>OY757904.1:95776606-95831606 GCA_963585895.1 Sepioteuthis lessoniana
CGTGAACCTGGGAGACCGAAAGTAAGGGCTGAAAAGGACGAAGGACTTTGGTCAGTTAAGAATGGGACTCCGGCAGTTTAAGAATCACAAAATTCAGGCCCAAGACGCGGGGCCGAGCAGTTGAGGTTATGATGCTAATCCTAGCATACATGAAAGGGACACGTGACAGTGAAGTCAAAGAGACGGGAAAGTTAAGTCTAAGATGTGGTGACGAAT
Organism: Sepioteuthis lessoniana; assembly: GCA_963585895.1. Taxonomy (NCBI): domain Eukaryota; kingdom Metazoa; phylum Mollusca; class Cephalopoda; order Myopsida; family Loliginidae; genus Sepioteuthis; species Sepioteuthis lessoniana. The sequence goes on from OY757904.1 coordinate 95,776,823, forward strand.
AGAAATAGATGACCAGATGAGTCAGCATTTTTGGTTGTTGTGTAAGTTCCTGCGATAGCTACACATAATACGCAGATTGCAAAAAAATGTCACAGATCTTGACTTCTTACGTTTTGCTGCTCTAAATCCTTCCTACCTCTCTTTGATGTTTTTTATTGTTATTTTTTATTTGACTTGTGAAGTGCCCACTCGGCCGGGTGTGAGAAGAAATAACTGGGTCAATGCCACTAGATGCTCGAACAGCCAACCAAACCCGTCGTGGGGTTATTTTATAGCTGAACACGTTGAAATTTCATGTTTTAATTTGTGTATTTATTTATTTGTTAAACGAGTAATTTTGACTGATCAAAATGTCGCACCCATGTCAAGTTTTCACCAACTATCAGTTTGAATCAACGCTTCAGCGTGTGCAGTATTTCCATCAACAGTCTCCTTAAGCATTGGTTTTAAAAAAATTGAGAAACTTGATCTTTCAAAATTAGTGGGCTATGAAATCGTCCATGAGAATATAGAATATAAAAGAATTGTCATCTTGTTGGTCCCAAAACAGTCGACTGAAGAAAGACTAATTTGACGTTACGTTCTTCTAGAAGGGAATTTATGTGTTCGTGCAGCGATGAGAAAACTGCATCTATCTTGACAGTAACTGCGTGGAAACGTAACCAAATAATACTGGTAACATATGCACACAGTTTTGCATTATGACAAATATTGTGGCTTAGTTATTTTTCATATCTTACATTTCTGATATCGTGTATAGATAATTAGTCATGTCAATTTTCATGGTTTAATTTTTAGTGAGTAATTTTAACAGATTGTTCGTCTGTTGGGTTCTGGTTTAAGCAATGACGCATAACATTATTGATGAAGTGTGACATCACCATTAATGATACGAGCCGAATCTCTTTTACGTCTCTGAGAGTAGGCAGCATTGGTTTCTATTGGAACTAATATAAAACAAAGTTCATGAGTTCAAATCAAGGTTGCATATTCTCCTCGTTAAATGACACGCCTGTTGAAATAAATTGATAAGTTCTTCTACATCAGTTATAACATTCATCTACTAAAAGCGATGTCAACATATGCATGGGTAAAGCAAATCCTGTTATTGACAGATTAACAACCATGTTGCAATCTGATCTTCTTAAGTAGAATAACGCAGGAATTCTTCAAATGTGATGTCGTTTCAATACTCAGTGCATCAACTGGACTCTAACGAAATGGTTATGGAAAAAGATCGATTGGAACTACACAAGAATGCTACCTTCTCTCTTAAAAATATCCTGGAACCAGCAGCCCACAAAACAGCAGTTGTACAGCCACATACCTCCCATCGCGTGAACCATAAAAGACGTAAATGACATGCTGGGCACTGCTGATGAAATAAGAACGAACTAATAAGCGAAATTCTCTTATAGAATTTTACACATGGCCACAACAGTGTTGATAAACCGGCAATCTTATATTCATTGGTTCTGCGACGGCAGTCAAGTGGACTTACCCACAGCGATGGCCAAAAATGGGTGGATGGTGATAGAGAGTCAAAAGAATCTGTACTGTCGACACGTCATAATAATGATGAGGATAAATGGTTCTAATTACCATTTCAAATTTATCTCTTTTATTTGAAGAACTTGAATAATTAAGCAATGATGTCCAGCACAAATATAGACCAGACAAAATTATCGTTCAGTTGCAACTACTTTAGTCTCTTAAGCATTTGTAGAGCCTTAATCCGATAACATCTGACAGGCCAGAAGTCAGACACAAGGCTTTTTTTATCTATATATTTTTGTAGTGGAGCCCTTCCATGATTGCTAAATCTAAAGCTAAGGTATACATTTATTACAAAACAAAACAATGTTCACAGTTGAGTAAGAAACAAGGAATACAATGAATTCCCTAAATAAATTGAAAGGACATCGCAAAGCATGTAAATTAGGACACTAATTTGGATTATCCACGCTTGGTGCAATTTCTTTACTTTGAAATTCAGATTAGTGGGCAGAAATCACACCGCTTCTGTACGGGTCAACCAGCCACACGAGGCTTTGTATAAATTGCAGCGTATCTTTGCTTGAATTTCAATGTTACACCACAAAAAAATTTCTATATCTAGATAATTACTTTGACTTAAAAAAACATCAATATTCAAAGATTAGCAAATAAATATAATTAAATTTTTTTCAGAATTTAAATGATAAATAATTCTACATCTTGGATTAATATTAGTCCTCATCAAATATATGGGCTCTCAACTCTCAGCCAACTTTTCTTTTATTATTTTTAATTTATAAAAGAAAATTAAGCACATACCTAACAAAAAACGTATTTTATTTGATTGTCTGGCTTCATAGAACATACCTTAAATTAATTAAAGTAATTTATTCTCACTAATAATCGATATTTTCTCAACATATAGCTGAGAAAAGAATTATGGATTCACAGAATGTTAGGCTATTAAATAAAATAGGTTTTGTATTGGATTTTAATTTTCATGGATTAAAATAGAAGAAATGTTTTTTACAAGTTGCGAATCTATATATTTGCCAGGAATGATAAGTGTTGATAATTATAGAATGTCATAGCATTCCATTATCTTTAATTGCATCAATGGTACAGTTTTAGGAAAATCGGTTTATGCATGGTTAATTTTGAAGTAGAGTTAAATATAGTGAAAGGAAAAAATAAAGCTATATTAGTTCCAGTTGGAATACTGAGCCATTTTAGTATTGGACGAAAGAACGTGGTCGGGGAACGGTTGGTTGGTGAGGTTATCACAGAGAGATCTGGTGTGCTAAGATTTGCTTCACAACATGGTTTGCATACTGATGCATATTGGAAACGCGTATGTGTGTGGTGATCTGCGATTCGATTTTTATTCAGTTTAGTCTGCGTCTTCATCGCTTGAGGCTGATACACAACAAAATTACGACTATGGTATTAGGTAAGCCGCCATAGCGTAACGGTTATAATCGTAGGAAAAGGAATCGCTAACTCGAGTTCAAATCCTGAAGCAGGCTGTTCGTGTTTTTCTTCGCGCTAATGACATTGGAGGAAAGGCGTGGATCTATCTGTTCTCTTACAGTTTTTATTAAATAGTTGAATAGACTGATTTCTTTATTTTTGATTAGGTAACCAGGCTAAGAAAAAAAAGACTTAATTCAAACTAGCTTTATTCTGCTTAAAGATTTACCTTATGTTATATCCAGTGTGTGTTTAAGTAAACACATATTGCTTTTTTTTATTTCGAGTTAAAGAACTGTCACTAAAATTAACAAAATAAAGGGTCAGTGGTTCAACCATCCGTGAGTTGTGCGTACTGTAGTGCGTACGAGTTGCACATAACCCGAGTTCAAACAACGGACAATTTTATATTGCGTTTCATTTCGAGCCAATATCCAAGGGAAAGGCATGAATCCATTTTTCAGGCTATGGGTAAATACTTGACAAGACTGTGTTCTTTTTCCTGGGTAAGATAAGCCGTCTAGGAGAAGGAAAACTTTGTATTCAAACCAACTATACCTCGCATAAAACTGACCTGTGTTGCATTCTGTCCATCGTTGAGGGGTTGGGTAATTATATATGGTGATATCAATTATTGGGTTTATAATTAATTAGTCTGTGTTTTTTTTGTATAAGTCTTTGAAAAATTTTCCTTGGTCTAGTTTAGTTTGGCATAAGGCTAGTGAACTTACGGTAGAAATAACGTCTACATGACTGAGGAAGACACCTGATTTATTTCTATTTAATTTCTATTTAATAAAAACTTTGATCCTCACAAGTTGCTTCATACTTGCTGTCATGCACAAAATCTAAGCTACAATAAAATTTTGGTATCTAACTTAGTGAAATGATCAATTAATTGGGCTAACAAATCCTTCTTAGTGAGTTCAATTCTCAGTGGGTGTTTTATGCTCCATGACTTGTACCAAACTAAGCAAAGCTAAATAAGTTACAACAAAAAGTTGCCCTGGATAAGACACTATACTGCATCCGCTGGTGAGGTTTTGATTCTGAAGCTTAGAGAATATGTAGTCGACCATTTATTTTCATTACTACCAGGTTCACACCGACTCGAAATGGCAGACTGTATGGTTCTCATCATGAAGATCAATTTTTGTATCGTATATATCGGGTGTCTCAAAATGGATGCAACAATTTAATAGGATAATTCATATCATGTCATCTTTCGTCTAAGTCTTAAAAAGCAAACATATCACTAAAGAAATGCTAAACCAGATGACACAAGCAGAAATTGATTGACTTGATCGTACAGTACATGTGAAAGACCAAGGTCTACGGAACGTCTTCAGAGGGGCTTTTTTGACTCTTTTCGACAGGAACTTTCATATCATCCACATTGTCAGGACATCTTGCAGTGAGCGTACTGCCAGATCTTGGATTTCCTGCCTTCTTATTGAGGTTGTGTACTGACGCTGTGGATAAATTTGGCTTTTCTGGGGATAATTGTTAAGTTAAAGTTCCTACGAAATTTCGCTTGAACAGTTTGGAATAATTTTGTCCACAAATTAGTGTCGCAAAACAGTATTTCCTCTCTTGTCAAAGGTATTTTGATCGAGGATTAATAGTTGTTACAGTATAATATTTTTAATTCGGAAGCAAAAACGAACACAACGTTATTATTAGTAAAGTGGTTGGTTGTTGAGCCACACTGTATATAACTATTAAACTGAATTCGGTTTTAAATAATCTAACATATTTTTACGTGCCGTAAAGCCAACAAATCAACCAAGATGCATGTATTCATCTGTGTTAAAAATACTGAAACTGAAGCTGTATTTACCAAGACAGAAATGACATTGACTGATCAAAGTGTCGCACCCATGTCAAGTTTTCACCGTCTATCAGTTTGAATCAACGCTTCAGCGCTTCCCGTATTCCCAACAACAGTCTTCTTAAGCACTGTTTTTAAAAAATTGAGGAACTTGATCTTTCAAAATTGGTGGGCTATGAAATCGTCCATGAGAATATAGAATATAAAAGAATTGTCATCTTGCAGTGTCCCAAAAGAATTGACTGAAGAAATATTAATTCGACGTTACGTTCTTCGAGAAAGGCATTTATGTGTTCGTGCAGCGATGAAAAAACTGTATCTATCTTGATGGTGACTGCGTGGAAAAGTAGCCAAATAATACTGGTAACATATGCACACAGTTTTGCATTATAAAAAATATAGTGGCTTAGTTATTTATCATATCTTACTTTTCTGATATCCTCGTGTATAAATATTCGTGTCAAATTAAGTGAATAAAAGCATAAACAGGAACAAAAGTAAATTAGGAAGACGTTCCTGTGCCAGTTTTTAAAATTACGTAATTATTCGACGTTTATACTGAGTAGAAAATGTCATATAGTTGCAGTTCCGATTAGAAAAAAATATGACTTCATTGACGTTTGAAAAAAGAACTCAGAATTTTGGCTATCGTGTAGTGTTTGTTCAACAATCCAAATCGTGGTTTTGACTGCTGTTAAAATTGAGACGAACCTTATCACTGGAATCCCAATACAGCAGCAGCGCCTTCTCATGACTCCAAGCTTGCGCTGTTTTTGTCTGTTCTCATTTGTACGCGCATAGGATGCATTTTGAAACTGACTGCGGTCGCATATCATCCCCTTCGTCTAGAGGGAGCGGTTGAAAAAAATTGGGTGAAAGGTGCAATCAAAATATTCTGGGAAGCGGAAAAGATGAGTCAATTTATCCATATGCTAATTAATTTAACATTTGCCTTGTCTCACCGTATATTTTACCAACCGCTTAGAAGCAGTGAATTAAGAAGATGTATTTGTTTAATTCTTCTTCTTTGATGAATACATTTCACATCTAAATTTCCTTGACTCGGTTGATTACATTTATACGTTGCTACCGGCCCATTAGACATATTCAGCAATGGGTTGCTACCGGCCCATTAGCATGTTCAGCAATGGGTTGGGAGACCAGGGTTTAATCCCAGTCGAGTCACAAAATCTTAATTGAAACCGTTTTGCTTAGCACTCGGCATTGCAAGGTACGGATCAAGGGAAGAGGAACAATCTAGAAAAAGAAGTAGAGCTCTCCCTTACACCTCAGTGTAGTAGCTATTGAAAAGGGAACCTTTGGGCCGTCCTCGATTATGGTCACCAACATTTATACCATGCATATATTTTTCTGGTAAATATGTATTTTGTTCTTTTGAAAAGGAAGGGCGATTTCTATGTTTCGACGTGAAATAAATTTTGTCATCTATTTTCAAAATGAAAAAAAAAACAATGTCATTTTTTATATATATACATCGCAAAGTCAACGGTCTAAACTGGCGACATATGCTGTACAAGGCTCGGCTGGAAAGTGCATATGCTGACCAATATACTCTCATGGAATGTGAACAAATTATATTTTTTATTCCAACATAGTTTCCCTTGCTGCCCATACACTTCTTTCATTTGTGTTGCAGTGTTTGGATCCCATTGGTAAAAAATCATTAAAACCAGACAACACGCCATCATATGAATTTTGCAGCCTGTGAACATTTCAGCCCACCCTCGTATGTTAACATTTAGACATATGCGTCTTAATATTTATTTACAGGTTCATATAAACATTTAGCAGATTTACTCATATATATATATATATGGATGACTACTGATATATATATATATATATATATATATATATATAAGTGTGTGTGGTTGTGTGTGTGTGTGTGGGTTCGGGATATTGTTGGTTGTGAATGGAAAAATGTTATATAATAAGCTTTCCAGACCTGGTGGCGTGTTCGTAGCGGGATGCCGCGATGAAAGTAAATATTTACTTTTCAATTTGACGCTACTTTAAGCCACGTGACTTTTTATGCCCATCACAGAACTAAAAAACGTAGGAAAGAAAATATTACATATTTGAAAAAGACGTATTGAATACCTGCTCACCTACGGACGGTGATTTTTTTATCGTGTTTTGAAAAATATTGCGATATTGCCTCGCATTTTCGTAAATATTTAAATTTTAATCATAATTATATATATATATATATATATGCATGAATTAGTATGATTATATAGACACGCAAACACACGGATATATATATATATATATATATATATATATATATATATATATATATATGTGTGTGTGTGTGTGTGTGTGTGTGTGTGTGTGTGTTTCGCTATGTTTGCGGTGCTTAAGATACGCAGTCTGCAGAGGGTTTAAGACGACCCCACCAAAAAAAAAGGTTATTGAATCTTCATGTGAGGAGACTCACATTGTCGACCTCTAGAAAATTAGTCCTAGGTCTTCTCTGAATCGCAGCGGTAGCGCCTGCAAGTTTCCTGTCAGTAGATTAAATAGATCTCTTGGAATATTACTTTGTGTTTGTACTTCCTTCTTCCCTACTGGCATGACTTGTGTTTGTGCTTCCTTCTTCCCTACTGGCATGACTTGGATAATTTGTGTAATAGGAAGTAAGCTGTTGTAAAACTGCTTTTTTTGTAGAATGCCGCTTCCAGAATTTATTCAAAAGCAGACTTCTTGTGTAGTTTCCAGCCCAGTCGGCTGTGTCAGTAAAATACACCGACTGCATCTCTGCAGAGGGAGGAGACCTCGTAAGAAGAGTCTATAATGTGGCAAAAAAAAAAAAACTGCATCAGATGGTGAAAATCTAATTCTGGACCGTTGGAGTATATGTAGTACCTCTTCATTGCCATTATTCCCAGGTTCACTACAACCTGGAGTTGTATTATATTTATGATCCCATCTATAGGGAAAAAAGCAATAATTATTTCTTTTTCTTAAAACCATTTAAATCTTGTTTGGTTTCTTTATTTAGTGGCATATCAGCCTTTGTAGGTTATTTAATGCCAAAGCTATTCTCCAAGAAGAACAGTAGTGGTACTATTAAACCTATAGCTGGGAGGATAAAGGGGTTCATACCTTTCCCACGGGTATTTGCCCGAAAGGGAACGTAATAGCGCGACTGGAGTACGAACTCGCTTACTACGATTCCGCAGTCAATCGCTCTAACCATTACACCACGAGGATACCCCCCATTTAAATATGTGAAAACAAATGACTGTTAAGTATATTGTGTCTCGGACAAAAACTGACCGACAGAACTGACACAACTCTAGGTCTACAGCTGGTTTAAATTAAGAGTTTTTCTTCTATAATACCAGTTGTCATACTAAGGTCACAGTGCCCAGTCTTTTCCATTGTTCACTCAAAGCTGGCGGAAGAATAGTTGAATTCATGTTTTTCTCAAAGGTATTCGCAATATTTGTAATTCAAACCACTTCCTTCAGGATTTAAACTCGGATAGCCAAGTTCATTTCCTTCGTCCGTTAGGTCAAGGGCACCTTAAAAATCAAATTACCATTATAGAAGATGGTTGGGAAAAACAGCGAAAGTGCTTGAAATCCTTATTCTTTTGGACGATTTCTGTATTGATTTGATCAGTAATTACGTTACCTTGTTCGCAAATAAGAATGAAAAAAAAAAAATATTATTACAGGTTTCCTTGTCAGTTCCTAGTAAGTGAGCATGTGTGCGTTCGTGTGTACGTGGTTTTGTTCATGTGTGTGCTAATGCGTGTGTGCGTATGTGTGTGTGTGTGTATTCGTGTGTGTGCATATGTGCATGTGTGTATGTGTATGTGTGCGTGTGTTCATGTGTGTGCATATGTGTGTGCATGTACGAGTGTATGTGTGTACGTGCATCTGTGCATGTGTGTGTGTGTTCACGTGTTTGCATATGTGTGTGCATGTGTGTGCGTGTGCGTGTGTGTGTGTGTACATTGCCGAATATGGACATATTAGGAAAGCTGTACAAAATAACACAAAACCGTGAAATAAAACGAGAAAAATTAAATTTTTCTCAAGGTTTTTAAATTAAAGATAATTTATTTTGACATTTAGATATCGCGATAAAAAATAGAAGTTCCTCTCATATTTCAAGAAGTCCACACAAGAATTTATTTCTGCACAAAACATTCTTTTTAAATGCGAATATCACGTTATTCAATCTTTATGTAAAGAAAATTATAAAATGAAAGATCAATATTGTCCTGGATATGACAGTAAACTGCATCTGATGGCGAGTTCGCTGTCTTGGAGTTTGGAGAACGTAGAATATTCCTTTATAACCATTAATCTCAGGTCCACTCTGACTTAAAGTGAGAGTACCTTGTCACATTGAACTGTTCATTCCGTAACTTACGATTATAATTTTTATTATTATAATTATTATCATTATTATGATTATTTGGTATATGAAACCATAGAGCTTTATGTAAATTATTTGTATGCGATCGAAATACTTGTTTAATAGAATTGATCATCTTAATTAACACTTTAAACTATTAATCTGTGTGCAAACAAATGACCTTTAAAACGTGTTTAAAAATGTTACTTACAAATCATTTTCTTACAAATCATATATATATGTGTGTGTGTGTGTGTGTGTGTGTGTGTGACAATACACAACTGGCCAATCGCCTCTATCTCAACCTCCTAAACAACTTAAGGCCATCAGATCGTCTCGTGGTTTCTCTCATCTCCGGCTCGGATAATTTCACATTTCTTTATGGACATACAAAATGAAAGAAAAGAGAACAAACAAACACAAACTTGGTTTAGCTCCAAGCGCAAGAAAGGAGAAGGTTGTGACACTTTTGTATTGTTCTTCGTGGATCTACAGGGCTGGCAGGAGCGTGTATTAGAGCGAAATTCCTACAAAGCCACCAGGGACATTGACTCATCCTCTCACGTTGGACAACACGGCTTCTGAGTCCACAGGTCCTAGCAGTCACCTCCTCTCACCTGCTGACGGCCCTGTTCTGTTCTGAGCCCATGCCTTTACTCGTCATCTTCCGATCTAGTGGGAGATGTTGCACTTAAGCCCATTGTGTGGGTTTCGCGCCAAAACAGACAAAGGGATCCTCTGACTAGTACTCCTCTACACTTACACCCGCACAACGAATGCCTAACATCGTGCCACATATATATATATATATATATATTAGAATATAAAATACCATAAATAAAATACCGATATTGTACGTAAATACCAATACTCTACATAAAATATATATTTAAAATACCATGAATAAAATACCAATATTGTACATAAATACTAATATTCTACCTAAAATACCAGTATTGTACAATATCACATAGTATATTGCAATAAAACATATCCCTACACCACGATATTTCCTTGGATTCTGGCCAACCATACTACACTCACTTAATTACGCTTACAAAACATATTCATTTTATTTCCCTCGACATGAAATGACGATGTTTTGTTTCTTAGTTATAACCACCTACACATATAGAAATAAATACAGAATTTTTCTTGCCCCTACTGTAACAATGTTCGATACAAATACGTTTCCCATCCGGTTAAACAACGCGCTGCACATGCACCTTTAAATACACATACAGTATACACCACTTACACATACACACACAATAATACGCAGCTATAACCCACACAAACACCCGCACGCACGCACGCACGCACTCACAAGCACACGTAAAGATTTCTACACGATTCCAACGGTTTTTGACAGCTTTTTCGATTTTCGATTTATTCATTTCTGTTCATTATCTGCCTGAAGATTGTTGTTTGTTAAAGCTTTACGAAACCAAAGGTCACAGACAAACTTCCATGGCATTAAGTAAATAAATCATATATATATATATATATATATATATATATATATATATATAAAATGAAGGCCTTGTTGGAAGCAGTGCTGCTGTATATAGACCAGTCATTGTATATATACGATTTGGCATTTATTAAGTTTCAAGGGTTTATATGCTATCAAACTCAATGACCCAACCGAATCTAATGAGAAGATTAATTGTGAAGAAGACTGAAGATATTTGAAGACCGACGAGTCTTAGAGACCATTCCAACAGTTATGGATTTTATACCCGCAGCTTGCCTCCTTATGGTGACATTGGAAAAATTAAATTAATATATGTCAGATGCTGCTTGCAATTACTGGTGGGTTCGTTCCTCACTGTATTTCATAAAATAGAATCTTGGTACACAGACATTTTTTATGAAAAACCAAGGTAAGGATATATACGTTAGAGTTTCCCAAGATCAATAATGCATGAATCTTAGAGACCATTTTTATATATGTGAGATTTTAAAAATGTCGTTTCTTATACGTTATTAGTTTATATACAGCTAAATAATGTAAAATGTGAACATATCCAAAGTATTATGCTTCCAGGAATAGTAATAAATTCATCAAAATTAGAATACTCACCAATGGTCCGGGAGACCGGGGTTCAATTCAAGGTCGAGTCATACCGAAGACTCAAAAATGTCAAATGCTGTTTTAACATATTTATCAAATATAAATGATTTGTGAACAAATATTTTGTAAGTAACAATTTTTAAATCGGCCCGGGCTCGATCATTTGCACACAGTAAAACGTTTTCAAGAATTGTTATCTAACATTTATTGTTGTATTTGCACACCGTTAAGCTGTTTAAAGTATTGCTATTTCATACTAGTAATTCTATTCAAAATTATTCATTCGTTGGTATACAGTTAAATGGTTCCAAGTATTGCAATCGAACACTAATTGATTCATTTCGATACAGATTCAATGGTTTCAAGTATTATTATTCTATTCAACATTATTTATTGTTTGCAGACACTTAAATGGTTCCAAGTATTGCTATGTAATACTAATAATTCAGTTTAACTGTCATTTGTTTGCATACAAGTCAAATGGTTTAGGCTTAGTAAATGATTAATTAGTTCTTTTCGACTCATTGATGAGACCCTAACAGGTACCATCATTCCCGGTCAGAGTGGACCTGGAGGTGATGCTAATGTGAGGTTACTCAAGAATACTCAGGAGTGTAGCCTCACCATCTGATGCAGTTTGAGTCAAAACAAGGACACACGTTGGCGATGGGGGTCTTACTCCTCTAAAGAGATGCAGTAGGAATATTCTACAGCCCCAGCCGATTGGGCTGCTAGACAGCCACATAACAATCTAGATATTGCCACTTTATCAAATGTGTTGTTCAGCTGACCACGCTTACATAAAAAATCAAAATCTAGATGTTACAATTAGAAAAAAAAAACAAATAAATTTTCAGATACTTTTTTATCACACTGTTGTGGTGTATCCCCTACATGTGGATTCGCCCTCATATGAAATATACCGACTAAGCTCTCTTCGAGCCTTCAACAAGAACAGTCATATTCATAATTGTGTTAAGCTGAGGAGGGGTTTCTCCCAACTATCGTTATTGTATGTACTATTTTCTTTCAATATATTTCCTATCACTCATTTCCGAGTCTTGCTATCATTTGAACCTTCCCTTGACCATAACATACACATTGTATAAAACACATTCTTTAAAATTTTTCCCCCAAAACCTCAGTTAAAGAAAATGGTCAAAAAGAAGGTCGAAATCTGTTTTTGATAGTTATTTGTATATTTGTCTTCTTGTTGGAATAGTTGTTTTTTTTATTTGGGAAGGAGGGAAATAGCCTATTTTGCATTTCATGGCTATATTTATTATATCGAGAATATACATTATTACGACTGAATTAATATTCACAAGCGAATTGAATTGGAAATTGCTTTATTTTTTTTTAAATTAGCAAATTTTTGGAATTTTGCTGTAATAAAAAATATCACTATTCTTTTCAATGTCTTACATGCATTCCTAATGAAAGAAGAGACGCGCGACGTAAACGGTTACCCTCGACGAAAATGAATACGTCGACACGAGTTCGCATCCAAGTGAAGGATTTTTGAGTTTTACTTCTTACTAAGGAACTTCATGATTTCATCTGTTCACCTGGAAACTATGGGTGAATAGTGAGAGAGACTGGGTTCGATGTATGGTAACTTGTTATGGAAGAAGGTAAACTCTGAATTTAAGGCAGTTTTAATGATACCATGGCAAAATAGTTTGGCAAATACATACATAATGACATATTTATAGTCAATGGATAACTGTTGTGTTTTTGTAAATTAAAGACAAACATTTTAATGCTTTAGAAAGGACACATCACCGAGTTTTTAAAAATCTTAGCGTAGGTTACATAAGTCTATAAAGTAAGAAGTCTTATACTCACGTCTTCAGATATCCGGTACCAATGGATGATACGCCAACTATTCCAACAAAAGAAAAAAAAGACAGTTTCGATCTTGGCTTTCTGCCATTAGCACAATTCTTCTCTGCTGCGACTAGGAAACAAATGGACTTCAAACGTCCCTGTGTACTATCCTGTCGTTACTCATATCAGATTGATGTTAATATCACAAGTTAAAGTAGTTTCAGCGAAAAAGAGGCGAGAAAAAAAGCCAGGAAATATTGGCAAATACAAATCTCGCCAAATGTTGAATGAAATAAACTTGCAAGGAATGGAAAGCTTCTTATTCATTTCTATAGAATCTATAGTGTAATGGTTATCGTCGTAGGAAATGAACACGGCGACACGAGTTCAAATCCTGGACGAGACTGATTGCATTTCACATAGCACTAATACCCTTGGGAAAGATATGAATCCAATTATTCTCCCTCCAGCTATGGGTAAATAGTAGGGCAGACTAGGTTCTTCAGCCTTAGTGAGGCAACTAGTCTAGGAGAAGGAAAACTCTGAATTGAAACCTTTTAAACTCCGCTTAAAAACTGACCTTGTGTTATATCCTGCCCGAGCGGAGGGGTTGGGTAAATATGATTACAGATAGAGGCCACCCAGAAACATTGTCGGATAGAGCCAACTTTCAGCAACAAAACACTGTATTTCACATAAGCCCCAACACTGGCGATACATTTAGGCCAGAAATAAACAAGAACCATCGTGCCATATTTATAAGAGATTACCTTAAAAGTAATGTCTCCCGTGATAATATATCGCTCTCTAGCATTTGTAGGAAATGTTGGTGGGAAAGCAATATAGGTCGAACTTTTCCTCTTACAATTTATAATTTGTTTTGCCTTCTAACCGATGGAATCTGTTCAGCCATTTGGCAAAAAGGGTTTTGACATGAGAGTCATGTTTTGTTATCCATGATAAAATATTTCCCCTTCTGATTAGTCGTCCTTAGTTGAGGGTGACCCGAAGGCTCCCTTTACAATAGGTACTGCACAAAGGTTTAAGGGAGGGCGCTATTCTATTACCTGGTAAAGTAAAGTTAGCGACTGTAGTCGGGGCGACCCGAAGGTTCCCTTTTCAATAGCTACTACGCGGAAGTGTAGGGAAGGGCACTACTCCTTTCCTTGGATTGCTCCACTTTAACCTTGATACGTACCTTATAATGCTGAGAGTAAAGCAAGGAGATATCAAGTTCCCTTTTTTGAGTCTTTGGTACGACTTGACCTGGGATTGAACTCCGATCTCCCGGGCCAACATTCTCCCTAATAGCCCAATGGGCCGATTCCGCAATAATTAAATGGGTGTCTACTGAAAACACAAAAGGAAGGGGCTAGATTTTGGAGTTGGGCAATGTCACTCATTTATGATAACAGTTTTGTGAATAACAAGGTATATTGTGTCTTGCTGCTAGATTCTATGGGTGCAAACATTTATGGATCTGCATACAGGTGCCTGTTCATTGCTACAAATAATGACTTTTGACGTCATCGATGTATTAAGATATTTGTTCATTTGAGATCATATTCATGCCTTATAGTTTCGCTAAATAAATGTGTTTCTACGTTAAATCTTGATTTAAGAACCCCCCCATATATATATATATATATATATATATATATATTTATAAATGAATATGATGTATGTTTAAGTGCATATGTACATATACAAATACTGTACTTTTAGATAGGCCGATGCTCGGCTAGCAAACCTACACGAGTGAGTTCGAGTCTCATTGGGTGCCCCTTTCATATGGCCTTGTGCCACATCTAAGCAAAAAACTTAGTAAATTTTCCACACCTGTACATATACATTCACACACTCATTGTGTACTTGCGTAGTCAATACATACATATATATATATATATATATATATATATATATATATATATATATATATATAATGTGTGTGTGTGTGTATCAGCCTGTCGGCGGATCTTACGATACGCAAATTGGATCTCTCTCTGCTGAAAAGTGGCACCCTCATATGCGATTAAACTGCATCTGGCTGTATATATATATATATATATATATATATATATATATATATATATATATATATATATATATATATGACTGTCTGTGTGTGATGGTACTTGTGATTTTTGACTGTGGGGTTGAGGAAGTACATGAAAGAGTTTGAAAAACTCATTGAATGTAAAAAGTGTATCGTTGTACGTATATTTTATACAGTAATTTTCAAATATTTACCCCAGCCTCAAGCTCTCTTTCTTGGTTTATATTTTGGGTTATTTAATGCCGAATTTTGATTCATTTATAGATACTTCATTAGAATAATAATTTTATATTTTCAACGTTCCATTCGAATAATTTTTTCATCCTCTTACTTCTATGTCTTTAATAATAATAATTTGTTTGCATGCATTTATATGTTATCAAATATTCCGAAAACAAATAATCTGCACACAATTATATGTAGTTTCAAGCATACCAATATCTTTCAAACAAATCTATTTCACTCACAGATAAGATCGTAGACCTAGAAGTAACCGCAGTGAAGGGATACTTCATATTCTCCAGAGCTCCAGATTTGACTTCATACCACGTGACGTAGTTTACTAACATATTCAGGATGCTCCTTTCAGAAGGTGTCTTTTTTCAATGTGTTTCCTTGTTTTGCCAGATTGCAGCTGAAAAGTTACAAAATTCCTTATTTAAAAAAATTCGAGTTCACCATTCATATATATTCAGGAAGATATATAAACAGTCGAATTAAGCAGAAATAAAATTCTAAGATAGATACGAACTCGATGACATACAAATTAACTCAAACACACGTGTTCTTCCAGGCAGCGGTCACATCGATACTGCTATATGGATGCACTACATGGACGCTAACAAAACGGCTGGAGAAGAAACTGGATAGCAATTACACAAAAATGCTGCGTGCAATCCTGAACAAGTCCTGGCAGCAGCACCCCACAAGACACCAACTGTACGGCCACCTGCCCCCTATCACGAAAACTATTCAAGTTAGACGAACCAGATATGCAGGACACTGCTGGAGAAGCAGAGATGAACTCATAAGAGATGTACTCTTATGGATCCCCACACATGGCCGCGCAAAAGCAGGACGACCAGCTCGAACGTACATTCAGCAGCTATGTGAGGATACAGGCTGTTGTCCTGAAGACCTACCTAGGGCGATGAACGATAGGGAGGAGTGGCGAGAGAGGGTCAGGGATATCCGTGCTACCAGCGCGATATGATGATGATGATATATAGGAGATAGAGAGAGAGAGAGAGTTTTGATGAATTTTGGAAGATTAGTTGCATCGCACTAATTAGAAAGAGAATCCTACCAGCGAAAGTAGAATATTTTAAAACTTTCTCATCTTTTTCGTTTCAGTTAATGACTTACATGCCCAGATGAAGGTTTACAAAACAAAACCTTTAACACTGGCTAATATTTCCCCGAATAAAATCATCCTTTGAAGAGCTTGTATTTTTTCATCACTATACATTTTCATATTGTCGGATTTATTTCCAGTTTTACCCATAGATAGATAGATAGATAGATAACAACTAGAGACACTGGATTTTTTGTTGATTTTTCAAGAGTTTAAAATTATTAATATATGAATCTGACCTTTTGAAAACTCAGAATTTTATTATCATTTTTGTAGATTTATCTGTATATACAGGCTTCATGCTGAAGAAATAGATAGTTTCAAAAATTATTGAAAATGGTATTTGTGATATTTAGAATACACAATTTTGTTGCGACCCCACGTCAATACTATTTTGAAGGTATTAGATAGTACGTCATCAGTCAGGATGCAAAAACTATTGCTGCTGCGAATATCTGTTTCGTTACTTAATTAATATGATTGATTTGATTTTAACATGTCAACTCGTCTTGAGTTACTTTATGCCAAGTGTTTAGAGAATTGTGTTTATTTTGCGTTCGTATTTGCATTTTTTACCGGACATTGGCCTAGCGGTTAGAGTGTTCACCAATCGCCCGGGAGACCTGGGTTCAATCCCAGGTCGAGTCGTACCAAAGACTCAAAAAATGGTACTTGATGCCTCCTTGCTTAACACTCAGCATTATAAGGTACGGATCAAGGGTAAAGTGGAGCAATCCAGGGAAAGGAGTAGCGCCCTCCCCTACATCTTGGTGTAGTAAGCTATCGAAAAGGGAGCCTTCGGGTCACCCTCGACTATGGTCGCCTACTTTACTTTTTTACTTTATTTGCATTTTTGTGTAATTGTTTCTTAAGAATCTTTATTACAGACGTTTAAATAGTTTAGGACTAATTTTTAAACAGATCTATTTATCCCATATATGAGATCTTAAACTTCGGATCTGACTAGAGCTTGGTCGGGGATAATCGTAATGGTACTCTTTATACCCTTTTCTTCAGAACTGGAGCCTCATTATTATATGCAGTTTACTATCATAGTCTGAACATCCCGTTTTTTAGTTGGTTTAATATGTCTGTAAAAGATAAAGTCAGCATCTTTGAAGCCTTGACAATAGGGCAGCCGTCTGTTCCAAGTAAGGGCCGAAGTAAAATACTGCTGATCACGTGACCGTTTGTACCTGCATCATGGACCGCAGTCACTAGCTTCCCATCCTTAGATATCACGGCTCAGCATCCCACAGCTTGCCTCTTGATGTGATCACACTCCTCTATAGAAGATACTGTTGACGTATTCTACTGCCTAACACTTAGGGGAATGTTCTCGAATTTAGTAAAACGAATACTGTTAGTTTAGTACAACGGCATTTTAGAACATATTACGTCAAATCACCATCAACGAATCATTCTTTCTACGATTGGTACAATACATTTGAAAGGTCAAGGTGTTTTATAAAAGTTAATGTTCTGGGAGAACGTCTGTATGTGAAACTCAATTTAATTGCGTTTTTACTAGTTACAAATATACAGATTTACCAACCCCTCCGCTCGGGCAGGATATGACACAAGGTCAGTTTTAAGCGGAGTTTAACAGGTTTCAATTCAGAGTTTTCCTTCTCCTAGACTAATTGCCTCACCAAGGCTGAAGAGCCTAGTGTGGCAAACTATTTACCCATAGCTGGAGGGAGAATAATTGGATTCATACCTTTCTCAAGGGTATTCGTGCTATGTGAAATGCAGTCAGTCTCGTCCGGGATTTGAACTCGTGTCACTGTGTCCATTTCCTACGACGATAACCATTACACCACGGCATGTCCTAGTTACCTATATATCCCATCAAAGTTCACAAAAAAATATTGTTTTTGAAGTAACAAAAAGTCTTGTTTAATGCATAATGTTTAGTGCATAATGTGCAAAATTTTGATTATTTCGTTACCCGGATATGTAAAGAGAGTTTTCCAAGGATTATTTTCAAAACATTTTATCTCTTTACTTCTTAATTCTCGAACTATGTTAACAATGAGAGAATGCTTAGAATTTTCTAATTTTTTGATTTCATTTTTTATTCTAAAATAATTTTTGGATCATGCATCGTATTTCAACATCACCCTGAATATTGTTTAAGTAAAAATTGAACCGTTGTTATATCATCATATTGTGTGTTATATCATCATATTAAGAATATATATCATTGGCTGTTATATCATCATATTGGGTGTTATATCATCATATTAAGAATATACATGGGACCCATGTAGCTGATAATAACTCTGCTACTAATTATGTGGTGTTCTTTTTTGTATCAGATTTGAAAATAGTTTACTATAGCAATAAGTAATCTTCGGTCGCAATGACTTGGACAAGAGAGGAAAAATGTTTTTGGTCACTACTTATTAAGAGACAAATTCATGAAAACCTCTCTCAAAAAAGAATGCAACCCCTTAGTATGATAATGATTTATTACTGTGACAAGAAACTCAAAAAAGGTTTGCATGTCCTGGAAGCTTATATAATACCAATTAAAAAACAACAACATTGATTTAATATCTCTAGCTCGGAGGATGCATTTTTAGAGGACGTGTTCCAAATGACCACCATTGCGCTTGTCTCAGTAATTAGTCATTATCAAATCAATAGGTTGCATCTATTTTCAGACACCCTATATATATATATACACCCACTGAATATATTGTTTTATCATATTTTTGTGTTCACCCACACACACACACACACACACGCACACACACACACACACACACACACACAGTGGAAACGTTTAAAGATTATCATACATAAAATGCAGATATTGTTGTGTTTAAGTGACTTGAACAAAACATTTCCTTACGATCTCTCTTCTCAAATGCAGGGGAGATTTGAAGAAAATAGTTTTATTAAACGTCTTACTTTTATCCGCATTCCCGTTTTGAAGTAGAGGAATAATATTGTAAAGTGAATAACCATGACCAGAAAACACCAGCACCCGACATGCGGAACACCAGACAACTTTTTCGACCTTATTAGGTTTAATCAGCACTACATACAGTGATCTCCATTACTACAGATCAAAACCAGCGACTACAGAAGGCAGAGGTGAAACTCTACCACTGAGCCACAGGTCATTATCGTACATATGTGATGCCAAATCAACTATTCACGGCAAATGCCCGGCCAATTAACCAGAATATGTCTTGTAAGTTACATTTATACTCTTTACAGAGGACACACTCATCTCAAGGGCCACGTCTTATTTTTAGTGATGAGCCGAAATTATGTGGCAGCAATAAACTTCAGGTCTTTCTCAGTTAATCCATTTATTATGAGTGTCAATATTTTTAATAGTTATTTTTGAAACTGTCTATTTCCTTGTAGACACCCTATAGTTATTCAGATTGGCTTCGATTAAAACTCTCCAGAGATTTGTTTATTGAAATTATATTTGCAATCCTGAGTCGGTTCATATTTGAAAATAATGGTACGTTTAAGCTTTCACACATGGGTATTACATTGTGTTTATTCTGTGTTTATTACAAGGCGGACTTAATATCATCAATAGCTTACACTGGAATTAGAAGTATTTTCAGCTCTAAGCTAAATCGACTTGCAAGAAGAACTGTGTATGGATATATTTATAAAGCCGAACCGTTAAAAGGTCGAAATAATGACGTATCATGTTGGGAATAATATCCCTTGCTGTTAACGATTTTCATGCAGACATTAATAAGGTTTTATTTAGTCGGGGTCATAAAATAGGGGAATATTCGGAGAGGAACGGAATCACTATTGTTACAGTTTGTATTAACTCCGTCTTT
Organism: Sepioteuthis lessoniana; assembly: GCA_963585895.1. Taxonomy (NCBI): domain Eukaryota; kingdom Metazoa; phylum Mollusca; class Cephalopoda; order Myopsida; family Loliginidae; genus Sepioteuthis; species Sepioteuthis lessoniana. The sequence goes on from OY757904.1 coordinate 95,797,157, forward strand.
TCCCCACAACATAAATATTTCTGCGAGGCACCACTGATTTTCCATCTGCTAGAACGGTTGCAGTTAAAGAAATCAGACTGTCCTACTATTTACCCATTGCTACTGGGAGAATACTTGGATTCGTATCATTACCAATGGCATTAGCGGAATGTGAAATGCAAATAGACTTGAATAGGATTTGAACATGGTTTGCCTGGTCTAATATTTTCGACTATCATATTTACCCAACCCCTCCGCTCGGGCAGGATATGACACAAAGTCAATTTTTTTAAGCGGAGTTTAAAAGGTTTCAATTCAGAGTTTTCCTTCTCCTAGACTAGTTGCCTCGCCAAGGCTGAAGAACCCAGTCTGCTCTACTATTTACCCATAGCTGGAGGGAGAATAATTGGATTCATACCTTTCCCAAAGGTATTAGTGCTATGTGAAATGTAATCAGTCTCGTCCAGGATTTGAACTCGCGTCGTCGTGTTCATTTCCTACGACGATAACCATTACACCACGACTATAACCGTTACGTCACGAACGCTTCTTATACTATAGCCATGGCTGCAAGAGTAACTTGAAAATCATCGAGTTACGGGGGATTCGACAATGAAGTTATTTATGAATTGTGGAATAAAAAGCACTTAGTGTACATTAATACTGGATTTAAAGAAGGAGCTATATCGAAATGTGAATAAAAAGAACCAAAACAGAATCTTTCATTTATTAAGATTTTTATTCAAACTTGAAATGAAAAAAAAAAACGTTTGCATAGCTCAGCAAAGTATTTAATGATGATGTCTACATGTGTTGACGAAGTTTTGACAAATACATAGCAAATTAGAAATAATTATCTAGTCAAATCGATTATTGAAAAAAGCAGTTCTTGGTGAAACAGTTTTGCAAGTACATCACCCACCATATTTATAACAACTAAGTTCGTAGTACTGTTTTTAAGCTTCCTGAACTGAAGATCCACCGAAAGTATAAAAAAATTGGGGTCCTTTAAAGAATGTTTCACACCATATGGGAAGATATTTTTTATAGGAGCTTCGACCAAAGAAAACTCATAGAAATAAGTGCGTTAAATCCTGTGAAATGAGAAAATAAACCTTTTAATTTATTATTCATTTTTGTCTTGATCGAATTAGCTACAGTTGCGATAATTTTGAATATACTTCATATATGTGCTCATCTTTATATAAGTGTGGTTGTGTAAGTTTTTTTTTCAAGGTGTAATCTTTTAGAAATTTTCACTTTTAGAAACTTGTCTGGCAAATCTGCTTTTTGAGGATTAGTATCTTCTACCTTCAGTAATTGTTTTATTTTTGTGGCCTTGTGCTAAATCTAATCTACGCTTAGTTTCTAGAGACTTACGATCAGGTCATGCAGAAAGCACTGGTTCGAGCCAGATCATCGGACTTAAGTAACGATGAACCTGTTCTCTTCTTAGATGGGTAAAGATTGTGTAAGAAACGGTATTGAGGCCTGAATACTAGAACAAATGGCGCATTGTAAGTAATCATTACTTGAGTTCTATACTCTCAAATATACTTATATTTCTGACTTTGTGTGACATTTATACCAAGACTTTGATAGTTCGGTAGATGCTTTTCATGTATGTATTTACTCAGTGTCTCCAACTTGTCAGGATGTGATATAAGACTAGTTAGTGAAACGTATTTAAGCAGATTTTTAACGGAGAATTTTCTTTCTTCAAGGTCAGTTGCTTAACCAAGTCTAAAGAACATACTCTGTTTACCAGTCGATGGAGAATGAAGAGATAGATTCATGGACTTCCAGAGAATATTAGGGCGAAGTGATACGTAAACAACATCGCGCAGGGTAAGAACTCGAGTCACTGATTCCGATCCGTACGGTGATAACGGTAACGCTAAGTACGCCTCTTCTTAATCGTTTCGTGCATGTATTTACCCTACCCCTCTTTCACCGATAGGATGTAATACAAGATCAATTTTCAAGTGGAGTATAACTGAATTTAAATCAGAATTTTCCTTCTCCTAGACTGGTTGATTAAGCATGGCTTCAGAACTAAGTTTACCCTTTTATTTAGCCAAAGCTGGAGGAGAACAGATGTATTCGTGTATTTCCAACAGGCCTTAGTCCAAAGTAAAACGCAAATAACTTCGTCCAGAATTTCATCTTTAGTCTGCCATAACTGATAATAGATACATGTATGTATATTTGTTAATAAGTATGCCCATGCCTCATCCTGTGATCCTTGTCGTAACGTAATAGTTAGCAATCAGGCCAACAGTTCATTTGGAGGTTGTTTGATTCTCCCTAGCTATTTTATAGTTTTAGATCTACGCTAGATCGATGTTAATAAGCATCTATCAGTAGAGCCGTGCGATTCTCTAGTTTCGGAAATGCCTCGGTATACTGTAGCATGTGAAATTCTCGACGTGTTTGTTTTGCAATGACAAAAGGGAAAAACAGTGAAAGGAAATTGATCTCAACGGGTTTACTGATTCCCCGCAGTGTTTAAAATTCACTTAGCTCGCAGTTGAGTGCCTTTATCTCTTCGGTACATTAAAGTAAGAAGATGTAATTCAGTTAGCAATTTGTCCTCATCAGTGCTACAACTTTGGTCAGAGTCTGTTAGCAGTCACTTTATCTGATGGGAAACCCCTTTTCATTTAATATAGCTTTCGTTGGTACATTTTACTTTCTAGTCACTACATTGTATGGTATGTAAACACATTTTGAATAGCTAATGGCTAGACGTAAATTTATTATTTATATTACCTCTGGGAGAAATTATGAAATTAGCACACTTAGAAGATATTCATGTTGTTTGTTTTTGTATTATAAGTTTATTTACTGCTTAAAAATAGCCGTGAATAAATTTATAAGAGAAAAAACGCAATTTTTTATTTAATAGCAGTAGATTCTGGCTTCATAAAATATACCATAAACAAACTCGAATAAATTATCTAAGTTATAGATATTTTTTCCCAATCCACACAGAGGAAAATATGGAATGATATTGATGAAAAAGTTATGAATGCATTCATAAAAAATTAATACGTATTTCCCGGCATCAAGATTTTATGACAGCCTTAATTATTTCAGAGTTGGATTTCATCAATAGATATTCTTTATCAAAATGGTTCCAAGTTTTCCAATTGATAGTTTACAGATCTTTTCTGGTGATTGGAGCCTTCTCATAGATTACGTTTTAAAAAATGCACTATAAATCTTCAATTTTATTTAGATCCAGACAGTTCATTGGACATATCATTGGTTTTATATACCTTTCCTGAAGAAAAGCATTAATCTCTTTTGCCAGTGACAAGATGAATTATCGTCCTGAATAATTACTTCATCATGGCCAAACAATTTTTTTCTCTCGATAGAATGAGAAAATTATCCAGGATTTCAATGTTCCTACGAGCATTGATTATTGAGGTAATTATTGCCATCTCTGCTTGTCCTTTAAATGACATGCAACACTATACCGTAAATGACTTGGGTAATTTACTTATTTTCTTCCGAGAGTCATCCTTATGAATAAAAGAAGACAAAAGTTATAGCATGACTGCCTTTGCCCATTCAGATTATTAATTCGTCACTGAATATCACTTTCATCCAATAGTCCATCAATCACAACTGCTTCTCTTTAGCCCATTTAACCACATTTTATCCTTTTTATGTTTGTTCTGGTTTTCATTTAGCTTTTTCGTGAGTAAACCCAATTCAATTAAGCCCATTTTTCAGTTTTCTCTTAAACATTGACTTCTCTTTCGATCTATTGTTTTTCGTTTGTTTTATTGTACATTTTCCATTTTGGAAGTATACTGATTTGGATTTTCCATTCTGATGCTTTCTTAGTCTTCCAGTATGTTTCGCTTTTTTAAGAACACCATTTCAATTTAGACGGTGTCTCCGTGGCGTAATGGCTAAAGTGCTGGACTGTAGCCTCGATGTCAGCGAGTTCGAAATATAGTCGCGCTATTACATATACGTTCAGATTAATACCCTTAGGAAAGGTATAGAACCTCTTATCCTCCACCTATGGGTTAAATAGAATCACTGTTCTTTTACAAGGATAGGTTTGCTATTAAGTCAACCTACGCAGGTTGATATACAAAGAAACCAAACAATTTCTATTATATTTGCATAGGATTTTAGACAGCTGACCGAGAAACAGCAATAGTCTTTTATTTCACTCCTCTGAGCATTGCTTTTTGAAAGAGTTCTCCTCTTCTTTTCCAAAGTTTCTACTGACAGGTCTTTTGTTGGGGCAATGTTTACACTTAATTTCCTTGTTGCCGTCTTCAAGAATGGTCTTTTAACTGTAGATCGATTTGTATAGGTAATCTTCTGGTTGTATTTGTCTTAGGAATGCATGTTACAAGATAATTCCTTTTTTTCTCAACACTACGTTATTCCATAGTATTTTATTCTGCATGATTTGAGAAAAAAATATTTTACTAATTCAAATAATTTAATCTAGTTTGTCTCGGGTATATTGTTTTGTCGGAATGTTCAAGCCCAGTCGGCTAGAACTGTAGAATACGCTGACTACATCACTACAGGGGGGTAATACCCTCCCCTAACGCGTGTCCTTATTATGACATTAAACAATCTGATGGTGAGACTCCTGTTCTGGAACTCTGTGGAATGTGGAGTAACCCTTCATTGCCATTACTCCCTGATCCACACTGACACTGAGTGGTAGTACCTGTTTGAATCCTATTTCTAGGTCAAATAGAACTGTTTAACCATTTAATTGTATTGATTAATAATATATTGAATTCATTTTAGATATCAGTGCTTAAAACTATGCAAATGTGCCACAGAGAACAATTAGTTTTAAATAGCAACATTTGAAACCATTGATCTCAGTTAAAAAAATTGTAATATTACGGACGGGCGCTGTTGTCAATCAGTGAAGGTTTCTCGAGACTAGTGTGTGCGGGCAGAATGACCAGCAAAGTTAGACGTTATTTTAAAATAATCACAGATGTATCATCACGTGTTTCACTAGTGACATCGAACATTCGAGGATTTTCGATTTGTTCTCCAAAATATCTATATAAGAAAACAAGTAACGAGATTTTTGGCAGAGTTGAAGGCAGTTGTCAAAACGGGTGCGTTAAAGGTTCCGGAGGCCCCGATCCGTCCAACCCCTGTCTGCTACGACCTACTTGCTGTGACAGGCGTGTGTCAAACTGCCAGCTCTCACTCACACGCCATCACCACCGAGAGGAATGGAGGAGAAGGACGCAACAAAAACGAATTTTTCGAGTTGCCGCGATCAGAGCTGAATAAAAACGACTGCTATATTTTTCCCTTGCCCTCGAGTTTGCGTATTTCTTTTTCTGCGCACTTCTTTCTTTACAGCACAAAACGTTGGTCCTATGGTACAAAATCAGCTCTGGCTCATTCAAAAATGTTACCTACAAACTTAACAATCATGTGTATAAACAGGATTCGGCATTTACAAACTTTCAGGTGTTGTTCTGCCATTTAAAAACAACCAAAAACTAACCAACCTGTCAGAATCTTCAGCTATTAGAGAAAAGTATTTTGCATCTTTTCTGTTATGAGTTTATCTGTTATTAAATTTAAAAAAATCCTTTTTTGTGGGCTAATTTCGTAATTTTTGTCAAAGGTAGTATAAACACCTTTTTCTCATAAAATGGCCCAGTCGGCTGTGACTACAGAATACATCGACTGCATCTCTGGAGATGGGTAAGACTCCCCTAACGGGCATCTTGGTAATGACACTAAACAAACTGATGGTGAGGCTCCTGTAATACATGAGCTTTGGGTAATGCAGGGTACCATTTTATTGCGTTTATTCCCAGGTCAACTCAAGCCCGGCATAGTAGTACCTGATAGGGTCCTATCTATTGCTCAAATAGAACTGAAATGTGCACTTACGTTCAATTGAATTGTTTGAAATAGAATTGTTTATATGTAATAAAATGGATTTGGCACTGAATACCCTACAAGGGTTAATATGCCATAAAACAAAACAAAACCTAATCAATTTTGTCAAAAAATTCCCAATGTTTGCGCACATTGCAAGCCATAATAATCATAAAGGCTACAAACAAAATAATCGCTTGATAAAAAAGAAAATGAAAACAGGTTATTAAAAACTAAGATTAAAAATGAATAATGAATCATAGTTATTCATTCTGAATCCTAATTTTTAATAGCTTGTTTTTGTTCTTTAATAATCAATTTTTAAATCAATATAGTAGGAATTAGCTACATGATTTTACGGATTTAAATTATAAATAACAATTTAAGATTAAATTGCTGTCTGTTTTTTTTTTTAAATTTGGGGAACCAATAACATATATCAACAAAATATAGCATTTAAACCGTTTATTTTTAATTGAATGAAAAATTTAATATCCGGATTTGTAAAGCTTGTGTTTATAATTATTAACTTTCATGCGTAACTTTCGAAAAAATTAACAGATTCAAAAATGCTTCTACCATTGAATTATAATAATTATTGTTGCCATAATTAAATTATTTTGCTTGATGGCTTCATTTACGAACGGAAACAAAAATAAGATAAAATGAAATATTTATAGGAAAAAGCTTTGCGTATTGATTCATTTTTTCTGTCTCTAAATCAGTAACAGGTAATATATCTATCTTATTTTTGAGAAAGTTTTAATGAACTGTTTAGGTGCGTGGTTCTATTTCCAATTAGGCTAACGTTGTCAGTTTGCGAGAAGATCAAGGTAAATAATAGCATTACCTAATCAGAGAATGGTGAGAGAGCAGTGTCCGTGGCGTAACTGCAACTTCTAAGGAAACGAGTTCAAACTCAAATCGCTCTATAACGTTCACTTTTGGTTTAATACCATTGGGAAAGTTTTGAACCCTCTTATTCCCTAGCTACTGGTTAAATAGTATCATTATTCTTCAACAAGGACAGCTATGGCAAAAAATTGGCCTCAAAGGTTGATATGGCAATTATCAAAGAAACCAAACAAAATCAGAGAAAATTAATCAAATCTATCAATATGAACACTTAATATAAAGAGAAAACAACTTATTAGAAAAATAAGATGCAAAATGGAATATTGGTATCCATTTTGAAACTTATCTTTCTAAATAGCAGTTTTCTTTTTACTAATTGATTTTTAAATCAACATATGCAAATTAGTATACCTCATGAGAAAGATTTTGCCACCTTTGTCAAGTTACTAAGAAAACCGTCTGGGTCATAAAAAAGGGCTTGTTCTGCCAGCACATGTTAATGTAGAACCTGTATTCTGACAGTTAAACATATACACAAGCTTCACACACACACATACATATATTCCCTTATTGGTCAGATTCTGATTTCTTCTGCATCGCTGTCCACAATGCACTTCCGTTTCCTTCTCGATTTCGCCTCTCTATGTTGGCTCCGAATCGCTTGACAATTCTCGATAACTGCACGGATTTACTTGTTATCTGTGACGTCTCCAGGCCAGTAGAACTTCTGCCACCACAAAGAATAATATATATATATATATATATATATATATATATATATATATATATATGTGTGTGTTTGTGTGCGTGTGTAAAATGTGCATGTGTATTTGTGGATGTAAAACTTGACTCTATAACCCCAATAAGTTAACTAGTCTTGGAAAAAGAAAAATTCTGAATTCAAAACCAGAGAGATTAGGTTTCTTTATTTGATGTCATATCCTCCTTTGTGGGTTATTTAATACCAAAACTAAATTTGTAGAAGAACAATAGTTCTATTAAACGTATAGTATGAAGGATTAGGGTTTTTATAACTTTCCCAAGGGTTATTTGTCTAAAAACGAACATAATAGTGTGGCTAGAGTTCGAACTCGATTACTTGTTGATCAAAAGAAACTGTGGCAAGCTGATATACCATTCTTTTAGTGTTAGATTATCATAAGAGCCTAGCTAGTTCTACACGAGGCTTCACTACTATAAACAAATCAATTGTATAGGTAATTACGGTATACCTATGCTGATATCACCAGAAAAAGCCAATATATATATATATATATATATATATATATATATATATATATATATGTAATGTGTGTGTGTATGTGTGTGTGTGTGTTGATATATAGATAGACAGAAAGAGAAATAGTTATATAGGAAATCAACAGATTTCCTTTTAAAAAAAGTGTTAATTTTTGTGCAAAATATATGCTCAAGAAGCTTTATATCTACATTTTTACACTTCATGAAGAATTCGCCCGTGACAATATTTGACATGCCGTAAAAAATTTGAAGAATCAACACCCAAAATACTTCAAAAAATCTTTTCCCACTTAGATTGTTAAAAATACATTTTTTAACCAATTATATTCATAAATGAATCATCCATTTAATTCCGAGCCAACCTCAATAATATATATAGAAAAGAAATATTTTCTTTAGAAAATGCGGAATCATTCTATACTTACTCAACAACCTTTATGTTTATTTCTCTCGAGTGAAAATTTACATTCTTTTCTTCTAGAATACATTTAATTTCCAAATTGCTTGATTATCTTAAATTGAGCGAATATGTTATTCTTTGAATAGATCTATTTGTATTGCCCTTTAGTCTAGGCTTGCTGATCAAAATTCCACTTGCAGCCGCATACATGCTGAAGGCATAAGTATATTTTTCTCTCTGCATAGTGTCACACTTACGCAATGATCTTTTACACACACAAAATATATATACTTAGGCAACACAAACTACTACACTGAATGTACCATCCAGTCCATTTTATTACGTAAAAGTAAACAAATATTTCCCTTCTGACAGTTTTTATCTATTCTTACAAATTAAAAAAATGTAACTTCTGTTTTTCAATCATTTATACTTTTGACTGCAATATATATATATATATATATATATATATATATATATATATATATATATATATATATTACAATTTGATGGAGACTCAAACTCGGTTAGGTCGTCATAATAGACTTATTTCGGCGGAGAATATTACTATATTCTCAATCTCGTCAGATGACTATTTACATGCTTCTCTCAAAGTTGCGGAGTAGCAAATGTGGAGTTACAATTCGTATTCAGAAGATAAAATAAAAAATAAAAATAAAGATTAAAAAAATAAAAAAATAAAAAAATAAACTTAGAAATAAGACTAAATACAAGTTATTTCACTCACAGGCGTGGGCAGAGGGGGTCAAAATGTTAGAACGATTAAGAAACAGGAGTGGAATTAATCTACTGGTCAACCCCTACAAGAGCGCCAAATTTCCTAATTTGGCGCTCTTGTAGGTTTTTTTTTGTAGCAGGTGTGATTTTCCAAACAGACTAAGATCGTTTAACTAATTGCTATCTCGTACATTTTTTACATTTATTTCTAATATGTCTGTTAACTCAGTTGTTGTCATCCTCAATATTTCTCTTGCTTTGATTAGAACCGAGATAGTTAATAAGATAAGGTAAATACATTTTCTATAGCTGTCAAGTGTTTTTACCTGAGCCTAAAAATGGTCAATGGGAATTTAACAACTCCAGAATAATATATATATATATATATATATATATATATATATATATATATATATATATATATGCAAATTTCCTTAAAAATAATAGACATTTTATGCCTACATATTTTCTTTTGGATCCGTTCGAATTCCCGTATTACTTTTATCGTATGCGGGGGGAATTGATTTAGGTATTGTCCATAGTTGTATGTATCCCTAGTACTTTCTGCCCGACTTTGGGCCATCATCAGGGGAGAATCTGTTACAAAAGTGATGTAACTTTTGTTTTAGCAAATGACTACTGTGTAAGGACGTCTTTGCTGTTGGAGATTATGGCGTTTGCTTTTAAATGTAATTCTGTAAATAGTGCCAGTAGCTAAAGAAATTTAAGTACGTTAGCACTGGTTTGAAAATTAATTCTATTAGGTGCTGGTTGCAGGTTTCTAATATATAGTGCTTCGAGAATCTGAAGTTTTTGTTTATTATTTTGATGTTTGAGTATTGTTGTGTTGTCGGTGAGAATTTTTCACTCTTCTCTGAAACGATAGATACGACTAGGGTCAAATTTATGGTTCAAATAAATCTGTTTTGACACCATTCATATTTGCTAGAATCGTGTGCAAATAAATGAATAAATAAACTCTAAGAAATAACTACACAAAAATATTAATATGAACGTACAATGAAATTAATTGGAAAAATCAAGTTCTTTGTACGTTCATATTAATACTCTAAGTATATATTAACCCGATACATGTTAAAATCAATCAATCAGCTATCAAAATTTTGATGTGAGACTTTTGCTCATGCCTGGAACATTTGGATTTGCTGCCAATTTAATTAGCGTAAAAAAACATTTTTGCGCTAATTAAAATAATTTTACTCTGGCAAATCACATAATGGATAATCTTAAATTATCTTTCTGGCTTCACGATATAGTAGGAAGAAATTTGTACGAAAAGATATAGCCATTTTGACGGATATATGTATACGAGGTTGTCAAAAAATTCAAAGCTTCACCAAGAGCCAATACAAAAAACTCTGGAAACTTATTGAATGCCCTACGTACTTTGAATAGGTATAAGGAGTGACCCAACTAGTCGTTTCTCAAGATTCAGTTTGTTAGATATAAACAGGATTTTAATGTTAAAAACATCTCTCAAAATATACGTTTACATATTTATTCTACTTCCTCTAATGTTTCAATTAAAATAGGAATATTTGAAAGTTTCAGCCGATGAAGGATACAGAAGCATCTGAAAATTACGCACGTATTTTTATTGGTTGATGATGTTTTACACCATACCAACCCTTGTAAGTTATTTCCAGCCTATTTATGCTTATATACTCCTCCTCTCTCCCTCTTTCTCTCACTCTCTCTTTATATATACATACATACATACATACATATATATATATATATATATATATATAATTTGTAATCAAATAGTTTAGAGATGACAATTTTTAAACGAGAGGGAGCTCATTTCTTCGCACACTCTTAAATGGTTTCATGTATTGCTTTTTAGCATTCGTACATTTATTCAACATTTATTTATTTGCTCACTGTCAAATGGTTCCATGTATTGCTACGTAATTCTAAGAATTCAATTTAAAATCAGTAAATATTCCTGCTTCACTCATAGATACGATCCCTAGAGGTACTACCACTCTGAATCAGAGGGGAGGCGGATGTAATGGCAGTGAAGAGATGCTCCACATTCCCTAAAACTCCGGGATAGGAGCTTCACCATCAGAAACAGTTTAGTGTCATATATCCTAGACACTTGTTGGGGGCATTTTGCCCCTCTGTAACGATAAAGTGAGCATAATCTATAACCCCAAACGACTGGGATGACACATTTCGAAAATATTGTACATATATTGTGGTATTATACGATAAAGATATATGAAAATATATTTTTGACAAATATATATAAAATGATTAAAAAATATTCTGCCAAACATTTCTTTGGAAAATATTATGGAGAGCCCCTAAAGACTTTCTCTACAAATATATGAGATTCTTACAAAAATTTCTAAATCCATATTTTTCAAAGTTCTGACAAAATTTCGAAGATTATCACAAAAAGGACATGGCTCAGATTTTGAATTTGTTGTACACCTCTAAACTTTCGATGGACTGCATCTGCACAGAAATTAAGAAAGAAATATGAATTAGTTTTTTTCTAGTTTTATAAGCAGTGGTAGTGTCTTGTTATAACAAAAATGTGTACCTGTGCCCGTTCACTCATGGTGAAGCTTTCAATTTTTTGACAACCTTATATATATATATATATATATATATATATATATATATATATATATATATATATGGCGCCTTCAATAAGATTCCAGACTTTTTCGTATAGCCATTTAACATAGTCGTAGATGTTTGAAAATTCAGTATGTTATTGCTATACATCTTGTGAGATGACAGACCAATCTTTATGAATTCAGGTTCAAATGAACAGCTACAGCGGCAATTAGAATACACCCTACTAAAGCCTGATTGTCACAGCTGATGATTTTCAAAAATTGAATCTGGACGCGAGGACACATTAGAAAAACGATATGGAATAAAATTCTGTTTTAAACTTGGAAAAAAAAAGCCACAGAAACGTATGGAATACTTCAGACTACTTTTGGACCATCTTGCATCAATCGAACATCAGTTTTTGAGTGGCATAAGAGATTCAAGGAAGGCAGGGAGTCTGTGAGGGATGATGAGTAGTGTGGGAGGAGTAAGGATGTCAATACACTAGAGTTGATTGGCTAAATGGTTAGGGTTAGGGTTACTATGTTGAATTTTAAGGGAGTTCAGGAAGATATTCCGTCGCAACAGGTCAGCACTCTTCAAATCAGGTCAGTGGCATTTCCACTGGATAATGCACCAGTCCACAACTCCATCCTTTTAACAAACTATTTGACCAAGATGGGCATCAAGACAGTTCCTCATCCTCCCTATAGTTCAGACCTTGCTCCCTGTGACTTTTGGCTATTCCCTAAGCTCAGAGGCTGTCGTTATGAGACAATTGATGAGATGAAAGAGGCTGTGACGAAAGTTATTGACACGCTCACAGAAGAAGACTTCTATGGGGCCTTCCAGAAGTTGTTGGAACGCTACAATAAGTGCATTGCGGCCGGAGGATATTACTTTGAAGGGGACTAGAGTTTCATGTGTGTACTATCAATAAAAGTGCCCATACGAAAAAAAAGTATGAAAACTTATTTCATGATCCTCGTATATATATATATATATATGTGTGTGTGTGTGTGGTTTGGTTTCTTTGTGTAATTACACATCGATGTTCGTGATAATTTAAATTTGTGGGACATGATCAGCATTAGCTTCATCAAGGCTTTCTGATAGCACGGAATTCCCAAAATCTTTCTTGTCCTCTGTTCTTATCCATCACCGTTCCTGGTAGGTCGTCCATATTGCATCCGGACTAAAAAAAGAACGTTATGACACGACTTGTGCTTACAACAATTTCACAGATCAGCATGTTAGCCTCTACGCTTGGAGTTATTCCATATTTCTACTAAAAGAGTTGGAAAAGCTCTACCTTCTATATTTTTCATATGCACAAAAACGATCCAAGAAATAGCACCACGAAGATGATATGTACATAAACAGCAGTTGAACACACTCAAAGCAAAAGAGAAGAGTGACTTCCATATAAACCCATAACCAACTGGAATATATATTCTCAGACGAACGCAATATGCTGGAAAAATACACGTCTATAAGAACGTAATAAATAGATAAATCCTAAAAAAATACAGATCTCTTCGTGGACATACTCATTAAATTTTTTTTTCACTCTCTGGAACTGCAATATATATATATATATATATATATATATAAGATTTTCTCCTTGCCAAAAACTCAAGCTATCACACTACAGAATGATTCCAATATGCGAACTTGTGTCTTTTGTAAAAATTATTACACTTACCCCCGTCCCTGAAATATTCTGGGAGGACATAAAAGAACTAACGAGCAAGAATTTTGGAAATCAATATGATCTACTATTCTTAAATCTAAAGCTTAACTATATTGGTTTAAACATTTTGAATGAATTTTGATTTTAAAAACCATAGTTTTACTAAAAATAGTGTAAAACTGTATTTTTTGCAAGTTTTTTTTAGATATTGTAGAACTATCAAAGAAATCGCGTCACGAAGAAAATAATAATGTAAGAAGTAAAAGGAAACCTACAAAAGAAAATATAATGGGGGCAATAATTAAATCTAAGGTTAGTTTTGAAACCCTGATTAAAATGAAAAGGAATTGTTGAACATATTCTATGTAGAAAGTTTATAACTGAAAGTCTTAAATGTGACACATTCTGATTTGAATTACGTAATCCGTTTAAAGCATGAATAATAATGACTTGCTCCTACGTAATCAGACAAAACTAATATTTCGATATACACACTTACCGCTACCAAACAAGTTTCATTTCCTACGCAAAGCTTTAAAAAGAAAAAAAAAAGTTTTTTAAATCTTACTTGGAAGGTAAGAAAGAAAATAACTTAAATCTTTTCATATGTGAAATAAAATGTAAACCCAACAAGGGTAGCACTTAAGATACATAAATCCGTGACAATAAAACTATGATTAGTCTGGTGATATGAAACTACACCATTATGAAATATATGGCTTTGGAAATCCCTGTAACCTTACCCTGTTTAGTCAATGGATAAATTTGTCAGAGAAAGGAGAGTATTGTACGAGCAACACAAGTGTATAGTATCAGAAACCATGGGATGCAGTAGGGTATATGTGAAGCAGGGCGGATAAATACAAAAACGGATCATTAGCATACTTCATCTGATGCTGGGTGGAAACCTCATATGTCAACAATCAAGATCGAATTGTTCTGTCAGGAAACTATTGCTACTCTACTATAAGGGTGGCGTCTTTAAGTGTGGATAAAAACAGCTACCGAAAGTTTTACATAAGTCTATTTCAAACTATACGTCCAAACTACATCGTCATTTACAATTTGCTGAGTTGTAGCTCCGGCCACGGTGTTTAAAAAATCAACTACAGAACACCGACCGAACATTCTTCGATGCAAATATACAGCACATGCATGCGTCACTGTTGGCTGTCAAGCGTCAAACTACATGCATCAGCGTTGTGCAGACACAGGAGGCAGTCCAAAGGAATGATAGACGATAGGGACGGATGGATGAGAGTGAATTTGGTTTAATCATGATATTTATTTTTTTTATAAGTATCGCTTCTAATACTTGACTTTTTTGCAATTTATTCTATTCAAAATATTTGTTCTATCAACAGAAAATGTTTTGAATATTTGTTGGAGTTTTGCTCTCCAGCATTTTTTTTTGCTGATTTGTTTACAGATGATACTAATGTTTGATAAATGACACATTTGCATGTGGAATATATATATATATATATATATATATATATATATATATATATATATATATGTGTGTGTGTGTGTGTGTGTGTGTGTGTATATGTTAATTTACCATAATCAAATAGTCCTCTCATCTGTGGTATCAGGTGCGTGGGGTTGACTCCTGAAAGAAACAAGACATTAGTTTAACTTAATAACGACCCGAAGGCACAAAAGCAATTATCCTGGCAATGTTGGTATACCTAAGAGAATCCTTTAAATCATCATTGTACGTGAAAATGATAAAGTCTCAACTTATAAGGAAGGATAAATAATAATGCGCTAAGGTCGCTAAAATCTACGTTAAGTCAGAACCTTCTATACATCATATAACGTTTTTTTACTGTTTTATAGTTAAATATTTTGTTATATTCTTTATTGCGATATATTGTTATAATTATTCTGTTTTATTAATATTATTAATATAGTTTGGGGGAGTTTCCGTGGCGTAGTGGCTAAAGTATTTGAGCGTGACATCGGAGTAAGTGCTATTACGTTGATTTTCGAAATAATACCAAAGGAAAGTTATGAAAACCCTTATCTCACTGAGATTAAATATTTCCACTACTGTTCTTCTATAAGGATAGCTTCGGCATAAATAAACCACACAGCTTGATTTGCTATAAAAGAAAGCTTATTGTTTTTAATCTCTTTTTGTGCTGAAATTATTGATAAATTTTTATAACCGGTAATTGTGTAAAGGAGAAACATATGAATTGAATATTCGGTTTCAGGCACCCACTCACTTTTTTGGAACATATCTACCGCGGATAAGGGATGACTGTTATACAATGATTCTTTCGAACTAGTTTCAAGCTATCTTTTACTAATCTCAAGGCTTGAAGTATTTTATCATCAGGTTTATTTTATATTGAGTTGCATTTTGGAACTTTCCAATAATTTCTAAACATATTTGATATGTGTATTTATAATGTTTATACTTTTGAGAAGGATCATTAAGAATAAAAAAAATAACTCAAACGATTGAACTCCTTCATTTTTGCCGTTGCTTGCATGACATATTCTGGTCTTCTACTTGTGTAATATGCACTTCTTTTAAAGAAGGAGTCCCCTGTTCTGATCTATTTTGTAGCACAGAACAAAAAATAAATTTGATACTTTTTCTCAGATTATTTACACCGATATTTCGGCTTGACCTCGAATATGCTGATTGCATCCCATGCAGAAATGTAAGACCACTTGAAAATGTCATCTCCTGAGTATGACACTAAACTACATCTGATGATGAGGCCCCTACATTGACATTACTCCCAGGTTCACTCTGATCCGGAATAGTTGTACCTGATATCAATTCCTGAACGGGTTAAATAGATCTGTTAGAAAAGTTTTAGCTATTCGATCTTATCGTGCAAAAAAAAACAACAAAAAAAAACAAAAAAAAACAAAAAAACAAAAACAGAAAAATCAAACAAAAAACCCAACAACAAAACTCTTTAAAAACAATTACTCAAAAAAGTAAATATGAACATCCACTGAATGTTATTTTCTAACCTCTACGCATAAAATCATCATTGATGGGTTGGCATGCAGTCAAAGTCAATCAATCAATTTGATTATTTACAGAAATACATTTCGCATCTCTTATTTTTGTTGAGTAGACGAAGGTGCCAGCGAATTGAACTTCGTCCTGGTCTGATATATACATTTCTGTGACATCTTTGTTTACGTTATTTCTTTGATTTTTTCCCCACTTTCCATCCCTATGTCTACTATTTTGACTTCATCCCAGAGGATATAGAGTTCACTATAGTTATTTTAGATAAGGTTTGCCATACCTGTCTTTTATAAACCTCAAGAATACCGGAGAATTAAAATAGTAAATAAACAACTTTCATATAAAAAGTTTGAAGCAACTCGCGAATGTATTGCGTACGTGTTATTTCCAAACGAATCTACTACTAGCTGACAATAATTAAAAAAAAATAGTATAAAACTGTCTTTTCCGAAAATTCGTATTGATGATTCAAAATATAAAGTTAATAAAATTATAAAACTAGATAATAAAGAAAGTATAAATGGATTTATGATTAATACCTTAACATACTCGATAGTAGTTTTATTTTATCAGAAAGAAATAAACCCAAAGATAAGATTAGCATAACGGAATTTTTCATTAATCAGAAGTAATATAATTAACAGAAACAATCACGATACTCGTACTGATGTACTCGTGTCGTTCAGTGAATAACAACGAAATACAAATAATATTCTAAGATATAGCAAGTTGAACTTTCACCAGCTCTGATTCATATATTTCTTTGATTTAAGTTGCTCCTATTATGTTTTTTACAATTTCCAACCATTTGTCTACTGTTTTGAATCACAGAGAATGCCATGTTCACCACACGCTTTCCAGATGTGGGTCACCATGCCTGTATTTTCATGACCCGAACAATACTGAAAAATGTAACGGCTAAAATGTCAGAGCTCATTATTTCTTTTTCTTCCTTCTAATATGGATTTGTCCTTATTAAAAGCTAGAGAGGATTCGCCGTGGAGAAGTAGCTGATATCCTGAAATGCCATATCTTAGTAAGTTAGTTCGAACTCCCGTTGGACTATTACATTTACCCTAAGAAGAGATATTAAGTTCCTTCTCCTCAAGCTACGTGTTAAACAGTTCTTGTGATGTTCTCCTGTAAGGATTAAATAAACCACAAATGTTGATATGCCATTAAACGTAGAAACAAGCCAAAGCAGTTTAATGAGTCAGTGGTTTACCGAGCACATTGCTTTAACTCTCGACTTCCACGAAACCAGATAAGGTTTTCCTTCATTCTCTTTCTCTCTATATCTCTCTCAGCAGATTATTGGCACCCATTGTTCTTCACAGTATCTTATATATGCAAAATGTCCGTTACTAAGTGTGTTCTTAAAAGAGGGTGTATTCTTAATGCTTTCTTACATTTTCTAATCGAGAAATCATTTCTAACTCTTAATTAATGTGGTTCTTCAGCTCCCACGACCCTTCTTCCAAAACTGACATCAGCACACGCATAATCGGTCGGACTGACCGGGCCATGACAAAAGTGAATCACGTCAAATCTCGTTTAGGGATCTGAGGCAGTCACGCAAGACTTGGGAATATTTGTATAGTCGTGCGCAACACGTTCTTTTCAGTGCAGGTGGGGCGCGTGTCAAAATCAAGCATGTTTTGTGATACATGGACAACAGGATGAGATGTTGAACGTTGTCACGTAAACTTTCTTTCGGTTCTTTTTTTTTACTTTATCTACTAGCACACTGATACCATGTTTCCGTGGCGTAGTGGTTAAAATGAAGGATTCCAACCTTGGAGTGAGTTCGATCTTTAGACGCATTATTATATCCACTTTCGGACTAATAATCTTGGAAAATGTATGAACCTCTTCAACCTGCAGCGGTGGATTAAATAGTAGTTCTGCGGTTATTTTACAAGAATGGTTTTAGAGTTACGTACATAACCCATAATGTTGATATGATATTAAACAAAAAAACAAAACTTCTTAAAAAGTTACAAGACGAAATACTTCTATGAAAATACTCTCATTTTGTTAAAATGGGAGAATTATTTTATGAATAAATGATAAAAAGGAACAGTTGGTGCCACCACCCACCAAAAAAGGTAAACCGTTAAGTTTTGGGCTCAAAAAATGTCCCCACCAGCGTTTTTGTGAGAGAGAATAAATAAAGGAGATAAATTATTTTCATGAATGTAAACTCTACATCATCTAAAAAAATTTATGGCTAAAATTATTTGAATATCACAAAATATTGGTTCTAAGGCTATTCAAAATGGCTGTGCATCAAACAGAGTACTCTAGGCTTGAATAGCATCCCGTCCTCAAATTACGTATCTTACTATTGTTCTAAATAGTTTCAATAAATAACACCCTAAAAAACAAACAAAAAATAAGAAAACCCTTTAGGATTTTGTAACAGCATGTTCTCTGTTAATTTGTCATTAAAATTTCTACCACTCTTGGACAAGCTTCAAAACTCTCGAAATATAATTATTTTAAGTCTTATTTGTATTGCAGCGTAGTCACCGATGATTGCTGTGTTGGTTGAAGCCAATCGTCTGATAAGGAGGGGGAAGAAAAACACAAAAATACAACTCGTTTTAAGCGTTAGGACATGGTTGCTTTATTCGCTACGTTAAGTCTTTGAGGCCGTGGAAGTAGAGGAAAGCGAATAATAGACACCATGACTTCTTCATTGTTTGAGGAACCGACTCTTCTCGTATCGTTCATTTTTTCTTCATTTACCGATCCCCGTAAATATTTGTCTCCTCGAATCTCAGCCACTAAAAGGTAAAGTGTTGCAGAATCACGAAATTCGTCATCTTATATCAAATTTCACAAAATACCCCACCTCTACGAATGCCTTAGGTCGGTTAAATCGTCCATTCAGCCCCGGTAACCACTTTGATAACCATCGCTGGTGATTTCGGTAAGGGTCGGCCTGGTGCATTGGATAAAACTGATCTACTTACACGAATTCTTTTTGTAGTATTTACCTAACCCTCACGCACAAGTAAGATGTAACACAATGTCAACTTTTAAGCGGAGTTTAACGGAATTGAATTCAGACTTTTCCTTCTCCTAGACCGGTTGTCATACCAAGTTTAAAGAACCTAGTCTCTTCTACTATTTCTACTTAGATGGAAAGAGAATAGTTAGATTTATTGCTTTTCGAAGGGTATTAACGTTATGTGAAATGCAAACAGTCTCGTTCACGATGTGAACTCGAGTCGTCATGTCCATTTCCGATCTTAATAGCCATTGCATTAAGAGCACTGCCATTATAACTCTTTATACGTCACAAAAGATTCTTTCGTTGTCCTCTATTTTAAGAATTTCTAATTCTCCATGTTTTACTACATTTCTCATCATATTTATGGGGTGAATTTAAAAAGTAATATATTTTTCAGATTTTTCCAAGATGTAAACTCGGCATTGTTTGAAATTGTTTTGTAGCTAAAATGATTTTAATTTCACGAAAATATTTGTTTAGAGGCTATTTAAAATAGTAGCACATCAAGCACATTGCTCCAGACTTGAACAGAGGTCTGTCATCAAATCTTTGGCGGAGAAGATGTGGAATACGCTTGAAATTTGCTGATAAAATATATGATGTATTAAGAGGAACATATTTAAGAAAAAAAATGTTGACAAATGGGCAAAATAAGTTTAACTACTTTAAGCTTGATTCAAAAAGATAGTCGATGGTGTGGAAACATTTTCACTCATTAGTAAAGAAAAAAATTCTATGCGCACTGACGTGTAAAGAAGCTTATGCTGGTATTCTTATGGGACATGAAAGGTCCAATCACAATTGATTTCCTTGGTGCTACTGCAAATAGTGGTTCCTATTGCCAACCACAATCTATCTATCTATCTATCTATCTATGTGTGTGTGTATGTATGTGTGTGTATGTGTGTGTTTGTGTATATATATATATATATATATATACACAAAATAATCTGTACTAGTTTTTAAAGTCCATTTTTTAAAAGTTTCATACGGCATACACAATCCTCAGAGAGCATAATATTTAGAAATAAGTAAAAATTTGTTCAAATATACAACAAATAAAAGAGAAAATTACTTAAGGATAAAAAACAATTTAAAAAGATATTTGTGAAAATTGATAAATATTCTATATTTATCAATTTTCACAAATATCTTTTTAAATTGTTTTACGAAATGTATAGAATGAGAGGCTACAAATATTATGATAAATCGTGAAACAAACCATTACAAAAAGATGCAGATATTTAAGAAAACTGTTATATAATTAAGGAATGGTTTTTTTCATATCGATCATTTTTCGTTAATTATATTTTATCATTCAGTTTGGTAAGGCTTTGAACTATTCGAGTCTCAAAAATTCAGGTGCATAGTCATTGGGTGCCGTTTTACGCTCGCGGGCAAAGGATATGACAATCACCATTATTATAATAAATCCCCTGATAGGAAATGGGGCTGGAGTGTGGATGACGTCATGCCCAAGAGAGATGGTCCTGACAATTTGAGGATTGTGAAAAAGAGTCAGTTGAGATTAGATCGTTGACGCATAGAGCTGGGTTTTCTGCCGTTGAGGCATGTGGTCAAGATTTGCAGATCTCTACCGACAGAGATCTTAAACACCACGAGATATGCCGCACGTTAGGGGTGGAGTCAGTATAGTAAGAATTATGTCTCTCTTCTCATGTCGCCATTGTCAAGAAATTAATAAACCGTTCGTATCTGAAACATCAGAGTCAGCCTGTATTTTGTATTTGCATTTGTATGTGTACAGTTGTTATTGAGATCATCACAATATACAAAAAAAAAAAAAAAAAAAAATGAATGAAACAAGAAAGCTGGCAAACTAGTAAAATATTTCCGTCCGACGATTCTGTTCTCTGCGGAAAACTTCAAGTAAAACCACTCAAGATTTCGGATTTAGGTTTCATACTTGCTCTGGCATTATAGTATCGAGTACGTTTTTGACAAAAACTTTTCTCATGGGTAATTGTTTTCTTATTCTGTTATATATATATATATATATAATAGTCGATATGAAAAGAAAGATACACAACTGCACTTCTAGATTTCCACAACTGGAAGTAGATGTGAATTTGTTTTTATTTTCGTTACTTTTTGGTGCAAAATCAACACAAAAAAAAAAACAACTAAAGTTTTAACTCGGTTCGCTGATTCCACTTTCCGCGCTGGTAACAGTTACACCACACTGCACCTATGTTTATGTCCAAAAGGAAAATTTTCTTACCGCTAGATGAAGCATGCCACAATAAAAAAAAACTATTTAAAAAACTAACACGAAGGTATTTATAAATCTCTGGAAAATGCGGCTGACATATCAAGCATAAAGTTGAAGAAAACATTTTCCTGTGAATTGAATTCATCGTTCCATTCGACATTTTGTAAAGGCTATCGAATACCAGTGACATCCTAAAAAGAATCAAGAATATATTGGTCGAAACATTGGGATTATACGCAACAAAGGCTTGTATAATTTTTTTGTGATTCGTCAATATCCTAGTCACACTAATTTCCTTTTCTTTTCTTGAGTGCATTTCGATCTGCAGCCATTGACATTTTCGGATGTCTCTTCTGTTTGGGAAGGTCAAATCTTCTTTAGAAGGAGGCTCATAACAACACGGACTAACCTATTTTTTTTTAAAACAATATCTATAAGAAATCTGTTATCCAGTGAGAGAATTTAAAATCATAAATAGCAATATTCTAAAAGTGTTTAAATATTTCACAATAATAATAATAATAATAATGATAATAATGAAGCTGTCCCAACAACAAAGATTCCATAGACTCCTTCACAATATCCATCACTTTTGGTCATCCCTCTTAGTAAGAAGGAGAGGAAGCAAAGTAACACACGTCTCTCTCTTTCCCCACCTCTCTCTTTCTCTCTTTCCTCTTAAACACCTCTCACCTGATACAGATTAAGCCGGCTCGAGACGTGCATTCACGTGTTGAGTCTCTAATGGATTGGTGTTTGAATGTGGTCATTCATGTTTGAGTTCAGAGTTTTCTTTCTACTAGAGAGATTGGCCTAACAAGGTTAAAATCCGGGTCTGCCCTATTACTTACCAATAACCGGAAGGAATAGATTGGTTCATACCTTCCACAAGATCATTAGCGCAAAATTCAAACACAATCTGGTGCAATATTTGAACTCGGGTCATCGTGTCCATTTCCAGCCACGATAACCGTTTAGCCGCGCACGTCTATCCTTAGGCTACGCGCCTGAATGGTTAGTCCATGCACTTCCATGAGGAAATTAGTCACAATAATAGACAAGGTATATCCCTGCACAGTGGAACTATTTTAAAAAATCAGTATACATATTGAAGAGAATCAGTCGATCATGAGATGAATCATATGCATCAATACCACTTGGGATCATAAATGTATTTATCAATCTGCAAAAAATACCTTTCAATGTATTTGTTCTTTGCTTTTCATTCTTATAAAAGATGTTTTAGGCTTATGTCTTGTCAGGGGAATTTCCGTAAGAAAAAACCAACAATGAAGAATACAGAAAGTCAATTGTATGGTGAGGGAAAAAGCAAAACAAAACTCTTTATGAGGATAATTAAAGAAAAACCCTGTTTAAATCAAATTAAATTTTTCCTTTTTCCTCCACTCCTCTAGAGTTTTTTTTCCCACCTTACGGCTGACTTTCTGCGTGCTTCATAGGTGGTTATTCTTATATCAATTTCTCTGGCGTGACTTAAGCAAAAAACGATCTTTTTAAAAAGGAATCCGTCATTAAATGCCATTTTGAAATGTTGTGCTTACAGTAGATTGTTTCTCTGCTTTTCGAAACATCTTAGTTAACTTTTGCATCACACCCCCGCCGAAAGAGAAGAAAAATAATAATTTAGCATGACAAATATGAAATTCACCAATATCAGAATATATATACATAGATCAGAGCAGACAGTTCTAGTAATTCACATGCATAGGTATGGTAAGAAAAGCACATCTCCAACCTCAGAAAAAGGTTTCAAAATACATAACATATACGATGAAGGTGTCGAGGAACTCAGTTGCGTAAACACAAGGCTTACTGGTTATCGTAGTTGATATCGAGATGGTAATCCGAATTCAAATCTTGAACAAGGCTGTTTGAATTTCGCATAGAGTTTTACCCATTTGGAAAGAGGCATTTGTCTCTTTAACCTAATACCGGAACACACCATTATTGTTCAGCAAGTTCATACAAGTATTGAAATGCTCCTCAATTTCACATAGCAGTAATACCTCAAGGGATGATATGAATCCAACTATTATAGCTAGAGTTATAAGTAAATAGCCTCGATATGGCAGTCGGTGTTAGAGAAGGAAAACTTTGAACTCGGTCTGCCTGTAGACTAAGAAAGGGATGGGTTTCGTCAGGTTATTGGTACCCAAGACAAAAGTCATGAGAGGTACTCTCATGGTTTTACACAGTTAATGGATGTCATTAAAAAAAAAAACACTGCGTGAAAAACGAAGTAAAAGAAAACGAGCAAATAAGACAGAATTAACTAAATGAAACAAAGTTGCCTAGAAAAAAATCAATGTTTAGTTGCAATATGGTATCATCGAAGAAATTCAGAAAGTAGCTTGAATTTATCAAGACTTTTTAATTCTATTTATTTTAATCGAATCAGAATGCAATTAATCGTGATGCTACCTAAAAAAATTAGGTCAGTTGAAAGAAAAGGAGCATGAATGCATAAAAATATTTTTTTGTTTGGAATCTCCAGGAAAACAGAAGATTGTTAATCATTTTCATTAAAATTTGGAGGAGTGGGACACCCCTATGATGTGCTGCCTTGAGTTCGAACTTCAGTCGTTCTATTCCGCTCACTTTCAGACAAACTCTTCTGGGAAATGTATTGAACCCCCTTCTTCGACTCACTAAATACTATCAAAGCTTTTCTTCTACGAGGGTGGTTTTTGTTTTAAATAACCCAAATATGTTTATATATTATTAAAAAAATAAATCAAATATATTATGGATTGGGATAGTTCAACCCATATAATTATGTGCAGAATTTTGTATTAGATTAAATATAGAAAGTAAACCAATCCTAAATTTTTGTGTATAAGGAATGAGTAAATAGCAGTAAATCCAATTTAATGCATTTTTGGACGTCATGAAGCAAAATTTGCTTTTTAATTAACAAATTTCATGGTGATATAACTTATTGATTTTTCTATCTGTAAGAAGCGTTCAGAATACTTATTTTAAGCCACATACGTGCATGGATAATTGCAATTCTGTAGACGTCCAAAACTTAGACGTTGAAAAAGATTTTTAAAATGGCTTCAAAAACAACTTCTGACATTGGATATTAGAGACTGTGAGTAGGTGACGGTAAATCGATAAACTAGAAAGAAAGTTATCTACGAAAGCTGAAAAACATTTGAAGCACAGAGAATCAAACAATCCAGTATGAACTGAGCACTTCGTAAGCAAGAATTGACCTTGGTCCGGGACACTTTACAGCCTAAGTATGTTTGTAACGTGTGTAGTTTGCCCTGTTTGCTCAAAGACGGATTTGTAATGATATGAGATCTCGCGACCGGAAACTATCGGAGATTTGTTTTACAAATTACTATTCAACAGTGAAAAGGTACGTTGGTCTACCACAGGTTTGAGAAGTCATATTAGGGTGTACAGAGGAGATCACGTGGGCAATGTCGACGGTAAAGACAGCTAATTCATTTGTCACACATAGAGTAGAGCTTATAAGGATATTTCTAACCGTAAGAATCAAACACTCACTAATGGTTACTCTTAGCTAATCGAGAAGATAGACTTCTCTGTAAGGTAATGGCATTATATATATATATATATATATATATATATATATATATATATATATATATATATATATATCATAGACTATTCTCTCACAAAATCAGAATTGCTGGTTATGAATTTTTGCCAGCGATGAACAAAAGCTAGCATGCCATGCTCGTAAAGAAGTTGCTCCAAAAGTCATGCCCTCTGCGTCACATCTTCGTTTCAACATTTTGAGCTTCTTGGAGATGACCCTTGTCGACTGCTCAAGTTGTGGTTGATGACGATCTGGACATGTAGAAGAAAACCGCCCGTTCTTCTTCATGCCTTTTAGCCATTAATAACCCATCCACGACAGGGGCTTCTATCCCATGCCTGACCCTGAACACAAAAGAGTTGGCCACTTTAAAGAAGCTGATTGTATAATGGTAGCTGTGATTGGCGGATAGAGCCAGGGGCATGACGCGTCTTTTCTCTTCCCGTCTTCGATTAGTTGCTGCCAATATGTCTGAAAGAGAAATAAGAATATTGAAATTTGGTGCATGCTGCGTAGCATAATTCTAGTTTGTCTTCCATTTATGGCCCACTAACTTCAAATACTTTGCACACACACTCACACACACACACACACACACACACATGTATATATATATATATATATATATATATATATATATATATATATATATTATTTAAATGATAAAATACAATTTAAAACGGGATACAAACTCATGACGAAGAGTTTCACGCGTCGACTTTCGGGGGAGGTAATATCCAACTCGTATTCAACTTTTTGAACAGAACTTTCTTTTTTGTTTTATACTCTGAGTGTTTAAAAAAGAGTGCTCATTTGATCAGTTGAAACTATGTACATTTTCTATTCTAAGATAATAGAGAAAAAAAGAGTACATATTTGTTCAGTTGAAAATATATTCCCTTTTTGCTTTCATACTCTTAGAGTATATTCATAAAAAAAATTGTGCATACATGTTCAGTTGAAAGCGTGAAACTCCGCGTCGCAAGTTTTTACCCTGTTTTATATCTTATTTTATAGTTAAAAAATACTGAGATAGGTCATTATTTTCGGTTTTTGAGCATTGTCAAGAATGCACTGATGGAGAACACATTTAGAGCCAGGCGCATGACGCGTCTTTTCTCTTTCCGTCTTCGATTAGTTGCTGCCAATATGTCTGAAAGAGAAATAAGAATATTGACATTTGGAGCATGCTGCGTAGCATATTTCAAGTACGTCTTCCATATATGGCCTACTAAGTTAAAATACTTTACACACACACACACACACACACACACACACACACACATATATATATATATATATATATATATATATATATATATATATATATTGGAAATTGTGAGAAAATAATTAAATAAGACAGTATTACAAATTCAAAATATAATATCATTAACTTGGATTAAAACTATTGAAAACATACAAAAGTTACGATCTCTTTTCTTGATAAAAAAATAATAACAACGTAAAATCAATCTAGTATTGACAAGAAGAAAGTTAATTGCTGTTTGCATTGTTTCAGTATTAGATAAAAATATATATTGAGTGTGTAAAAAATCTTTACTTGTATCTATCATTATGTAGACCTAAGTATATTTATTCTATAATATGTATGTATAATGTTAAGCTTAATAATCAGGAGCAGAGAATGTTATATTAGTACGAATCACATCGATCTTCGAGGTAAACAAAAACTTTCGCCCGATAAATAATTAAGCGATGACGGAAATGAATTAATTCTGAAAAGATCTGAATATTAAAAAACAACTCTAATTAAATAATTTATTGCATACTAAAACTTGTCTCTTTTATCAATATAATTATAAGATGTAAATATGCTTCAAATGAGATAAAAGTTGATTAATCTATTAATGTTTCTAATTGGTTAAAAATGTATTTTTAATACTTTGGGAGGGAACAGATTTCTTGAATTATTTTAAGTTCTGACCTTTCGAATTTTTGTGAGACAATTCTGATAATATCGTCTGTTATCCGAAAGAAACTTAATCTTCTCAAACGAAGGAACTGATGTGTCAAAAAACGTAGAAATACAGATTAAAAATTATTCCTTTTCGAGTCTCTTTCCGCACAAAATTAACACATTTTTTTTTTGGATCAATTGATTTTTCCACAACTCTTCAATGTGGCTTGAAATGCGAAATGCTTCAAGCTTGGATGGAAACCCGTCTGACTTTACGTATATCTTACCCGGCAGACTTTCCTCAATCTCAGCGTAAGCGAAATAATTTGGTACGTATATATTTTACATATACGCTATCGGCTGCTAGAGTGCTCAATTTGAATTTACGTGTATGTAGCAGTCGGTTATTCCCAACCTAGTGTTCAACCACTGGGAGGGAGGAGCATATATATTGTCATCCAAAAACTGACTATTTCGTTGAGTCATAAGTCTTCCGTGTGGCTAGACACGTGAGATGCTTCAAGCTGCGAACGAAACCCAGCTGACTTTACCTTAGCATCGGAAATGGAGTAATTCAATGAATAAAAATCTGATCTACAAATTCTTATTTCTAATTTCTTTAAATTCTGTGAAATTTTCACTGAAAAATAGAACTTATAAAATCTTTTCTTGTGACAAAGATAATATTAGTCCGAGCGAAAATATTTTCAGTAGAGGTCGAAAAGATTCGTGAATAAAGAATAGCAGTAATTGTTAGCTTAAAATAAAGAAACTTATTTTGTGTGAGTAAAAATTATTTGTGCAACTGTGTCAGAGAGAAATTGTATTTATGCCTTATTGTATATGTGAGTCTGACTGATATTTTCATCGGATAGCTTAGGCTGAAATACCAGTAATAATAAACAAACATTTGTTCAGTTTAAGAAAAATTAAATTAAATTAAATGCATTCTTGAAAACAAAAAAAGGAATGTAAATCAAAAGAAATAAATCGAGAGGCTGAGTGGGAATCACATAAATCATAATTACAGAATAATTATTTACTTCTTCGGCTATTTTCACAATTTAGGTAGTCTTGAAATTAGATTTAAAAAAATGTTGATGATTTATCTATGACTCTAATTGGGTAAATTCTTAGAGGGAAAAGATTACTAAAATGATTCAGGGTTTTGATCTTTTAAATTCTCGACAAGTCAAATATTGTCGTCCGTAAAATATCTCAAAGAATCTTAAAACTTGCGGGTAGACGCTGATTGGTTGACAAATGCCAAAATACAAATTACAGCTACTGGAGCCGATTTTTTGCCCCGAATGTTACACATATTTTTAGAATGGAAATCAGATGAATTCATATATATATGAGAATTAATTTTTATTTATTGCGGACTTTTTGTCCTCATCTTGGGAGCTTTTTTATGTTGTTTCTTCTTTCATTACGTTTTGGCCAAATTACACCTCTGACCTCCTTCAGGTGATTTTGACCGCGAATGATGAGTCTTGTAACCGCATCCCCAGTAATTACTGCCTTCCATAGTTGCTGTCTATCGCACGACGTTTTTGACCAAGTAAACCTCTGGCCGGCTTGGGTAGGATTTGAAACCGCAAAGCTTACCTGGAACTCAACGCCTCTATCCGCTGCGCCACGGGCACCGACGGGCGGTCAAAGATGGATTTTTTTGTCTTATAAATCCTTATCTGGTTTTCCATAGTCGGGTCCGTACCGAATTTTTGTAATTGTCTTTTAATTGGAATCATTTTGAGATGAGTCTTCTTAATCTGAGAATGCTCACCTGGAAGAAGATTGCGGTTTCAAATTGCATTGACTGAAGATAGCGATTTCAAATCCTACCCAAGCCGGACAGAGGTTTACTTGGTCAAAAACGTGGTGCGATAGACAACAACTATGGAAGGCAGTAATTACTGGGGATACGTTTGCAAGACTCATTATTCCTATCCGAGGTCACGGTAAAAATCACCTGAAGAAGACCAGAGGTGAAATTTGGCCGAAATGTAGTGAAAGAAGAAACAACACAAAAAACTACCAAGATGGGGACAAAAAAGTCCGCAATAAATAAAAAATCAATTCTCATATTAAGAAGCCTCATCTCAAAATGATTCCAATTAAAAGACAATTATATATATATATATATATATATATATATATATATATATATATGAAAGTAAATATAGATCTAAATCCGAGATCAGGAAGAAAGCAGAAAAACAGAATATTCGAAATAGGTGAATATCTTTCCATGTTCCAAACATGTACCTAATACTTTTAAATTAGGAACGCTATGTGCACGTTTGTATTTTTTCGTCGTATACATTTTATTTGCTTCTGTTATCTCGACAAGCATCCATCACTGGGTTAACGATTCTCCTGATATCAAAGTCCTGATGAGGTTATTGAAACCAAAACATTTACTGTTGACTTTACATCACAATAAATTCACCTATTTGGATTATTCTGCTTTCTTCATAAATCTATCTATCTATCTATCGATCTATAGAGAGAGAGAGGGGAAAGCATTCGGGCATTTAATGGTTGTTTTGTAGGAAATGATTACGGAGAACTGAGTTCAAACCCTTGACAAGGTTATTTTAACAAGAGTCATTGGTAATGACCTTGAGAATGTTATGCATCGATTTATTCTACCTTAAGTTATGAGCAAATAATAGAGCTGACTTGGCTTTGGTATGGAAATCAGCCTCGGAGAAAGAAAACTTTGAATTCAAATCTGTTAAACTCCGCTTAAATATTGACCTAGTGTCATATTCGGCTCGTTTGAGGTAGATGGAATATATATATATATATATATATATATATATATATATATATATATATATATATATATATATATTTGAGTCGTGGTTACAAGTAATAAAATCCTTAAAAATATACGTTTGGGAAATTAACTAAATCTGCAAAAGATAATTTTTAATCTAAAACTATATTGCTAATTTACTTTTGAAAACTCTGAGGTTAGCCGAATTGACCCCTTTGCCTACAAAGGAATTCGATAATCTGATAATTAGATTAAGAGAATAAATAGAAATGATAAGCATTCATACGACTTCACAGCAAGTCGGATTTGCCATGAAGATATTTCAATTGAAGGTGGAGCATGCAAGAATCGAGATTCATTCCAGGTCATCCCAAAAGTTCATGATACCTTTAATAATCCTATTTGGAGGCACCTCAGATATCCAGCGAAAAACTTAGCCTTGGTTAGCCAGTATTGCCTGGGACCAGGGATTCGACTTGATAAAATAGAAATCATAACTGGAGAATAGAAGATGGGGTGAGAGGGGAAAGTAAATGAGATATATATGGTTCAATATTTACCGATCTTAGACTTGAATATGCAAGGATCATATGAAGTCTAAAAAAGTCACGAGGTATCTGGTGATCTTTGAAAGAAGCTGCAAACTTAGATCTGGCAACGAGAACGACAGACAGTAAAAAAGCATGCATAGGATACGCAGTGTTTTAACTGAAAACTTTCGGATTTTACAAGGGCATTTAAGCTCGTCTGAACATGTGCCATAAAAGTAATTACGTTTAAATAGCTTGAGGTCACGAACATACTGTACTCTATAAGATACTTTCAAGCGTGTCAGTAGCTTGCATGCGTCTCAACAATTTAGGATACTTTCCGCTTACTTTTTTCGTTATCGACTCAATCATGAATAAGTTAAACCTTGCAAATATCCATATTGCTTTTCTCTATTAGATAAGTTACTATGACTCCTAATGCATTGGTAAAAGGTTGTATTAAGAAGCCATATTATTTAATAGGATTTGTCAATGTAAATCTATCAATTTCACGAAGATAAGGTGTTAAGGATGTTGAATTGGGTTGACCTAAGAATTAAATTAAAGCAATTACTATATTTTAAAAGAGAAGTCAGGGCAGACCTACTTATGTTATTAAAGCTTTCAAAAACTACTTATGGTGCAATTATCGTAAATATTCTTTTAGTGTTAAATATTAGGTACACATATCTCTGTTATATATCTATATATATATATATCTATATATATATATAAGCCATAATAATGGATACTATAAATAAAGCATAAACCTTTCTTATTTGCAGTTCATCTATCATATATATATATATATATATATACGAGGTGCATACGATAAGTTTACAGGCTTTTTTCGTATGTGTACTTTTATTGATAGTACACATGTGAAACTCTAGTTCCCTTCGAAGTCGTCTCCTCCGGCTGCAATGCACTTGCACCGTTCCAGCAACTTCTGGAAGGCCCTATGGAAGTCCTCTTGTGTGAACGTGTCAATGACCTTCGTCACAACCTCTTTCATCTCATCAATTGTCTCATAACCGCAGTCTCTGTGCTTAGGGAAAAACTAAAAGTCACAGGGAGCAAGGTCTGGACTATAGCGAGGGTGGAGAACTGTCTTGATGCCCATCTTGGTCCAATAGTCAGTGACAAGGATGGACTTGTAAACTGGTGCAATGTCTTGGTGGAAATGCCACAGAGCCGATTTGAAGAGTGCTGGCCTCTTCCGACGGAATCTCTCCCTGAACTCCCTTAAAATTCAACATAGTAACCCTAACCCTAACCCTAGCCCTTTCGCCAATCAACTCTGGCGCATTGACTTTCTTACTCCTTCCACACCTCTCATCATCCGTCACAGACTCCCTGTCTTCCTTGAATCTCGTATGTCACTCAAAAACTAATGATCGATTCATGCAAGATGGTCGAAAAGCAGTCTGAAGCATTCCAAACGTTTCTGTGGCCTTTTTTTCCATGTTTAAAACAGAATTTTATTGCATATCGTTCTTATATCTGCTTTAGCTGTTCATTTGAACCTGAAATCATAAAAATTAGTCAGTCATCTCAGCAAAAACATACTGAATTTTCAAGAGTCTACCACAATTTTAAATGCCCGTACGAAAAAAGTCTGGAAACCTATCGTATGCACCTCGTATATATATATATATATATATATATACAGAGAGAGAGAGAGAGAGCGAGAGAGAGAGAGAGAGCATATATGTATAAAGTCATGTTCAAAGCCCTTTTTTTATAGCTCCATCGTTTTGAATTGTATTTTTTTCGTATATATATATATATATATATATATATATATATATATATAATGTAAATGAGTTCGAACTCTAATGACACTTTTAGGTTTACTTTAGGATTACATCCCTGAGAAAGATATAAAACCTTTATCCTTTCCACCCATGGTTTAAGTAGTAACATTACATTTCGATGAGGATAGCTTTGGCATTAGATAACCTATGAAGGTTAATATGCCATTAAGAAACCACACACACACACACACACACACACACACCCATTGAAATATACGTGATATTATGGTACATAAAATGCCTGAGATTTCCTACAAACTTCTATTTAGATCTAATAGTTGAATGATTTCATTTTACTTTGCATCCATTCCGATTCGTTATATTTTGAAGCCCGGCTATCCTTATTCAAACTGGCATTGTTCTTTCTTCTTTTATTTCCTCTGTCTTTAATCTGATGGCTTTAAAGACATCATAATGTCTTGATATTTCTTTTGATTTTTATCTATGACGTTGTCTTTTCCGACGTTGACAATTCAATGTTTTCAATTCATCTTAAACTAACAAAGTATAAATAATGGACAATCGTGAAGGTAAAACCTGTAAAACAAAGTCAGGTTATTCAGCGTGTCTACGGAAGAAATGGATAATTTCAAAAATCTATTAAGATATATTCTTTGATGTATTGGCACTCGATGTAGACTGATTTGCAGAGAAACAACTGAATTTTTTTTCATTTTTTTCTTTAATGAGAAAGAAAAAGACAAGTTAAAATAATTAGAAAGACATGTTCTTCCAGAGGTGTAGCGTCATAGGAATTCCTTTTTAATACAAAAAGGTGTAGCGTCATAGGAATTCCTTTTAATACAAAAAACAATTATTTACATAATAAATACAAAAAGGTTTAGCGTCATAGGAATTCCCTTTTAATATAAAAAACAATTATTTACATAATAAATAGAGAAAGTAAAATAAGTTTTTAAACACGTGAACGAATTCTGCAAAACTATCACTGTATTGCTAAATAAACATGGCTTTTATTCTGTGAGGTATTGGCAATTATTGTTAAATGCTGGATGTAGGTTGAGAGAAGTCAAATCTATCCATGCACTTTACCTACGCCACCGTATTGATAAATTGTCTTCTTCTTCTTCTTCTTGTGAGTTTTTTACACCAGGATTAGTTGATGGTTTTTCATTGGTGTCTCCTCAAGTCCCCCGAACTCTTCTCAGAATTTTGGCTGATCTCAGCAATGTTACAATTTCAATGGTCACGGTTTATTCTTCAATTTCTAACTTTTCTATGTCCCTTGACAAGACTTTCGAGACAGTTTTAAGCGCCCCATTACAAATGGTATTACATTCACCTTCATTTTCTATAGTAATTATTATTATTATTATCATTATTGCAATTATAACTTTACCCCCTTGAAGTTTTGTGGAGCAGGTTTTGCTAGTAGTTTATCAATGAAGTCAGAATGAAAGCAAGAGTCCTAAGATCTCCAGAGTCTTCTTAGCTGATTTCAACCGTGCTGTGGTCTGGATTGTATCGATTCTTTTTCTTATTTACAGTTTCCGCAGTATCTTTTCCGGGTTCTTGGAGAATATTCCAAGGGCACCAAAAACAATCACCATCCCCGGAATCGGCATATATTGTAAAGTCGTGAATGAATTGACGAGAGTGAAATAATGTTTCAAATCACTTTCCATGTATCATCATAATGATAAATCATCATTATCATTATATTACTGCTTGCTAGTATTTCACAACAAAGTCAGCTGAGGGTTATTCATTTGAGACTAAGTGACTTCAAGTTTCCCCAAGTCTCCAGTGCTCTTCTCAGTATTCTGGCCGAACATAACAATGCTGTATTTTGGATGGTATCGGCTTGTCGTCCGATTTCCAATCATTATTATTATTATTATTATTATTATTATTATTATTTTACTCTCTTGATAGTTTTTCACACTAGCGTTAGCTCATGGTTTTCAACTGGAGTCTGAGAGATAACCAGTCTCCTCAAGACTACAGGACTCTACTTAGTATTCTGATCGATGTAAACAATGCTTTAGTTTTGATGGTCTCCACTCATCCTCTTATTTCTAAGTCGTCCCGCCCCTGTACCGAGCGCGCCAATTACAAGTCTCCTCAGATTACCAAGAACTTACTTAGCATCTTAGGCAGT
>OY757904.1:95836606-96019106 GCA_963585895.1 Sepioteuthis lessoniana
GAATTAGCTCAAAGGTGAACGACATAGCGGACGGGAGTTTTATTTGTTAACTTTGAAGTCACAGTCCAGCATTTTAGCCACTATATAATGGGGTTATATATATATATATATATATATATATATATATGTGTGTGTGTGTGTGTGTATATATATATATATATATATAAGTTCTGATAGAACGAAACAGATCTGTCTTCTGTAACAATGGCTTTGGCATTTAAAAACCCACGATGTTAACAAACTAAAACACACATATACACACATTAATATTATTATTGTTATTTACTCATTGAGGGTGTTTCACATCAGTTTTAGCTGATAGTCTTTCTCTCGAGACTGATTAACATCATTTCTCATCAAGTCTCTTGGACGCTTCTCAGTATTCAGGCCGTTCTCACTAGTTTGGATGGTCTCCAATCGTCCTCCAGCCACCAAGTTTCCCAGTCTCTTTTTCAATCCTATAGTTACTGTACCAAAAGCACCAATCACGATTGGTACAATTGTCACCTTCATGTTCCATAGTTCTTTTTCAATTCCCTAGCAAGGTCGAGGCACTTACTCTTTTTTTCACATTCTTTCAATTTTATTCTGTGGTCAACTGGAACAGCAAAGTTCTTTTGCAAGTTCTTTTTTTTTTGTTAATTATTATAAGGTCTAGTCTTCTGTCTGAAATTATGCATGTATGTCCCAGTCCCAAAGGAATTTATGTGTATCATTCTCCAGGACATCTGCTATATATATAAAGAAAAGAAACTGCGATCCTACTAATAGTAGATAAAGTAAAGACCTAATAAAAATGCACACACACACACACACACACACACACACACACATATATATATATATATATAATACTGTATTTTATTATCATTCTGATGCAAAAGAAAAGAGGATCAATAGAAATAATGCACACTCGCAAAATGTATAACAATTATTTAAAAAAAATTAAAAACGCCCTGAAGAAATTAAAATGTTTATGCAGTGGAAAAAAATTAAATAAGTTTATTTTTCAAAGAATACCAATTCATATTTACGAGCCAGTTAAAAAAATGTAATACGGCAATTATATTTTTGCAGCAAACCTTTTTCTTTGTTTGATAAAGTGTA
The DNA here is from genome assembly GCA_963585895.1 of Sepioteuthis lessoniana. NCBI lineage: Eukaryota > Metazoa > Mollusca > Cephalopoda > Myopsida > Loliginidae > Sepioteuthis > Sepioteuthis lessoniana. The sequence goes on from OY757904.1 coordinate 95,837,714, forward strand.
TATCATAGAATTAAAATGTTCTGATACAACACAGTTTCCTTTGGATAAGAATTTATTATGCTTAGTCTGGTGCACAAGCCTTAAGCTGCTCACTGCACCTACTGTATCTTAGGGTCACCCATCGAATTTCTTAGCAGTTTCACGAATACTTAACTTAACCGGATTTCTCAGAGTGACATGAATTTAAGCTTCTTTTTCACATTACTTAGTTTTGCTTAGTCAGAGGACACAGGCTTTAGGTTTTACTATGTACCGTATTGCACGCCTTGTAACATGATTTACAAACGCATTTGGGGTAATACTGCCCACTACAAACTTTTCAGGCTCCAGAGCTGTCGATTTATAACTTTAGTAGATAACCTCGTAGTCATAATAACAGTGAATGTAACGCTGGATATGCCGCGAAATACCGTAGTTATTTATTGGATTTAGCTTAGTTTTGTACTTGGAAAGAATTTTGTACTTATCCAAGCAGTTGGTGACAGAGGGTTAATTTTTATAGGGAGAACAACTGATTTGAATTCAGAGCTTGCCTACCCTTAGAATGGTTGTTTACCTTGGCTAAAGAGCACAGTCTGATCTACTATTTAATAATACTATGGCATAGAGAACCGATAGATTCGTGCCTTTCCTAATGACATAAGTTCGAAATAAGACGCACACTCATCAAGACTCTGAACTTAGGTCGGCGATTCCATTTCCTACAAAGAATAACCGATACGTTAACAACGTTGATAATGAAAGAAATATAGACCACTCAGTTAAATTGTATTTACCGTACATTTTTAAGTATTATTATGGTTACTGGGCTTTTCTGTTAACCTAACCAAGTAACCATAACATCACGTTCAAAAAAGTGAGCAAAGACTGTCAGTACAGGTCAGCCAGCGGAGATCGAGCTCATTATTATTCACTTGTTCTCTGATTATTACTTCGCAACAAGGTCCTGTTGTATGCCTTTCTTTACTGGTATTTTATGCAAGAGTCCTATTTCCCGAAGCTATGTGTAGAAGGGTTATGAATACTTATAAGACCTGCAATAACCTCGGAGTAAATTTCTCTCTTTCCAATTTTTTCTCTTGCGCAATAATCTTTTTTTTTTTTTTAATATATTTCTCATTTCATTTATCTCTTACGCTTTCTCGCTGGTACAAAAAATCGAAAGGAAAAGTCTCCAATATCTGCAGGTATAGCTCGATTGTTCTGGTTGAGGATAATGCAGTCTGTGATTTAGAGCACTGAATCTTGGCTGATAACGCCACACAGCTTTTAACCAAGGTAGCAAAAGTTTTTAGACGCCGACAGAGCGACCCGGATGAGTTGCTTTTTCTTGAAATATGGTTTATAGTTTTCAGCTACAGTCTCATGCCGCAAGATATCGACCTGTATATTCAGATAAATAGAACTATTCTTAACCCAACCATTAACCACAAACGAAGATGAATTCGCTGTGATTTGTAACATTGTAAGTGAATGGTCCTGGGGTGCACAGATTACCGATATTCAGCGATATTCTTATTCAGCATTTACGTTTGATTATTTAAAAAAAATATTTTGCGTTTTACTTTATATTGACACTTCTCAGGAATACGGATATACATATGTACGTATATTTTCGGTTGCGCATTGGTAAACGAAAATAGTGTAAGGGTTATCGTCGTATAAAATGAACTTCAGTTAAGTTCAAAACCTTGACAAGACTGTTGGTTTTCACTTCAGGCTATTAATCTAAATTAAAGAATGAATCTTTTCTCCTTCTTGCAATGGGTTAATAGTAGGGCATACTGTCTCTAGCCTTGTATTTCAGTTAAATATCATAGCAGAAGGAAAGAAAAAAACCTCTGAATTTAAAACCAACTGATGTTGGGTGAGCAACTGAACTCCACAATATCCACTTACTTCTAAAACCAATTGATATTAGGACAGAAACTAAACTCCATAGTATCCACTTATTTCTAAAACCAATTGATATTGCGAGAGTACTAAACTCCATAGTATCCACTTATTTTTAAAACCAATTAATATTGGGAGAGTACTAAAGTCCATAGTATCCACTTATTTCTAAAACCAATTGATATTGGGAGAGTACTAAACTCCATAGTATCCACTTATTTCTAAAACCAATTGATATTGGGAGAGAAACTAAACTCCATAGTATCCACTAATTTGTAAAACCAATTGATATTGGGAGAGTACTAAACTCCATAGTATCCACTTATTTCTAAAACCAATTGATATTGGGAGAGAAACTAAACTCCATAGTATCCACTAATTTGTAAAACCAATTGATATTGGGAGAGTACTAAACTCCATAGTATCCACTTATTTCTAAAACCAATTGATATTGGGAGAGTACTAAACTCCATAGTATCCACTTATTTCTAAAACCAATTGATATTGGGAGAGTACTAAACTCCATAGTATCCACTTATTTCTAAAACTAAGTGATATTGGGTGAGCAAGGGAACTCCATGACATCTACGTGCTTCTTAAACGACATCATTATCCCCAATATTATTTAACCGAGGTTCTCTGCTCTTCACCGAGTCTATATATCTAAGGATAAAAGAAAGGAATATAAGTACTGAGTTTCTAAATGATACCTATAAACATTTCCTTCTAACTATGAGGATGGAAAATTAATTTTCCAATCAACAGAACATTGTTTGTAATTACTACCGTTGTGTTTATATATATATATATATAGTCATCCACAGACAGACTGTTTCGTTCTATCAGAACTCTTCAGTGTGGCTAGACAAGCAGGACGCTCGAAGCCGGGATCGAAACCCGTCCAACTTTACGTTAGACTGTGTTTCAGACCACTCGGCCACTAAGCGGACCACGTTGGCAAAAGGATTTTTAAGGTATTTTTATTTTTAGAAACAGCAGCAGCAGCCTTTGTTTACATTTTTTTTATATACCCTATCGGCTACCAGAGTGCTCAATTCTTACGAAGAGCTTTGCATTACGCTAGCGGCGGCCGGCAATTCCTTCGCCAGAGAGCTCAACCCCCATGGGAAAGTCACTAGAAAAGATTCGATTTGACAAAATTTAACATCTCGAAGGGAATAGATGTAACAAGATATGGACTAGATGTTGTAAGATATACTTGATCAAGCATTTCGAAAAGTGTTTTACAGAGGTCATCAGCAATCAGCGTTGCTAGCCTAACGATATCATCTTCACGAGGAAGGAATGAGGGTCGAATGTTCAGTGACTCCTAACATCATCATGTCGCGCTGGTAGCACGGATATCCCTGTCCCTCTCTCGCTACTCCTCCCTATCGTTCATCGCCCCAGGCAGGTCTTCAGGACTACATCCCGTATCCTCACATAGCTGCTGAATGTATGTTCGTGCTGGTCGTCCTGCTTTTGCACGGCCATGTGTGGGGGTCCATAAGAGTACATCACTTATGAGTTCGTCCCTGCTTCTCCAGCAGTGTCCAGCATGTCTGGTTCGCTCTCTCATTTGGATGAATTGGGTAAGAGGAGATCAACGTTTATGTACACAGAGAACGAGCAAACTTTCCGAAACAAAGGAAGAGTGTCCATTGGCTATTTTTCCTGCTTTCATAGCTTCAACGGTTGCAGGAGAGAATAAAGAAACGTGGTCGAAACGACTTGTCTTTTTCTCCTCCATCTGACGAATTGCCATCAACAACATGGACATAAAGAAGAAAATGTCTGATATATATATATATATATATATATATATATATATATATATGTGTGTGTGTGTGTTTAAAAATCAATGGAAGAAAGAATAGGTTTGGTGTGGATGAAAATAAATTTTCTTTGCTGACACGTGTTTCGACCGCATGCAATTTTATTTTATTCAAAAGTATCTTAAGTGTAAAAATAAAATCACTATAATAATAGAAAATATTTTTAGCATGCAATCTAAAAATTGTCCCTGGGCAAAAGTTTTGAATACAAAAAACGAGTAATACAAGAAAATATATCAGAAATTGATTACATTATGAAACTAAATCTCATTTTCTAAAATAAGCAACACTTCACACTTTTGAGAATTTTTTTAAACCGGTAGCAATTTCAAAAATTCATATAGATATAAATTTATATATGTATTAAATAAATAGGTTAGAATTTAAATCATTTGGTGAATAGTTACGGAAATTAATCATTTGCAGGTGTAGTCATTTCAAAATATTTACTCTTGGTCGAACAAAAATTATATATATATATATATGTGTGTGTGTGTGTGTGTGTGTGTGTGTGTGTGTGTATGCTGTTCAGTCGGTATTACTTTTGATACGCAGTGTACAGAAGGTTTAAGACCCTTCGATCCCAAGGAAAGTGTTTCATAAACTTTATCCTGTGGTGAGACTCCAATTCTCGATCACTGGGTAGTGTGGAGTTCGCTTTCCTTAGCATGAGTGGTAGTACCTGCAAGATTCCTATCGTTGGATTAAATAGATCTTTTTGAAAATCATTAGTACTGGATAGGAATGCTTGAAACCATATAACTGTAGATAAACAAATGATTATTAAACATATTTGAAAATTTTGAATTTAAAATAGGCATTGCCATGAAACGCCGAAATTGTGAATATGATATCAGGAAATATTTGATAATAATAATAATAATAATAATAATAATAATAATAATAATAATAATAATAATACAGACAAAATAGGACATTCCAAAACAATGAAAGAAAATTCTATCAACAATTAGGAGGGGATGACAATAAAACACATCAACAGCCGAATTCGAAAGAAACCGAATGGCCACCTAAACAACATAATGATAAGGCTGAATGGATAAACCATATCACAAGAGAACTTGAACAACTCGAAGAAGGCCCGAAAGCTGAAATACACACTGATTTACTCAGAACGACACTTAAAAAGGTATCAAACTGCAAAACACCAGGCCGTGATGGAATACATGGTTTCTGGTTGAAGAAGTTCACCTCAATTCACGACAGACTTGTATTAGAAATGAACAAATGTCTACAAACGGCGCACGTACCCGAGTGGATGACTAAAGGAAGGACCACATTGATACAAAAGGACCCAAACAAAGGAACCGCCCCTAACAATTACAGGCCAATAACTTGCCTACCAATGATGTGGAAAATATTAACAGCACAAATAAGGGAAGAGATTTACTACTCTCTATCAAGCCGCGGATTGTTCCCTGACGAACAGAAAGGATGCTGCAAAAGATCCAGAGGCACAGCAGAATTACTCTACATAGATAAACCCATCGTAGATGAGAGCAAGACAAGACGGAAACATCTAGCTATGGCCTGGATTGACTACAAGAAGGCATATGATATGGTTCTGCATAGCTGGATAATAAACAGCCTCAAAATGTACAAAATATGAGACGAAGTCACAAACCTCATCGACAAAACTATGAAAACCTGGAGAGTCGAACTGACAGCAGGAGGAAGAAAATTAACTGAAGCAAAGATCCAGAGAGGGATCTTCCAAGGAGATGCTCCATCACCCTTACTATTCATAATCGCCATGATGCCACTCAACCACATACTCAGAAAATGCACAGCCGGATACAAACTCGGCAGATCACAGGAAAAAGTTAATCATTTAATGTACATGGACGACATCAAACGATTTGCAAAAAAATGAAAAAGAACTGGAAACCCTAATACACACAGTTAGAATATACACCCGGGACATAGGAATGGCATTTGGCATAGAAAAATGTGCAATGCTTGTAATGAAAAGTGGCAAACGACATCTAACTGACGGGATGGAACTACCAAACAAGGATAAGATAAAAACACTCGCAGAAAACGAAACCTACAAATACTTGGGCATCTTGGAGGATGATACCATCAAACAAGCAGAAATGAAAGAAAAAATCCAGAAAGAATATCTCAGAAGAACTAGAAAACTACTCGAGACAAAACTCGGTAGCAGAAACCTCATCAAAGGAATAAATACTTGGGCTGTACCTCTCGTTAGATATTCCGGACCCTTTCTCAAGTGGACCCGAGAGGAACTTAAACAAATGGACCAAAGGACAAGAAAACTAATGACAATGCATAAGGCATTGCATCCCAGAGACGACGTTGACAGACTATATGTATCTAGAAAAGAGGGAGGAAGAGGACTTGCCAGCATTGAAGACAGCGTTGACACATCCATACATCGACTCGAAAACTATATACAAAAACACGAAGGAGGACTCATTACAGCCACCGGACACGAAACTGAGAACACTATCAACAACAGAATGACAATAACAAGGAACAAAAATGGGAACGAAAACAACTCTATGGCCGCTTTAAACGACTAATAAGCAATATCTCACACGACAAAACTTGGACATGGCTAAGAAAAGGAAACTTTAAGAGAGAAACAGAATCTCTCCTAATAGCAGCACAGGACAACGCCATAAGAACGAATCATCTCAAAGCGAGAATAGATAAGACGCAACAAAATAGCAAATGCAGGCTATGTGGTGACAGAGATGAAACCATCAATCATATATTAAGCGAATGCAGCAAATTAGCACAGCGGGAGTATAAGGCGAGACACGACTTGGTCGGTAAGGTGATTCACTGGGAAATGCGTAAGAAATTTAAATTCGACCATACTAACAAATGGTATATGCACAACCCAGCACCTGTCATAGAAAATGACTCGCATAACATTCTATGGGACTTTGATATACAAACGGATCACCTGATCCCGGCCAGGAGACCAGACTTAATAATAATCAACAAAAAAAAAAAAAGAGAACTTGCAAAATATTCGACTTTGCTCTCCCGGCAGACCACAGAATAAAACTGAAAGAATGTGAAAAGAAAGATAAGTACCTCGACCTTGCTAGAGAACTGAAAATACTGTCCAGGAGACTTGAGGAGACCAGCTGTCACTCAGACTTCAGGGAAAAACCATCGGCTATCGCTGATGGGAAAAGCTCTAATGAGTGAACAATAATAATAATAATAATAAATATTAGCATATTTTCTGTCATTGCTATTAACATGATTAGAATACTTATTATCATTATTATTATTTGTCAGTGTAAGGGTGTATCTGTTCAATTTAAATCTTTTTTTTCTGCAAAAATAATTCAGAGTAGAGGGGGAAAAGCAAAAAATAATTTTGGGGAGGGACATAAATGTTTGCACACATGGTTTTAGAACATAAGTTTAAAGTAGCACTAGTCAGCAGAGCTATACTATCGTGCCTTAATCCAGTGCTGACGACCCTTAAAAGTAACTAAATTATCCGAACTTGGTCATACTACTGACTGAGATCTTTCAGTACCGACGTGCTTAAGAAACACGACGTCTTTTATACCTCCGAGATACCGGAAGTCACGTGGTACGAGCCACTATACAACACAAGAAATGCAGATAAAAAATCTACGAAAACAGGCTTAAATGATAAAACAGAGGAAAACGATGGGACATGTAGGGACATAAAGGAAAAAGCAACACAAGAATAAATATAAAAATGAAAAAGAACTGGAAATCCTAATACATGCAGTTAGAATATGGTCAGGACATTGGGATAGAATTTGGCACAGAGAAAATGTGCCATGCTAGTAATGAAAAGCGACAAACAACACCTGATGGATTGAATGGAACTACCAAATCAAGACACGATTAGAACGCTCAGAGAAAAGGAAACCTGCAAATAGATTGATATCTTGGAAGTTGAAACCATCAACAAGTGTAGATGAAAGAAAAAATTAAGAAAGAGTAACTCAGGAGAATCAGAAAGCTACTCGCGACAAAACTATCTTGCAGAAACCTTATCAAAGGAATAAATACTTGGGCTGTAACCCTCGTTTGATATTTGGGACCTTTCTTGAAGTTGACCGGAGAAGAACTTAAGCAATTGGACGAAAGAACAAGAAAACTATTGACCATGCATAAGGCATTACCTCCCAGAGAAGAGGTTGACTGACTATATTTATCAAGAAAAGAAGGAGGAAGAGGACTTACCAGGATTGAAGACCGCGTTTAGGAATCGATACAACGACTCGATGATAACACAGAAAAGCCCGTTGATTACAATCACCTGAAACAATACTGACACCAAGAAGACAAACCAGAACGATTATAACTAGAAAACAAAAATGCGAAGAAAAACAAACCTCTGTGCGTTTTAAACGGCGAATAAACAACATCTCACACGAGAAAATCTGGACGTGGCTAAGTAAAGAAAACCTTAAGAAAGAAACAGAATCTCTCCAAATTGCAGCACAAAACAACGCCATAAGGGCCAATCATATCAATGCGAGAATAGATAATTCGCAACAAAATAGCAAATATAGGTTATGTGGTGATAGAGAAAAAACAATCAATCACATAATAAGCAAACGCAGCAAACTGTCTCAGAAAGAGTATAAGACTTGACACAACTGGGTGGGCAAGTGATCCACTGAGAATTCTGCAAGAAATTGAAATTTGACCATACGAACAAATGGTATATGCTCGTCCTAGAATCCGTCGCAACTCCTTTGGGATTTTGAAATACAAACGGATTACCTAATCTCAGCTAGACGATCAGACGACTAGACCTAATAATAGTCATCAACAAAAAAGAGGGAACTCGCCGAATTGTGGACTTTGCTATCACGGCTGACCACGGAGTAAAATTGGAAGAAAGCGAAAAGAAAGAAAAGTACATGAACCTTGCTTGGGAATTGAAAGAACTATGGAGCATGAAAGTTACGTTGATACCATTTGTAATTGGTGCTCTTAGTACAATCACCAAGGGATTAATACAGGGACATGAGTACTTGGAAATAAGAGGATGGATGGAGACCGTCCAAACTCCTACATTATTTAGATCGGCTTGGTGATTTAAGGTGACTTGCTGTTTGTCAAACTCCAGTGAGAAACCATCAGCTAACGCTGCTGTGAAAAACTCTTGAAAGAGTAATAGTAATAATTATAATAACAAAAAAAAAATGCTGACATGACAAATTCCGTTGATTATCACAAGCTATCCGTGTCTGCCATCGCTCTTAGCAAATCCTATTAACGGCACCCAGCGTCTCTACTGAGCTGATTATTGTAATTTTTTGCCGATCGGTCTGTATTATTGTCTACAGGAGAACACCTCTTATAACTTTGTCCTTCCTACAAGAGTAGTGCCCAGGATGTCCCCCACGTCTTACTTTGATGTTTTGTGAGATGGGAGGTAGGTAACTGTACAAATATTCTTTTGTAGGGTACCGCTTCCAGGATTTTTAAAACAGCACAGAACTTCCTTGTATAGTTCCTATCTAGATTTTTCCTGGCATTACGTTATATTCCAAGCAGTGTAAGTCTATTCATCTCCCTTCCCATTCCTCTCACTCCCTCTCTCATCCGTCTGTCAGTCTAAAATTGTTACAATATATATATATATATATAGATGCGAAAAAAAAACAAACAAAGTCCTTAGTGGATAATTTTATGTGCAGACATTTTGCGAACGTTAAACGTTTCGCTTTTTAGACCATCATCAGGGCGTGTAAGATAATAAATGAAACGAAAAAGACGAGAACGTTTATAAAATTTAATTTACTCTTGTAGCGGTCTGTTTCAAATTTTGGTTAAGTAACTAGTGTTCCAAAATGTATAAAAATATCTATCTATCTATCTATCTATCTATCTATCTATCAAACCTGCATGTTAAGGATTAAATAGACACTCTAACATTGGTGATTATATATTCGAAATTTGTTTTTCTCGTCAATTTCAAGATTGTTTACGTTTCAAGACTACATTTCAAGATTTTAGCTTTCATCCCCGTTTATATTTCAAGACGAATATCTTTATAAACGTTTGGATTCACCTTCACATGTATAAGAGAGTCAAGCATTTTTAAGGAATTTTTTTGATAATGAAGCGCTAAGTTGTTGTTCCTGCCGTTGTTTAAAATATTTTCAAATTTGAAAATAACTTTGTGTTTCTTCATTTTTTTAAAGATAACGTTAATTAAGGAAATCAACCTATCAAACGTAATGAATTCTGAAAAATATTAAACTGAGAGTTATTTTTGCATTTTAATATGTTTAAAATAACGATTGATACACAATGAGAATACAATGTACTTCAGTTAGCTGGGCCTGTAGAATATTCCGACTGCATTTCTGCTGAGGAGTAATATTTCCCAAATGAGTGAGATGGATATGATATTAAACCATCTGATGGTGAATCTCCAGTCTTGGAGCTTTTGGGAATGTCAAGTACCCATTCCTTTACATTGCTCACTCGTCCGGCGGGGTAGCACCTGATTGGGTCCTATCCATGGATATATAGAACTGTTTGATATTTAAACTGTGTACAAACTAAATACTTATGCAAAAGTGAATTGAAAGAATTAGAACTGTTTGATCATTTTATTGTGTATAAAGAAATTACTGATGTTTAGTTTACTTGCTAATGATATATAGCAATACTTGCAACAATCTAACTGTAGGCATACACATGATTTATAGAAATAGAATTATTCGAAATAAACGGAAATACTTGAAACCATTTAACTGTAAGGCAAAAATAAACGAGCTTAGGTACGTTTAAAATGTCAGTAAAATGTGATTACAAATCATACATGTTTTATAGATATGTATAAACAGGATATGGCATTAAATAACCTACAATTTCTGATATGCCATAAAACCAAACGAAACGAAATCAAACCAAATGATTGTTGCTGATACGTAATATTTTATGTGGTGTAATTTTTTGTAATATTTATTTATCTTCATGTGTTTCTCGTATTGATTTAATTCTAGGTCCATTTTCCTCAATATTCTCTATAGTAGAGAATTTAGCATCTGTTAAAATTGACGGCTCGGAGGAAATGTTGTCCAATAGAAATTAGTTTTGGATAATCCAAAGATTTTAGTCTGCATATATAATTGTTTATTCTAAAATGGAATAACCATTCTGATTTCTCAATTTATACCTGAAGATTAAAAGACATATAAACGAAAAAAAAAAAAAAGGAAAATTGACCGATACAGTTGAGTTATAAAATTACTTTTCAATGTTTCATATTTCATTCAAAATCTTATATATATATATATATATATATAAGTAAGATTTTGAATTGTCGGCCGCCGCTAGCGTAATGCAAAGCTCTTCGTAAGAATTGAGCACTCTGGTAGCCGATAGGGTATAAAAAATGTAAACAAAGGCTGCTGCTGTTGCTAAAATAAATACCTTAAAATTCCCTTAGCCAACGTGGTCCGCTTGGTGGCCGACAGGTCTGAAACTTAGTCTAACGTAAAATTGGACGGGTTTCGATCCCGGCTTCGAGCGTCCTGCGTGTCTAGCCACACTGAAGAGTTCTGATAGAACGAAACAGTCTGTCTTTGGATGACAATATATATATGTGTGTGTGTGTGTGTGTTTATTAGAAATGTAAATAAGATATAAAACTGTATAAAGAAACACACATCTCTGATCCTCAGGTCTTGCTAATATTCAATACGTCTTATCCTTAAGGTAGGGAAATCATTCTTACTCCAATGAGTGGAATGCTTACTCACCCGAGGATCGAAAACATGAAGCTTTTAGTCGTATGTATTTATCCTGTTTTATATTTAGTTTACACTTGAAACATATTGAGAAACTGGTCAGCATTTTCCTGAATGGTAATAAGTATCAAGAACGCTGTTAGCATTAAAATTTAATCATAATAACACACACACACACACACACACACAGCAAATAGGTTTTAGGTAATATTTTTAAACGAAGAAGATCTTTGTTGTTTGCACGGAGTTAAATCGTTTCAGATATAGATGTTTAACATTAATAAATCTTCTTAATATTAATCCTAACCCCTAGTAAATGACTGAACAGTTTTATTTGACTCATAGATGGAACTCTAACAGGTATTTCTGGTCAGAGTGGACCTTAAAGTAATGACAATGAAGGGAAACTCCTCATTCCCTAAAGCTCCAGAACTGGAGCCTTACCTTCTGCTTGTTTAGTGTCATAACTAAGAAACTTATTGAGGCGTCTTACTTCGCTGTAGAGGTGTTGTCGGTGTATCATATTGACCAAGTCAACAGCTTGGTATATATATATATATACCAATCTGTAGGTTGGTCAGTATATATATATATATATATATATATATATATATATATAGGGCCTTTAATAAGTTTCCAGACTTTTTTTTTTGTATAGGAATTTAAAATTGACTGACCAATTTGTATGATTTCAGGTTCAAATAAACACCTACTGCAGGAATTGGAATACACCCTACTAAAGCCTGATTGTCACAGCTGGTGAATTTTAAAAATGCAATCTGGACGTGAGGACACTTTAGAGGAACGATATGCAATAAAATTCTGTTTTAAACTTGGAAAAAATGCCACAGTAACTTATGGAATACTTCGGACTGCTTTTGGAGCATCTTGCATGAATCGAGTATCAGTCTTTGAGTGGTATGAGAGATTCAAGGAAGGCAGGGAGTCTGTGAGGGATGATGAGAGGTGTTGGAGGAGTAAGGAAGTCAGAACACCAGAGTTGATTGGTCAAATAAAGAATTTCATGGATAAGGACTGTTGGGTGTCTATAGAGAGAATAAGTGCACAATTTGATGTCAGCGTGAGAACTGTACACACAATTATTTGCAAGGAACTGAAGATGCGGAAGATTTGCACGAAGTTTGTCCCAAAGGTGCTCAGAGAAGATCAGAAAGAAAGACGTTGTCATGACAGCAGGATGATGGTTTAGCTGATCAACTCAGATTCCGCAGTTCTTGATGCTCTGGTGACCTGCGATGAAAGCTGGATCTACTGCTATGATCCAGAGACCAAGAGACAGAGTTCCCAGTGGAAGCATACTGGCTCTCCCAGACCCAAGAAGGCCAGACAGAGCAAATCCAACCCACACACAAACTTTTGATGATCCCTTTTTTTGACAGCACTGGCATGATCTACATGCACTGGGTTCCCACTGGACAGAGAGTCAACAAGGAATACTATGTTGAGGTTTTGAGGGAGTTCAGGAAGAGATTCGGTTGGAAGAGGCCAGCACTCTTCAAATCGGCTTAGTGGTATTTACAGCAGGACAATGCAACAGTCAACAACTCCATCCTCGTCACAGACTATTTGACAAAATGGGTATCAAGACAGTTCCCCACCCTCCCTATAGTCCAGAACTTGCTCCCTGTGACTTTTGCTTATTCCCTATGATCAAGGAAAAACTTAGAGGCTGTCGTTATGAGACAATTGAGATGAAAGAGGCAGTGACAAAGGTCATTGACACACTCACACAAGAGGACTTCCCTAGGGCCTTCCAGTAGTTGTTGGAACGGTACAACAATGCATTACAGCCAGAGGAGATTACTTCGAAGAAGACTAGAGTTTCATGTGTGTACTATCAATAAAAGTGCCCATAAGAAAAAAGTCTAGAAACTTATTTATTGATTCTCGTATATATATATATATATATATGGAAATTTTTTCCTAAAAAGTAAGTTATGCATTTCATACCCAATAAAAATAATTCTGCACAAATTATTATTCATTCATTTTCATGTACAATTTATTGCAGTTGTATTATTGAACACTTCAGGGAAACTCTGTGAATTTATTCCTATTATAATGAAGACTTGACAATTAGCAGACATTGGCTTTTGCAAATGTGTACCACTAATGCGAAAATTCAATTTGCAGTAATCTTTTCCTACAACAGAAAGACATGATATTTTCTTACTAAACACGGCGGAAATATGGGTAAATAATAGAGCTAGAAAGGCATTCTTTAGTATGAGCTGATTTAATGAAAGAAAAAGACAACCAATATGCATAGTCTCTTTCGATATATTTTGTACGCAGTTGATGATGACTGTAATATCGTTTTGTGGGGAGGGAAAAACCTTCAAAACCCGACTCATCTTAAGTGTTAAGGCCGTATTTCTTATACTCCTCCTTGATTCTGAGGAATCCGGGGAAATGGATAACGTACTGTCTAGCTTATTGATTGTCTTAGGAACAAAACTCTTCTCGTACCTTTGATTCGTCAGCGCAGTTTGCTGAGAGTGTAGAATATTTGGATTTCATCTCTGCTGAGATGTAAAACCGTACCCAATGAGTACCTCAGATATGACATTAAACCATCTGATTTCGTGTCCTAGCCGCTGAGATTTGGGGAATGTGGAGTGCCCCATTATTGCCATCGCTTCAAGGTTCACTCTGACCCAGAGAAGTAGCATGTTATAGAATACTACCAATGAGTCAAATAGAACTGTTTAACATTAAAAATGTGAGAAAAAAATGGCTTATTCTAAACTGAATTGCTAGAAAAAGAACTGTTTGATCCTTTGAATGTGGGTAAATAAATGATTGATGTTTAATTGAAATGTTAGTAATACATAGCATAATGTCTAAATGGAATTGCAAAGCAATATTGAAACCATAAACAGAGTGCAAATTTATGAATCGTGTTGAAATAGAATTAATGCTAAAACGCAAAATTTGTGACGATCTCATGTGTCAGGAAATAAAATTAAAATTAAATAGAATCATTAGTGTTAGAGAGCAATAATTGAAACCATTCGGTGTGCAGAAACAACAGTAATACAAGTGTGCAGACAAATTACGTTTAACTGATTTAAGAAAAATCCCTTTAAACTACGTGTGCAAAAATATAACTAATGCTAAATTGTGACAGGTATACTTATCTGTGTTAAAAAAAAAACAAAAAAACTCAGGCTCGTTTAGAAATGTTATCTACAAAATGTGTTTGTAAATCATAAATATTTGATCTATATGTATAAAGAGAATTTAATATTAAATAATCAACAATGGTTGATATGCCATAAAACCAAGCCAAACTAAACCAAACCTTTGTAAATAAACAAATATTTTGCTGGTAACATCATATTAACCGAGTCAGAGCTCATCCATTTGCGAACAGTTAAATGGCTTCAAGTATTGCTTTTTATTGTTTGCATGCAGTTCAGTGTTTTTAAGTGTTGCTTTCTAATTCTTCTGGTTCTATTTGCACACAATTAAATGGTTTCAATTGTTTGGTTGTGTTTTATGGAATATCAACATGTTGGTTATTTCATGATAGATCCTGTTTATATATATATATATATATATATATATATATATGATTTATAAGATAACAGTTTATCGATAACTTTATTTTAAACGAGCAAGGGATCAGTTTTCTGCACCATAAATGATTTCAGGTATAGTAAATTATTAAATAGAATTAATAAACCTATAAATAGGATCCTAATAAGTACTGTCAATACATGTCAGAGTGGATCTCCGAATAATGTCAATGAAACAGTACTCAACATTTCCGAGATCTCCACAACTTTTGTTTTTCAGTTGTTGAGGTATTACTCCAGGGTTGAAAGTCCCTTATTATATGTAATATTGGAATATAGGAACCTGGTATCCATTGTGAATAGAATCTTATTGTGCAGCAGGTTATGGCTAACGGAATTAGAACCGGTGACCCCCGTGGATTCAATAAAGGACGTAGTTCGAAGTTCTGTATAGGTTCCCGAGTTCGACAAACACCTGAAGAAGGCCAGAGGACATATAGGCTAAAACGTTGTCGAAATAATAAAGATGAAGGCAATAGTCCGAAAACCCTTACTGATAAAAATATGTGATTTTGTTTACGAATTTTGTAGCATCATCTGTAAAGGACTTTATTTCTGTACCGAGTGATTAAATGTTATGGTTTACATATCTAAACTATGTCTGTGTGACAGTTCGTGGAAGAAATCACCAGTCATTTCGGGTGTTCTTTTTCTGTATTTTAGAAGTATATATTATCTTGTTTCAGCCGAATTCGTTATTTATATTGAGATTAATTATTATAAATTACGTTCGGACATTAATTGTAAATGTTAACACTAGACAAATACGTTGACATTTCGGTAGCCATGTAATGCGTTTAATTTAATTTTTCATGTATCATAATCGGACTCATTAGCAATGGTCTGTTATCCCAGCTTGCTAACTACAACACCAAGATAAGAGCTCCAACAGTCCATTAAACTAAGTTATATTTGGCACTAGACCCGTTGTACAATTCACCTGGTCAGAATCAAACCCACAAGCAATGGTCTGCTATCGTAGCCCACTAACTACTACACCAAGACAAGAGTTATAACCGTCCATTAAACTAAGTTATATTTGGCACAAGACGCGTTGTACAATTCACGCTGACAGAATCAAACTCTCTAGCAATGGTCTGCTATCTTAGCTCGCCAACTATTATATCTCACGAGTCACCTACTGAGTCCTTGAGTAACGGAACGACGGTGCATAGAGCGAACGACTATACTACAGTATACATCCTGATCCTGAGCACATAATGATCTCTCATTCATTTCTTAAAGTAAGCTCAACAATACGCATCACAGAGGCATGGCTTGCGTAGGCAAGTGTAAAGTCGTTTTGTTCTGGCGCACAGCGACGTTATTTTTGCATGAGCAGAGTTTGCTAAGAGTCTTGACCATCTGTCAGACTATAAAGCATTTCAGTGTGAAGTAGATGCTGGTTGAAGAAATAAAGAAACGAAAACAATAATCCAGCAGTCCATGTAAAAATCATTGTCCTTTTTTTCTCCGCAAAGAAGTTTTGGTCTCATCCTACGCTTTTTGCTTTCGATTATGTAAGCTTGATTGCTCGCACTTGCTAGCAAGCTGTTCATCTCTACAAAAGCTGTGTTTAGGAATATAAGCGCGTTGCAAAAGATTTATTAACGTAGGTTTTTTTCCTTTTCGTTTCTTTTCCAGAGAGAATTCAGTTATAAATGAAATAAAAAGGAAACAGAAAAATAAGCCTTAAAGAAATCTAAATTAATAAAAACGAACGTATCGTAAATGACTGCATGTTCGATTCTTTTAGAAGGTTAACAAAAGAAAATAACTCGGTGGATTTTGAAGTCATGGGCTTGCTTTTTTTTTTATTAAATCAAAGATATATGTATATTCTTTTTTTTTTGCAGGAGTCTTTTCTGTTTTAGGTATGCGAAATAATTTTTTTTAAACTCTTCAGCTACAGGAAAATAATTTTAGCCAAAAGTATTTAACCCTAACAGCGGGACTTGGAATTTGTTGATTGTAAGACAAAATGGTTTCCTTGAAATGGCACAAATCTGCATCTTGTGTTGAGGCTCCGTTTCTGGATATCTGGGGAGGGTAGAGTACACTTTTATTGCCATTATTCCTTGGTCTACTTGAACTCGGATAGGTAGTAGCGATTAGCATCCCATCTATATGTAAAATAAACCTGCTTAAAAAACATTTGTATTCGTGTGCAGAAAAAAGAAGCAAAAGCAAAAGGCAAAACAAAATAAACTTTTAAGAAACAATTACACTAAATATGAACTTACAAGGAACGCGATTCTCTAAACTTCATAAAATAACTCCAGACAGGTTGAAATACTATTAAACCAATATTGATTGGTCTTAACGGCCTGTCAACAGAAAGTATTTTTGAGAAAATTTACGAGGAATTACTGAAAAGTTCTGGACTTAACCAAAATGATCGTTAAAACATTCCTTTTCCTGATATAAAAAGTCATATAACTTGCATTATCATATGATCCACAGTATCACATCTTCTGTAGTATGACTGAACCTCTGCTAAAAACTGGTCGATGGTTTAAAAATAAATAGAAAAATAGCCACAGAAAACAGGATTTAAACATTTTCAATATTGTTCGATTATTTATTCGTCAAGTGCTTCAGAAAGTATATACACTAAATTTACACTTTGTAGAGATTTTTGTAAATAACTTTTGTTAGTTCTCAATTATCAGGTCGTACAGATAACACGGAGTCCTTAAATCTTTCTGGAACTAACACCTCACAAAACAACAGCTATACGGCCACATGCCTCCTATCTCATAAACCATGCAAGTAACACGAAGAAGACATATTGTGCACAGCTTGAGATGTAAGTTCGAACTCATAAGCGACGTTCTACTATGGACTCCTACACATAGAAACGCCTGTGTTGTCAGACCAATAAAAACAACAATGTATAGGCACTGGATGCAGCGTGGAGAACCTGTCAGAAACGATGGACAATAGGGACGAATGGGGGGAGAAATACAAATAAAGCCTAGTGAAACGTAGTAAAAATGCGCTCTTGGTGGTTGGTGTGGTTTTCATACTTCAATGAAAAGCGACTGAGTCGATAAGGAAGGATTATTTCCAGGTTAGGGAATTGCATTCCTATTGAATACAAATGTTTTTTAAACAGTTTTGTTTCACCCATAGATAGGAGCTTAACTGGTGCAACCAATTCAGCGATGGGTGGGCCCGGGAGTAATTGCACCAAAGGAGTACTCAACACTTCCCAGTTTTCTTGGAGCAGAGCCTCATCATCCGATGAAATTTAGTGTCATACTCAGGAAACATTCTTATAGAAAGGTTTTTGCTTTTCTGCGCGGGTTAAAGTCGGTGTTTTCTAAGCTTCATCGATAGTACATGTGAGCGGGTGTGTTTGTGTGTGTGTGTGATAACTCCGCAAAAATAGGTCGACTTGGCCATATTTATATTAGATCTTCGTACTGAAAAAGTGTTTAGGCAAATTAATTTCCCACCCAACTAAATTGTATTTTGTGGGGTAAGCATTAGCATTGAGTGTCATTTTATGATAATCCAAATTCTTGATATAACGGTGATGAAAAGGATATACCAACAATAATCTTTCACTCCTTTATTATGAAAGTGTTTATAAAATAATGGACTGCTGTTACATTGAGACCCCACAGGTTCATGGGTTGTCAACCAAATAAGAATAATTGAGTGAATCATTCAAATTTAACTTTTATGATAAGATATTTGATGTTGATTCTCTGTTCTAATATTTAAAAAAAATACAACATATTCAGTTACGGAATGTTTAAATATGTTGATGTAAAAATTGCTTGTTCAGAGAAATAAGGAAAAAATTAATCAATAAGCAGCATAGTTGCCTGGGGAGTAGAATACGCCGACTTAACATCGGCGAAGGGGGTAAGACCACCTCACGCCAAACAGTGTCCTTTATGACACGAAACCACCGGATGGTTCGGCTCTAGTGTAGTTATTTAGGAGTTTGTGAAGTAACGTTTCATCATTATATATATATATATATATATATATATATATATATATATATATATATATATATATATAACACAGAAAGGTTGATATTTCATGAAATACGACCAAATCAAACCAAACCTAAATAAAATGTTCCATGGTTTTATTGCATGCCAACTGACCATGTGAAATTTTAATCCAAAGTCTGTTGGGAGATTTTATATGACTTATTGTATTCATTTGTAAAATTTGAACAGTTATATCGTTTCAAGTAGGCTATTCTTATACTAATAACTTGCTCAGAGTTATATCATTTACAGCATGGCAAACAATAACTTAGTTTGTAAACAATTTTATCTTCAAATAACTATGAAACGAAGGATTTGCGTCCAGTTATGTGGTTTAAAGTATATTTATCAAATAATATTAATTTTTGAATAGATATCAAACTCTACGTCCGAGTGTAACAAGGAGTAATAACAACAAAGAGGTGAATCTATCTTGCCAAAAGCTGCAAGACTCAAGACTCACTAATGGATCCAGTCTAGTGCCATATTCTTTTGGGGAGGGTTTACTCGCCTGAAGAGGATGTAGTCACCATATTCTAAGCGCTACTGCTCACTGTTCCCTGGTCCCGTAATCTTGTTTCGTTGGTCGTACTCATGTGGCATGTTTTAATCAGGAATAGCCTGACAGAATCCGTCCCTATCCACGTTTCCGACTGGTTTGAATTCTGAGTTTTCCTTCTCCAAGACCGGTTGCCATACCAAAAGATAAAGAGTCCAGTTTGTCCTCATATTTGCTCTTACTTGGAGGGAGAATAATTGGATTCATTACTTCGCGGTTGTATTAAAAAGCAAAAAGTTTCGTTCGGGATTTAAACTTGAGTAGCTTTCCCGCGAAGTTACATCGACAGGACATTAAAAAAATATCAGTACATATAAAATTTTATTTAATCAAGTACAAGTAATTTTAGCCAGTCAGTGAAGATCAAAGTACACAGTAATGAGGGTCAATTTGACAAGCTCGATATATAACGAACGTCTCAGTCAAATTAGAAATCAATCTAGGAGCAGAATTTGATTTCTTTGGTTTCTTTGTTTAATGGCATATCAACCTTTGTAGGTTATTTAATGCCAAAGCCATTCTCCGAGAAGAACAGTAGTGGTACTATTAAACCCATAGCTTGGAGGATAAGGGGGTTCATACCTTTCCTAAGGGTTTTTGCCCGAAAGTGACAGCGCGACTGGAATACGAAATCGCTTACTACGATTCCGCAGTCCATCGCTTTAACCATTACGCTACGAGGACACCCCCCCACCGCAGAATTTGAGTTTGCTAAGAAACCTCTCCAGAAAATTTTAAGCAGATGAGAAAATCATATTTTCCTTCGCTGAATTTTTATGGGAGATGAAACCGTAAAAATTGGGAGCAAGAGCAAAAAGAAGTGGGTATTATGCAATATCAATTTAATAAATCAAAAGACCAAGACGTCTTCATGTGTTTTGGCTCGGCACGCAGCAACTCTGATCAATTCTGCATTATTGGATCCTAAAGAAATCATCTCCGAATATGTTTTCGTTAAGAATTGATCGCTTCACTATGGTATGCGTTGCTTTGATGAAGAAGAACATTGTTATTTTGTAATGAAAGAGCGGGCCAGCAAAAGCTCAGATAATAACATCCGAACGATAACATAGACTACATGGGTCAAGAAAAGGAAAAAGTGGAAGAGGACCCGTTATCATTGAGGATTACGTTGATACATTAGTACAAGAACTCAAGAAATACATTTGAAAGAGACAAAAAAAGAGGCAAGTCTGATTACAGCAGTCAATAACAGTAATAGGAACACAAGGGAAAACAGAATAACAATAACTAGAAAACAGAAATTGGAAGAAAAAGAAATGTATGCATTCTTTAAAATACAAACTGGCATATTGCACACGAAGAAAGTTTGAAATGGCTCAAAAGGGTAAAATGAACCTTTTTTATTAGCAACACCATTTGTATCATCATGACCTTCTTGTTCTACAGATTTTTCAACTCTCTGGCTAGATCCTAGTATTTTTGAAACTTTTCGCTTTTTTAGTTTTATTCTATGATCCGCCAGAACGAGAAAATCCACAAGATGACACGTGCTTTTTTGTCTTGTTTATAAACATTAGATTCAGTCTTTTGGTTGGGTTTGGTTTGGTTTTACGTCTGATCAACTGTTATTGGTTATTAATGCCAAATCAATTTTTATACATGAAACAGTTCTATTTCAAACAATTCAGTTTATTATACGTATAGTTTCTTAACTCACAATTAAACGTCAAAAACAGTTCTACTTCAAACAACTCATTTTAGCATAAGTGAACAGTCTAATGGTATTTTACCCATATATAGGAACCTATCAGGTGCTACCACCCCGAGCCAGAGTGGACCTGGGAGCGATGGCAATGAAAGAGTACTCTGCAATCCCCAAAGCTCCAGCATTAATGGGACATCACCATCAGATTGTTTAGTGTCATATACAGGACACTCTTTTGGGGGAGGGAGTACTGCCCCTCTGCAGAGGAGCAGTTGGTGTATTCTACAACCCCAGCCGACTGGGCAATGGTCTTCTGGTCGGGATTGGGTGGTTCTAGTAAAAACAGTAACAGTTCGGATTACACCATTGATCAATATCGGTCAACATGACTATATTGGCACCTACGTCTTATTCATCATTTCAGGTGTAATGTTTCCTTTTGATAATGTCAAATATTTTACAATGAAATCATGTTGAACAAACACTTTTGTTATCTTAGTTACAGATTTCGTATAACCATTAAATTGATATTTGTTTAAGAAATAATTAATATATTAGGGTAATAAACATAAACCGGATAATGAGTGATAATCTGCTTATATATAAAACACAAACTCCCCATCAATATCTTTTTTAGAAATCTTGGTGCTGAAAATTTTAAAATATCCCTTCTTAGAATATTTTAGTTTCATTATTTATATATATTTAGAAAGATAGATAAATAGATTGTCAAATTAAACAAAGATAGAAATAAGAAGTTAAAACTCATAATGATAGATATTAGGAAATGTTCGTAATTAGTTGATATGAACTTAATGATATAAACACTTACGTCTATCTATCAGTATATCTATCTAAAAAAATACATTTTGGAATGTTTCTCACATCACACAAATTTGCAACTCATCCCTAGTAACGGAAATTTTTTCTGGTTTTCTTGTTGCATTTAATAATCTACACGTCTTGATCAAGGGTTAAGTTCCGAAACGTGCAACGTTGTCAAATATTTCTTCAAATAAAATCATCTTCTGAAGACCTAGTGCTTTTTCCTTTATATATATATATATATATATATATATATATATATACTAAAAAAAGTTTTTTTTTAATTAGTAAAAAAACAATCGTTCTCAATAGCGGCCAGTAGATCTGGATGGATAAAATCTAAAATAAATCAGAATTTACTGCGCTGTCTTTTCTTAACTCATAATTTCATGAAAAGTGTTCTTGACTAACGGTTGCAGTTTTCCTCTCCAAAATATACATAAAATGACATTCATAGAGTAACTAATGTATATATATATATATATATATACATACACATATATGTGTGTGTGTGTGTGTGTGTGTGTGTGACACCTTTTTTTTATCAACTAGTTTGCTTAAAATGCTCCGGGTGGCGTTTGATCTGTTTCTTATAATAGAGGTTTATTCAGAAACATGAAGACATATCACCATTGTGTCATATGTAGTAATATAGTCTTGAAGATCAGTTGCTAGTGAGGTTAATAACAATAAATTGCTCAATACATGGGTTAAGTGTATCATTTTTTTTCATGTAAGTTTACCAAACTAGTCTTATTCATCAAAAACTACTAAAGAATTAGGTCAATCCTCACTAAGTATCAATTTAGCCATATGCTAAATTTAATCAATGTTTTTTTATGTAATAGTCTACAAGCAAATTTTAAATAATGAGTTAAATCCCTTCTAAATTGCATGTATATGTGCCAAATATCAGTTATATGTAGATTTATTATGGCTTGTTATTTTGTGTAATGCTTAGTAGGGTAATCAAACAAATTCATGGTTTGTGAGTTTTATTCGAACTAACTAAATTCATTTATTTCAATGGTCTGTCAACCAGATCATGTTTGGTTTGGTTTCTTTATTTAATGACATACTAACCTTTGTGGTCCATCTAAGGCTGAAGCTATCATTTCATAAGGTCAGTATTACTATGTAACTCATAATTAGTGGGTAATAAGGGAATTCATTACTTTCCTAAAAGTGTTTTTGTCAGAAAGTAAACGTAATAGCGCGACTGGAGTTCGACCTTATGTTGTACGATATCGCAGTCTCATACGTTACTTTCTACGCCACGAGAACTCCTCCATCCGCTCTAGGATATTTCATGCTGAGATGGTAAGGAATCGCATCCATTATAAATTTACTTTTAAATTTTTATGTACTTGTTTCGTAAGAGTTTTTCACTCTGCTTTATTGAATACAAATAATTTTTAAACAAATCTATTTGATCTATGGAGGGATTCCTTTCAGTTACTACCAATATGCATCGTGGTAGACCTGGGAATAATAGCAATAAACGGGTACTTAGCATTTCCTAGACTGCCAGAACAGGAGTATCACCATCAGACGAAGTTTACTATGACACCCAGGAGGACGGGATAGTAAACTTCATCTGATGGTGATGTAAGACCACCCCTTTAGGGTGGTCTTACTTCTGCGTGATTGATATAGTCGGCGAATTCAGAGAGTGATCTTAAATGGGTACTACGTTTTGTTTTTTAGACTCCAGTGTTGCATAACTGTTAGGGAACAAGGATTGCAGGTCAATATAAGAAATTTTGATTATGACTGTGTGCCCTAGTATATATGGACTTATACTAAACCTAACCTTACTCTAGTCAGTATCTATAAAGATAATCAAAAGAGAAATTTTCCTTTAAGATGACCACCAACTTTTCATGAAGAAACGTTTGTAGATATTTAATTTAGGATTTAGGATGGAAGATGCAATCTTTTCTGCTGTGAACGAATTTTAGAATGCCTTTAGTTAATTTCATCATCAGACTCTAGAGGAAATAAAACGGAAGTGAATATATTGAACGTTATTCCTGTAATTACGTAAGATGAGCTATAAAGATATATATTTTTCGTTTATTGTGAATATTTCTTCTTCATATTCCGGAATCAATTTCTGAATGATGTGGTGTAAGAAGATTAGAAAACACTAAAAACTCATGATTGCCTTTTCATGGACACACACACATACACACACACTTACACACACACACATATATATATATATATATAGAGAGAGAGAGAGGGGAAAACATACATACGAACAGATGCATTCTAAGAAACTAAAGGATAGACATATTTCTTTTAGAAATTTACACAGAAATATTTTCATCTTCAAAAGTTTAATATGAACAAACATATTCCTACGGAAATGTACATACGCAATACATATATTTCAAACAAAAGGAAAATAAATTATGTAATGGAGCTACTTTTCTATAGCATCATTTCGCTACATGATTACACACACACACACCGAGGAGGAGTCAGCATCGCAATTTGGCTAACATGCGAGATTACGACTTCAGAATAAGAGAGTTCGAAATCCAGTCTCAATATTACGATCACTTTCGGACTAATACCTTATATATATATATATATTGTCACTTGGTCTACCACTGAGAGGAGGAAAATAAGAAATTTTCCTACCCCTCTGTGTTTGAAATAACAGGCCGCCAAAGACTGACCGTTAAAAGAGGAATAAGGAATATAGGTCAATCCTTCGCAGCCGAAGTAACAAAGAAGAAGAAAGAGGCTAAATGATTGGTCAGAACCCTAAAGCGGAAATAGCACCCTTTTCGTCAGTGAAAATAGGAATAAGGAAATCAGTTTTCAGGACAGCAGTTGATGTGATAAGATGAATTGAAACTGCCGCCAAAATTCCGGGGAAACGCGTAAAGAATCTTGGATAAGAAGATAACTGATGCCTTTAAGCCAAGCTATAAAAAAATCCCACTAGGCCGTAAAAGAAAAAAATACTCCCAGAAGGAACTCGTCAAACAGCTAAGTAAACCTTAAAACCGTTTTCTCCCTCCACCCTTCCTAAGTATTGCAATTGTATGTTCTCTCTCTCTCAATTTAAAGAAAGTAGAAAGAAAAGAAAAAAAGAAGAAAGAGACATCTATGTCGGAGACTGTTTACTGGGAAACATAGCCGAACACCATAAGTATTTGTTTGGACCTTAGCGTATTAAAAACCTTGTTATATTTTAATGTCCCCACGTGTTGAAACTTATTCGTTGTATTGTTTGCCTATCAAGTTGTCCTTTGCATGTTCCTTTTCTGCTTCATTCGCCACAAGTTATTCACGCTAAATGTCCTATTCGCCTTTAAAAATATTACACGGGAAATTGGAATTGTCGACTACGATAAATAATATTATATCTAAACCTAGAGGGCCCATATCTTCCATTATCCTAGGGGTAGGAAGAGGTAGTGGCCTGGTGGGTGTGTGTGTACCGTGAAATTTGGAAACCCCTTGCCAGAAGCGGTCAATCTAGCCCCAAATTAACCCCCACATAATCTGCCAGTTCCCCTACACCCAAAAAGGGAATCTTAACTGGAACTTATTCTGCGAGGGATCAAGTGCCAGACTGCCCCATCTTTACATGTGCGAAAAATAAACTCCGGTCCTGGGATAGATATTTTAATGGCACCGTCACAATATATATATATATATATATATATATATATATATATATATATATATATATATATGCCGAATTATGGGTAATTTCTTTCTAATTGCAGACATATCAACAATTTTTTATGTCATGTATCCCCTGATCCTGTTTAATCTAAAAAAAAAAACATTCAATTCAATTGTACACTGACAGAGGGAAAAGAAAAACAATTTTTTCTCGTTCGAATGCTATCCATTGTAAAAACCTTACCTCGTTATTGTGTATGTCTCGCATAGTAGATCCACATCACGTGGCAAAACCTCGCCCAATATAGATGCTGGACTAGCCATTATTATTGTGTCCATAACTCAAGTATTAATAGGTTGATACTTGTCCTGATATAATAGCATCGAACTCCCTTTTCATGAAAAACTTTTTTTATATTTTCTTCTATATGTATATGTTTGTAAAGCATTTGAATTATGGATAATCAAACACTGCATAGGAAGCTGAACTTTACCTAATTCCATGTCACTTTGAAGCCTGAATTATTTATAACATCTGTACGGGGTCCTTTTGTTCAATGCCGGGCTCCCTAGACTTATGAAGTGTCATTGCAGTAAACAATCACAGGTTGATTTCATACATGTCTTTCATTAGCAGCCTATAATTATAATACTTTTCTGCGATAAAGTATGAGGAACTACACCAGGTGTGACCGTATACAGGGTTAATGTTAATGACAAAGATAGTTATCTTCTTTGGCATATACGTGATAAGGTGCATTTGGCTTGAGGAGTGACATACATTCCCGCGGGTTCTTTTCACCAGCTTCAGGGAATAGCCACCTTTCATAAAAATGTTACTGTTACTATATATATATATATATATATATATAGATGCGAAAAAAAATCAAAGTCCCCAGTGGATAATTTTATGTGGAGAAATATTTGCGAACGTTAAACGTTTTGCTTTTTAGACCATCATCAGGGTGTGTATGATAATAAATGAAACGAAAAAGATGAGAAAGTTTATAAAGTTTAATTTACTCTCGGTCTGTTTCAAATTTTAGTGAAGTAACTAGTGTTCCAAAATGTATAAAAATATCTATCTATCTATCTATCTGAATATTTATATTATTTAGTTTGTATCTATTATTAACGTTCCCCGATGTGTCTATCCGTCTTTATCAGTATTCATCATCTTTCTATATCCGTCTATTTAATTTGGCAGTCTGTTTATCTATCGCTGTAAATATATACATAAATCGTGAAGCCGAGTTCTTTTAGATATGTGATTATATATATATATATATATATATATATATATATATATATATATATATATATATATATATATATATATATATATATATAAGAATGACGTTCAGCACATAACAGTACAAAGTTTTTACCATCTTCTGAAGAATTATACGAAGAAAAATAAAATAAACAAAACAAAATAAAACTGCATGATAGTAATGGTAACAAATGAGCTAAGGAGAGTGAAGTAATAATTATTTTAGTTTTATTATGCCCAACCTGATGACATCCGTGCACATTATTTTATCAAACGGACTCTTGAGCATATATTTTTCTTATTCGTTTCCTATGCAGGACACTGCTGGAGAAGCAGAGATGAACTCATAAGAGATGTACTCTTATGGATCCCCACACATGGCCGCGCAAAAGCAGGGCGACCAGCTCGAACGTACATTCAGCAGCTATGTGAGGATACAGGTTGTTGTCCTGAAGACCTACCGAGGGCGATGAACGATAGGGAGGAGTGGCGAGAGAGGGTCAGGGATATCCGTGCTACCAGCACGATATGATGATGATGATGATGATATATATAACGACTCCAGTTCTATTAGCTTTCATCTTAAGAACCATTCTATTCCTAAATCTATGTTTCGAAAAATTCTAGTTGAAAACACCACTATAATCGCACACGAAATTGATAGGGTACGATTACAAATCCTAAAAGCCCTATAAATAAAAACAAAAAAACTAAAATCAATAAAATTAATTTTGAAAATAGCTACGTTTTCAAATGCCTGGTATATTTTTATCCTGTATTCCTACAGTATTCAGTTTCTGTTGAAAGCGTTCCCTTTTTAATATAGATTTCTCTTTTTTAAATACATCAATAACCTTTTTTTATCCAACTCTGCGTTCGCATATTTTTGCTATGGTATAAACTTTCAAAATGTTTCAACACTTAAAAAAAAACAACAAGTACACCTTACACAAACAAGCAACCCCTGATGATGGCCTATGAAGGGTCCAAAAGCGCTCGGGACAATTTTGAGAAGTTCATCACCGGTTTCAACCTGAAACTAAGACACTTAGAAAGCATGAAAGGATCTTAAATTACACAGACAAAATGTGTCTTTATTATTTAATGAGACATGCTTAAATGAACGACTCCTGCCTAACTACACACACACACACACACGCGTGCGCGCGGGCACACACACATACACACACACAAACACACACACACACATATATATATATAACGTAGTTAAGGGAAGCGTACGAAGAGTCATCAGGGCTTTAACCATTGGTTGGATGATCTAATCGGAGAGAAATGAAAGTCACCAAACGCCATTGACTATGTTTAAACTATCCTAAGATTTCTATGCTCTATCACTGTTATTGACAACTTTTTAAATATGAATATAGAAATTGTATATATATATATATATATATATATATATATATATATATATATATATATATAAATATATATATATATATATATATATATATATATATATATATATATATATAAATATATATATGCATATATATACTTATAATACTATAATTTACATCATGCATTAGAATGGTTTTCTTTTCTATTTACCTCTGGATCAATTCGATTTGCTATATTGTTAAGTCTATCTATTATTATTGAAACTGGCATTGTTCTTCATTCTTTTATTTTCTCTTTGTTAAATCTGATGACCTTAAACAAAAGAAAACATCCTTAATTTTTACTTTGCTTTTTATCAATGGCGTTATCATTTCGGGCAGTGACAATGCAACGTTTTCAAATCACCTTAAACCAACAGAGTATAGATAATGGACTATCGTGAAGAGAGCAAAGCACAATCTGTAAAATAAGTCACATTATACAGTTTATCTACAGAAGTAATAGATAATTTCAAAAAGTTCTTAACAAATAGTATTCAATATTCTGACGTTCACAATTCACTGATTTGAAGAGAAACCTGTGGAATTTATGAAAAAAGATTTTAAGTGCACAAGGTGTTTCCTTCTCAGTTATGGACACAAAAACTATAGCTGATGAGAACTCATTTTTGCGCTTGAATGAAGTAAAATAAATGTACCACCATAGGGTCTTTGTGAACATTCAGAGAAAATTTTAATTCTCCGATTTAAAATGAAATTATTATAAGATGACTTATAAAAATGGATAGTAAACACACTTTTCTACTTTTCACCTTTTCATTGACAAGTAAAACAACAGGGTCATTCAATGAATACGCATTGTTTACAGTTGTGCTTTTGAAAGAAAATCACAGTGTCTGGTCTTGTTGAACATTGTGAGCGTGTCCTTATTTTCTGACCGTTGTACACCGAAGGTTTTTTTTAAACAGAGAGGCAATGTGTTTCTACTACACAGACTGTCTTTTCGACTCAGGCTTATGGAAGCAAATTCATATCTAATTAATTTTCAAATGTTTGTGTTTACTATAACATGCTTTTCCCAACGCATTAATCATTCTTATGTAAATTTTGCATAGTTTGTACTTCTCAGCCACCAAAAATTTGAATACAGACCTCTGTTCAAACCCGGAGCTTTTTTTTTTATCTGAATATATTTTGTGAGATGAAAATAATTTTTGCCATACACCGTTTTCAAACAATGTCCATCGCTTCCAGCAGGTCTTCAGGGCTACACCCTGTATCAGCACAGAGCTTTTGTATGTAGGTTCTAGCTGGTCGTCTTGCCTTTGCTCGTCCATGTCAAGGGGACCACCGGAGTACATCATATATATATATATATATATATATATATATATACAGGATTTGGTATTAAATAACCTACAATGGTTAATATACCATAAAACTCAACCAACCAATCAATCAAACCAGTTGTTTATTATTTTACTCCTTGAAAGTTTTTCAAATTAGTTTTTTACTAGAGTTTAAGTAACAGCTAATCACTTCAAGTCTCCATGACTCTTCTCAGTATTTTGACCGATCTCAACAATGATGTAGTTTGGACAGTCTCGACCCGTTATTTCCAAGTCTTTCTGTCCTCGTACCAATCCTTTGATGACTGCACCAAGAGCTCCAGTTACAACTGATATAATCTTCACATATATGTTCCACAGTTTTTTCATTTCCTTAGCAACGTCAGGTACTTATCCCTCTCTTTGCATTCTTTCAATTTTACTCTGTGGTCCACCAGGACAGCAAAGTCCACAATACTGCAAGTTTTCTCTTTGTTTTTTGTTTTAGATTATTATAAGGTCTGGTCGTCTGGCCGAAATTAGGTGATCCGTTTTTATCTCAAAATCCCATTGGAGTTTGTGTGTGTCATTCTCCCGGGCAGATTATGTCCTGTTCGTATGGTCAGTTTCTTGCTCAATACCCATTGGATCACTTTAACCTCCAAGTCGTGACTCTTTCTAATTTACTGCATTCATTTATTTATGTGATTGATCGCTTCATCTTTGTCACCACATAACCTGCATCTGCTATATTGTTGTGTCTTATCTATTCTTGCTTTGATATGGTTAGTTCTTATGAAATTGTTTTATGCTGCTATTAGAAGATATTTAGTTTCTTTCCCAAGGTTTCCTTTTCTTAGCCACATCCACGTTTTCTCGTGTAAGATGTTACTTGTAAGTCGCTTTAAACGTCCATAGAGTTGTTTTTCTTCCTACTTTTGTTTTCTGGTTATTGTCGTTCCGCTGGATATCGTGTCGTTAGTATTATTTCTGATGACTGCAATCAGTCTTCCTCCGCGCTTTTCTGCGTAGTCTTCGAGTCGTCGGATCGATGCGTCAACGCTGTCTTCAATGCTGGCAAGTCGTCTTTCTCCTTCTCTTCTTGACACATATATTCTGTCAATATAATTTATGGGATACAATGCCTTATGCAAGGTCATAATTTCTCTTGTTCTGTGGTCCATTTGTTTAAGTTTTCTGGCCTGCTTCAAGTATGGTCCCGAGTATCTTATAAGGGTACAACCCAAGTATTTATCCTTTGACAGGGTTTCTGCTAAAGAGTTTTGTCTCGAGTAGGTTTCTGGTTCTTCTGTGATACTCAATTTTTATTTATTTTTTATTTCATTTCCTCTTTTTTTAAGGTGTCAGCTTCCAATATTCCCAAGTATTTATAGATTTCCTTTTCTCCGAGCGTTCCGATTACTACTTGATTTGGTAGATCGACTCCATCCATCATGTGTCGTTTTCCACTTTTCATGACGCATTTATTATTATTATTATTATTATTATTATTATTATTATTATTATTATTTCAATCCATGTGAAGTTTTCATATCAGTTTCAATTGGTTGTCTTTCACTGGAGTCTGAGTGATAGCAAATCTCCTCAAGTCTCTAGGACTCTTCTAAGTATTAGAGCCGATCTCAACAATGACGTAGTTATAATGGTCTCTACTCGTCTTCTTATTTTCTAGTGTGCCGGTCCCTTTATTAATTCTTTGGTTTCATACCGAGAGCTCCAATTCCATAATTTTTTCAATTGTCTCCTAGGTCTTGGTACTAATCTTTCTTTCCATTATCTTTCAGTTTTACTCTGTGGACAGCTGGAATGGTAAAGTTCACAATTCGGCAGGTTTTTTTTTTTTGACTATCGCTAGGTCTGGTGGTCTGGCTGAGATTAGGTGATTCGTTTGTATCTCAAAAACCCAGATGATTCTGAGCGTCTAATTTTCAGGATAGTTTCTTGGCTGCGTATATAACTTTTGTTCGTATGATCAAATTTAAACTTCTTGAACGATTCCCTGGAGATCACCAACCTATCCTGATCACGTCTAGTTTTATACTCTTTTTGCGGTAACTTACTGCATTCGCTTATTATGAGACTGATCGTTTTATATCCGTCACCACATAACCTAAATCTGCTATTTTATTGCGTCTTGTCTATTTTTGTTTTGACATAGACCTTATGGTGCTGCAATGAAAAGATATTCCATTTCTCTCTTAAGGCTTCCCTTTCTCAGCCATGTCCAAGTTTTATCGTATGAGATTTGCTTGTTTGAAATATCCATACAGTTGTTTGATGCTTGTGTTGTTTGTATTGTTTAGTGTCTCTGTAACCAGTTTTGCTGGGCATCTTTAATGTAATCTACAAGTTTTTTTTATCGATTCTTCGATGGTATCTTCAATGCCAGCGAGCCCTTTTACTCCTTATTTTCTTGAGACATACAGTCTTTCTACACTCTGTCTTCTCTCGGATTTTAGGCCTTTATGTATCATCATAAGTTTTCTTGTTTTTTGTGTGGTTTGTTTAAGTTCCCTCTTCATCAACCAAAGAATGTTCCCGAGAATCATACCAGGGTTACAACCCAGACATTTATCTCTTTGATGAGATTTCTCCTTTATAGTTTGGTTTCGTGTAGTTTCCTCGTTCTCCTGGGATACTCTTTTTTAAATTTTTTCCTTCATCTCCACTGCTTTGATGTTATCCAATTCTAATATTTCCAAGTACTTATAAGTTTCCTTTTCTTGGTTAGGTAGTTCTAGTCCTTCTGTCATGTGTCGTTTCCTGGTTTCATTATTTGTATGGGTCTTTTTTCAATGCCAATTATCCTTCCTACGTCCTGATTGTATATTCTCATAGTCTGTATTAGTGTTTCCAATAATATTTCATTTTGGGCAAACAGTTTAATATCGTCCATGTACATTAGCGGATTGATATTTTCTATAATTTAGTAAGCTGTACATTTACTAAATATGTGATTCAGAAACACCATAGCAATCGCAAAAGGTAATGCTGATAGTTTCACTTTAGTTATGCTTTTTCTTCCAGCTGTCAATTTCCCTTTTTCCAGTTTTCAATGTTTTCTCGATAAGGTTTATAACATCGTTGGATATCTAGTACATTTTGTGACTGTCTATTATCTAGCATTGCGAGACTATATCGTATGCCTTTCTCTAATCAGTCCAAGTCATAGCAAGATTTATGGGTCTCATTTTGATCTCCAAGATCATGTTGATCAATATACAGTAGCTCTCCTGACCTCTGGTCTCTTTGCAGGATTCCTTCTGTTCCTCAGGGAATAGCCTGCGACTTATTAACGCGCAGTAAATCTCCCCCTTAATTTGAATCGTTAGTATCTTTCACATATGAAGGCATATTATAATTGTTTTGGACGGTTCTTTTAAGGGTTTTTTTCTGGTTCAGGGTGGTCTTACCTTTTGTCGTCTATTTAGCTATGTCTGATTTTTCGTACCATCATATAATTTTGATAGCCAGTCTGTAATCGATGAAGGTGAGTTTTTAAAACCTAAATCCATGTATGCCATTATGGTCTGAAGTTTTCCAATTTGGTATTTTTGAGTGATGCTCTGAATAATTCTAGGTTTATTTTTGCCTTCAGTCCTTCATCCAGTCCTCCCAACTCTTTCCCCATGCTATTTATCTATCAGGCTTTTCTGTTATGATCTTTACGCTCCCCTATTTTTCTCCAAAATTATTTTGCTTCCGTCACATTCTGTCGTGATTATGTCTTTGCACTCCCTCTTAATTACAGGTAGAATTTTCTTTCGCTGTTTGGTAATGTCCTATTTTGTATGTATTGTTTGATTCTATCTGTTTTTTAGTCTCCCTTTTTTCGCTAGTACCTTCTAATTTACCTCTTCCAGCCGTATCATTTGTTCAAATTGTGTTGCTTTGATCCAATTCATTCCAACATATTCTCACGTTTTTCTTCTATTTTAGCATTTTTGCTTGATGTCGAAGCTTTTCAATTTGTGTTTCCAGTCTGATCTTCCATCCAGGTTTTGTTTGTACTCTTGAGGGGAACCCCGATTTTTTCATAGACTGATTTCTCTACTGCGTAAATTAGTTCGTTTTATTTCGTGATCCTGTTCGTTGTGATATGTGTTAATAATTCGTTTATTTTTTCAGTTTCTACCTTGCCTGTTTTCCAGTCTTGATTCCTGCGAAATGGTAATGTGATCTTCTTTTCGGACATCATTGTCTTTATATTCCCTTCAGTCATTTTTTGTTTTTTGTTACTGCTTATTCTGTGTTTGGGTGTGTGGTGTTTCGATTACCAATTTTTTGCATTTCAGTTTCGTTAGAGTGTTCTCGTATCCCTTTTTATTTGTTAGTGTAGTTCTTATATTTCAAGGTCAGAAATTATTATTATTATTATTATTATTATTATTGTTATAAAAGAGAAACAGTTACTTGAAACCATATTAAATATTTTCGTGGACAAAAATGCTTTATTAAAAAATAATAATAATCAATACTTGAAACCATATGGGAAGACCTTGAATACGTTGATTTTTCATGAAAAGTAATGTTTTATTTTTAAAAATTAGTGAGAAACATGTCATTGAATGTATTGTTCATCACTAGTTACTACTTTCTTTTCCTGTCTTCTAGCAGCATTTGAATTCCACGTCGGAAAAGTGACCAGACTTTTGAGGCTCACAACGAGTCGACCAATTTTTTGGTATCTAAATAGGAATGAAAGTGCTTCTCAGCCAGGCCATCGATAGGAACTAGAGATAATCGTACGGGGACAGTGTCGGGTGAATGCGGTCGTTGGGGTCAGACTACCAATTTCAGTGTTTCAAAGTAACATGTTTCAAAGCAACATGTGCCTTAGCGTTGTCATGTTGCGTTGAGAAATCACTTTGTTGTGTCTCTGATCGTATAGCAACCATTTTCTCTTCAATGCTCTGCTCAGACGCATCGACTGTAATCGATAAAGATCTCCTGTGATGGTTTGGATCGGTTTGACCTGCTCATAATAAACTACACTCTCATGATCCCACTAAATGTAGAGCAGAAACTTCGAACCATGGATATTCGGCTTTGCCACCGATATCGATACATGGCCGGGCTTGCCTTTCGTTACCGATCACGACATGATGCAAAAAAACCTTTCCTTTCCTCTCGTTGAAGCAGCTGTTCACACGTGACAAGACACTATTTGACGTCTCTCGGCTTCAACACGTATGGCACCCAATTTCCTTGCTTTTGAACCATTCCTAATGCCTTCAGACGTTTCCAAACTTTTGTGTGATCAACTCCTAATTATTCAACAAGTTCTGCTTGCGCGTAACACGAGTCTTTGTGAAGTAATACGTCCAGTTTTTCGATCAAACTTTTACAGTGTGCCAGAGAATTCTTTATCTTCATCATCGAAATCATTATTTTTTAAGCATCTAAACTAATTTCTGCATGTTGTTTCTGACAGAGCATAGTCGCTGTAAGTCTCCACAAAAATCTATGTTCTTCAGCTGCAGATTTCTTTTGAATAAGGTAGTGCAGTAAAATTCATAGTGGATTCACTTGTGTTAATACAAACTCAGACATGGTTAATGCAATGAAAAATAAACTTGTTTATACTTCCCCGAAATGATGTTCACTGAATTTTAAGCTTGCTTATTGTATGAGGATCATTAAATAAGTTTCCAGACTTTTGTCGTATGGGCACTTTTATTGATAGTACACACATGAAACTCTAGTCCCCTTTGAAGTAATCTCATTCGGGTGCAATGCACTTGTGCCGAGCCAGCAACTCCTTGAAGGCCCCATGGAAATTCTCTTGTGTGAGCGTGTCAATGACCTTCGTCACGGCCTCTTTCATCTCCTCAATTGTCTCATAACGACAGCCTCGTAGCTTATGGATAACCAAAAGTCATAGCAAGCAACGTCTGGACTATAGAGAGGGTGGGGAACTGTCTTGATACCCATTTTGGTCAAATAGTCTGTGACATGGATGGAGTTATGGACTAGTTCATTGTCCTGGTGGAAATGCCACTGACCCGATTTGAAGATTGCTTGCCTGTTCCGAGGGAATCTCTTCCTGAACTCCCTTAAAACCTCAACGTAGCAACTCTAACCCAAACCCTAACCCTTTGGCTAATCAATTCTGGTGTATTGACTTCCTTACTCCTCCCACACCTCTCATCATCCTTCACAGACTCCCTGCCTTTCTTGGATGTCTTATGCCACTCAGAAACTGATGCTCGATTCATGCAAGATGGTCGAAAAGCAGTCAGAATCATTCCATACATTTCTGTGGCATTTTTACCAAGTTTAACACAGAATTTTATTGCATATCGTTCTTCTAAAGTGTCCTCACTTCCTGATTGCATTTTTGAAATTCATCAGCTATGGCAATCAGGCTTTTGTAGGGTGTATTCGAATTCCTGCTGTAGCTGTTCATTTAAATCTGAAATCATAAAATTTGGTCTGTCATCTTATAAGATGTATAGCAATAACATACTGAATTTTCAATGGTCTACGACAATTTTAAATGCCTGTTTAAAAAAAAGTCTGGAACCTTATTGAATGAACCACGTACTTCCTTATAGAAACCTTAGCATTTGAAACTACATGCCCGCAGTTCTGGGAAAGCCATCAGGTGGAAAATAGCAAAAACTTACTCAAGGTCCTATAAGTGGGTATTTATGAATTGTCATCATAAATTGCGTAAAGAATATAATTGTGTATCAATGAATTATTATCAGTGATTACTTGAAACCATATAATCGTGTATATATAAACTATTGTCAATCATTATTTTAAGCTGTATAATTGTATATTAATAAATTATTATCGATTATTACTTGAAACCATAAAATTGTGTATCAAGGAATTGTTATCATTAATTGTTTGAAACCACATAATTGTGTATATATTAATTATTATCAATTTTTATTTGAGACCATATTATTGAATACTAATGAATTATTATCTGTAGTTATGTGAAGCCATGTTTAGTTTTCATTGGGAAACGTCACTTATGAGTTGATTCCAGCTTTTCGAACAATGTCCAGCATGTCTTTTTCGTCTTACTTGGATAATTTGTGAGATGGGAGGCAAGTTATCGTACAAAAACTGATTTGTGGATTTTTGCATCCTGAATTTTTTTTCAAAACAGCACGCATCATTTTTGTCGTTCCCATCTAGTTTCTGCGGGGTAATCATAACGTAGTTCTGACACGGTTTTACTGATGTAAAAAAAAAATTCTTTTAACATAATTTTCTTTTTTTCTTTATTCCCTGCCCAATTTTGGTTTCTTTAGCTCTATTTTCTTTTTTATCCTTGTTTTTTTTTTTCATTCTAAGCTATTTGTTAATCTATTTCCTATTCAACTTTCCTTTCTTTCTTTATCTATTAAACACGTTTCAAGTTTATTTCTGTCGCTCTCCTTTTTCTTTTTTTTTAATCTGACGAATCGATATTCTCTTTTTTGTTTTATTTTACTTGAGACTAAACTGCTACATACCCTCTTCAAATGTAGGAGAATTTTCTAATTACAATCCCAGTCACAGACTGAATTGATTGCATTGTATCTAACTTGTCGCCAATTCTTTTCATTTTTGCTGGGAGCATTACTGCATTGATTCCAGCGTGCCTACAGTTACGGTATATTAAAGCCATGCAGCTTGTGATGCTTGGCGGCCAAGATTTGATTTTTTCTATTTCTGTGTTTGATCTCTTACAAAATCTCACAATTGTTTAATTGCAATGTTTGAACCGTATTCACACAGTTTTTTGCTTGATTGGGTTATTCTCCGTGAAACTGTCAATTACGTTTAAATGATCTGATTGTCCAAAACATTTTATATGAATATAAAATTCTCCATTATCATTCATTTTGACTCGTGTAGTGAAGTGATTCGATTCCACCGAATTGAAATATTGTCAATGATATCTTTAGAAAGGTAAAAACCAGGAAATATCCTTAATGTCGTCAGGTTGAGGTTGAAAAATTTCAGGTATCTATCATCTTAGACATCTGGAAAGTTGGAGGGTAAAAAATTCCTGCTCTAGAAACAAAGGAGGTATCAGTATGGGATCCACGTTTTGGAGAAGAAGGCTGGTACACAGGCCGACAGAGACAGCGATGAAACTTTTGCAACTCAGGAAAGAGTGATCAAGGAATTCAGAACGAGGCAGGAGATAATATCTGGAATTAGAATTTAGTGGTAAATAGATGGTTTCTCTTGCGTAGACCACAGATTTGTAACCCTACTCAGCCTCTGAAAATTAGAAGTTTCAAAATTATTTATATTGATTGATTGTCAAATCGATATTAAAACAGTGTCAATTCATCTAAGGTTAGTTTTTGCCCAGAGATTAGGTAATTATTTTCATTGTATATTCAAATTTCAACATTAAAATTTTTGTGTTGTTTTTTCTAAGATTGATTTTTTTTCACTCGGTCCTATCGAATATGAATAACTTTTAAATAGATCTATTTGATCCATCGATAAAACATTAACTGGTATTTCCACCCCGGGTGAGAGAATATACCGGGTGCAATGGCAATCAAGACGTACTGTCCAGATCTGGTACCTTACCATCAAATACAGATTAGTGTCATATCGAGGACGCCTTTTTTTGTGAGCGTCTTACAACTCAGCTTGGGATTTTAGTCAATGTATTCGAAGATGCCCTACTGAATAAAAATCCTTTTTAAACAGATCTATTTGACCCTTACATGGCAACCTAACAGTTTCTATATACAAGGGTTCAGTGTGTACATGCTTCTCATGATATTATTTTGAAGATTTAGGGTTACTGATTCTTTACCCCGACTGACTAACAAAGAGGGTTCACCTTAGTATTCGTGACCCATATCCAAAACAAAATACTAGAAATTCTTTCCCCTTCATTTTAGCTGGTTTCCTTGCAACTAATCAGAACGAAAATTTTCAGCCTTTTGTAAAATGAGTAGAACTAAACATTATCCAAAGAGATATGAACTTACAATCCTTTTATCATGGTCTGCTACAACAATAAAGTGAAAAGAAAGCAGCCATGTCTAGAATTAGATCTCGGTGTGTGTGTGTGTGTGTGGAGGTAAGGGTATATCAACACCAGTTAGTTATTTAATGCCAAATCCTATTTATGCATATACTAAAATATAATTTCTATACGAATAGTTTGTGGTTAACTTTTTAGACGAAGCGGAACTTATTCATTTGCACGCAGTTAAATGGTTTCAGGAATGGATAAAAAACTAAAGTTGGCGATCGCAGTCAACAGTTACAACACCGAGGTGTAGGGAAGGGCGCCACTCTATTCCCTGGATTGCTTAACTTTACCCTTAATACCTACCTTATAATGCTGAGTGTTAAGCAAGGTGGCATCAAGTACCATTTTTGAGTCCTTGGTATGACTCGACCTGGGATTGAACCTGGTCTCCTGGGCCATTGGTGAACACTGTACTCATTAGGCCAATGGGCACAAAATCAGGCATTGATACTTAACACTTATGTTCTATTTAAAATTATTCATTCATTTGTGCGAATTTAAATCGTTCCACGTATTACTAAGTAATACTGTAATTCTACTTTTGCTCACGGTTAAATGGTTTCAAGAATTCCAATCTAACATGAATAATTATATATAGAATTAATCATTTGTTCGCACACAATTAAATGGTTTTAATCATTGCAATCAATCAACTATAGTTTTATTTGCACACAGTTAAAAGGTGTCAAGCATTGCGATGTAATACTAACCATTCAAGTTAACATGTCATTCGTTTTCTTACAGTTGAATTGTTAAACATTTCTATTTCGTAAATAGCTGTGACGATAACATGTTCTGCTACTCTTGCTCGGAGTGGACTGAGTGGGAGGTGGGTAAAGCCAATAATAAGGAACATCACATTCCCCAAAACTCCATAACTGGAGTCTCCCCATCAAGTGGTTTTGTCACATTCTGAGACGGGGTGCTTATCCCTGTGTAGAGATGCATTCGATGTATTCTACTGTCCCAGTCCCTCGGTTATTAGATCTTCGTTTGCCAGGTCAATTGTCCTTGATGCAAACTATTAAACTAACAGTGCTACCACATGAAACAAGATACGGTAAACAAATGTATTTGCATATAACTGATGAGGTTTAACCTACTTTTAACTCCCAAACCATTTGTGTTGAATCAGTCATTTTCAACGTAGTGAGAATTCCTTGGAGTAGTAGCATAATCCAGTTAACATTAAAAAACGATAGGATCTGAAAACTAAATATCTATATAGCAAATTAAATTATAAACACATTGCGTTATGATTAGTGAGCTATACTTGCAGACCATTGTTAGGGAATTAAATACTGACTAGGTGCTCTATACTTCTGGCATTGCACCAAACTAATAAAAGCTTAGTTACTGACTAAACGTCTTAGACACACCAGTAATATGTCTGTTTCATTAAAATGAAATTAAAATCGATATGCATGAAATCAGGTTTTTATTTTACTATTTGGTCCAAAATCGGAGTTAAAAGACTGAATGTATATTTATATCTCGGTAAAATGATCTAAATGTAAACTACTATAAAAGCTATTCCCTAACCTCTTGGTATAAAATAACCCTTGACGGGTTTTATCTCGTTAAAATCAACACATCAATCTATTCTTGGAAATCGAATTTTATACTTTAAAATTTTTTTCCAACTCTGACTGAATATGTAGTGTCTCTCAGAAGAGAAGTGGCTTCTTCTTGCATTTTCTGTTTCTAACACTGGGTTGTACCGGCAAGTAACATACCCTGTTTCCATTTACATCACGAGGCAAACAGGACAAACAGCTGACTTGATGAGGATCGTTTATCATACTTTTTTCCTGTCTGTAAAGGCCAAGGCTCTCGGTTAGCATAAACATGAACTGGTATTAATTGTTTTAATCTAACCAAACATTTAATCTCATCTAATCTTCATAATCTAAATAAACCTGTAACTTATCTTTCTTTGATCATTCGTCAGTGATATATTTGATTTTTTTATACACAACTTGTGTTATTAGACGTAGTATCTATTAAATTCTCAGAATTGTGCAGAAATGATCTCCTATCCTCTTTTTGAGTTTATTTTTCAGCAGATGCGACGAATTGTTAAAATGTCGGTCGCATTAATTAACCAGCAAATGTCTTTTTTTAAAAACTGATATTAGATAATTATGACTGTTGCGTTTTTCTCTTAACTTTTTAAAAATTTTTCCGCTATTGGTTTTGTTTTGTGCTGAGGCAATGATAACTTCAGTTTTGAATAGTATTTCTCTGACAAAGTCGCCAGTTTACATTTGCTTTACTGTACATATTTTCATAATTTTACAGATAACATAATGTTTCCATAGAATATGTTCATTTTATTCCTTGTTATTTCCAATGATATATGCACTGTTTATGTAGTTATCTATAATATTCTCACACTTTCTTATGATCAGTAGTTTTGGTTTGGTTTTATAGCATATCAACAACAGTAGGTCATTTAATGCCAAATACATTCTATGCGTATATATTAAATATATGATTTCTAAACATATTTAATAGATTATGTTTTAAAAAAGCCTGGACTCATTTTTTGCTCACAGTTATATGGTTTCACTTATTTCTATCTGATACGAATTCACAGTAAAATGTAAAAACAGTTCCATTTCAAATAATTTGGCTAATCAACTCTGGTGTATTGACTTCCTTACTCCTCCCATACCTCTCATCATCGCTCACAGACTCCCTGCGTTCCTTGAATCTTTCATGCCACTCAAAAACTGATGCTCGATT
This sequence comes from Sepioteuthis lessoniana, assembly GCA_963585895.1. Classification (NCBI taxonomy): domain Eukaryota; kingdom Metazoa; phylum Mollusca; class Cephalopoda; order Myopsida; family Loliginidae; genus Sepioteuthis; species Sepioteuthis lessoniana. The sequence continues at coordinate 95,879,262 of OY757904.1, forward strand.
CATGCAAGATAGTCGGAAAGCAGTCTGAAGAATTCCATACGTTTCTGTGGCATTTCTTCCAAGTTTAAAACAGAATTTTATTGCATATCGTTCTTCCTCTCGTCCAGATTGCATTTTTGAAATTCACCAGCTGTGATAATCAGGCTTTAGTCGGGTATATTCGAATTCCTGCTGTAGCTGTTCATTTGAACCTAAAATCATACAACTTTGTCAGTCATATTATAACATGTATAGCAATAACATACCGAATTTACAAGAGTCTACGACAATGTTAAATGCCTGTACAAAAAAAGTCTGGAAACTTATTGAATGCTTCACGTACTTATATGTTATCAAATATTTCTCCGTAATATAAATAATTTGCCATGAATTATATGACAGCGCATTTGTCTAGTGGGTAGAGCGCCTGCCAATGAATCAGTAGATAGGATTTCAAGATCAAATCGAGACATTTAAAAAAAAACTCAAAAAAAAAGGAACTTGATACCTCCTTGTCATTATAAGGCACGTATAAAAAGTAAAGAAGGCACGTATAAAAAGTATTATAAGGCACGTATAAAAAGTAAAGAAGGCACGTATAAAAAGTAAAGAAGAGCAATCCACGGAAATGAGTAGTGACCAATGAAGTATCTATTGAAAGAGAAGCCATCTGGTCATCCTCGACTACGCTCGTCAACTTTATTTTACTTATATATTCATATTCAGGACTATTACTTTTTATACGAATCTTAAGATGGGGCATTAAGGGACCATTACTCTGGGTCAGAGTTAAACTGGAAGCTATTGAATTGATTGTTGAGGTAATGATTGCCATCTCCCTTGATCCTTTAGATTATAGTCGACCATAGTCGAGGGTCACTCGAAGGCTCCCTTTTCGATAGCTTACTACACCAAAGTGTAGGGGAGGGCGCGACTCCTTTCCCTGGATTTCTCCACTTTACCCTTGATCCGTACCTTATAATGATGAGTGTTAAGCAAGGAGACATCAAGTACCATTTTTTGAGTCTTTGGTATGACTCGACCTGGGATTGAACCCAGGTCTCCCGCGCCATTGGCGAACACTCTAACCGCTAGGAATAATTCGGGAAATTTATAGTTTTCTTCAGACAGTCATCTGTTTACTAATCCACGAGGGTAGTTTTTAGCCATTGCATAACGATTATTATTATTGTATGAGTAAGTTGACCGGCCGTAGTTTAGGGCAACCCGAAGGTTCCATTTTCATTAGTTTCTAAATCAATATTCAACAGGAGAAAAGAAGCTTCATACTATTCCCAAGATTATTCACAATGTAATCGAGCGATTAGAGTTCGAATTCGCTTACATTGAGGCTATAGTCAAGCACTTTACCCATTACGCCACGGTGACTCCCCGAAGATGACTAAGAAAGTGTAACATAGTAGGGCGATGAGGATTAGACCCATTAATATTTGTGTCGGATGAAGTTCGAATGTATTTTGGTAAAAGAGGTTTCATACTGCGACTAAGTCAAGTTGCAACTGATGTTGTTCAGATTATGGCACTGATGAGAGCGTTAAGAGTCTACAGAGACCTTGAAAAAAAACCTTGAATTTACACAATATTTGTTGTCACTTGATCCTTAACAAAGATCTCTTCAAACCTCTTTTATGTCTTGAGAATTTTGTGGTATCAAATGATTACAGCTGACGATGTCAATAAAAGCTGAAGTTAATAATATAAAATGACAACAGTTAATGTAATTAGATACGCCGATTGCGTTTGTCTCTTTTCCCACGTATTGATTGAAACGATAATATTTGCCAGTAAGGCTTGGTATTCCAAGTAAAGCAGTATTTGATGCAATATTTTAAATGTCTCAGATGCCAAGAATTATGTTAGCGGATCAACTGTTAATAATAAACCTAGCTTTTTCGGCAACGCTTTTCATCCCCACTAGACCTGTTCGGTTGCTATCGTTTCAGCTGATACTCACAGGCAAACAACACATCAATCATTGTCTCCTACAATTGGTCGAGAGTCAAACTGTTTCTTACGCTTTGGTTATGACAAGCATCTTCCCCGGCGTTCTGCTTACATAGGCCACTTAAAAATGCTGGCTGAATGTCAGGTAGAAAGGAAGAACCTAATGCAGATATTCTTCAATGAAAAGCAATCAATCGCAGGTTATTGATCACTAAGAAAAGCTGTTAGCTATCGGTCAGCCTGATCTGAAAGCTTGCATTCTGCCTGGCTTCGGTAGGATTCAGCTTTGAAAATCTTTTGTCGAGTGAGCTAAAAGTCAGCCAGATGACAACGATTCTTCGTGACTGATTCATATTTTGAAAATGTACGGATGGGCTTAAGACATAAAATTGTGACCATCCAAAAAAAGCCATAAAGGATCCAATATGTGTCATTAGCTTAAGTTTATATGTATTTTACTGGCAACCTTCTTACACCATAGGCATTACTCCTTGGAAAAAGTAATATTTATCTACCTCTTCGTGAGTGCGGACTATGGCACAAAAGATGCTGTTATTCTGTTTTTATTTTAAGACCTTCTAGGGAGGATCAAAATAACTATTAAGTATCTAAAATGTGCTATGCTCACGTTAGCCAAAATATTGCTCCAGAAAACTGCAACAAGCAGATATCTCGTTTGAATAGGAAATATATTTTATGCGGAAAGGAAGTTGACAGTTGATTTTGTTCTTTGACGGTACAGTCTTTTCCAAACAAATGCAATGTGTATGGCACTGATACAGTCATTTGGTATAGAGTGTATTCAATACATTTGGTATAATCAAACTATTAATTGTTTTATTCAATATATCTTGTACATTCTACGATTAGAACGTTAACTACTTGCTTTTATGATTAAATATACTATGTACATGAAATATACGATCATAAAAAGCCAAGTAAACGACTTTAATAATTGGTTAATAATACATACATACATACATACATACATATATATATATACAAAGATTTATAAAAAAGTATGAGGGCACACACACACACACACACACACACATATATATATATATTGTTGGTATATGTATATATATATATATGCACACACATAAATACACATATATATATTCTGTATGATATTTTACGAGTGTGAGTTTCAAGTGTACTTAACGGGTAACAATACATCATTATATAATTACAATTTGTTTGCGAGCTTTCTATGCACACCTCTATATATACAGGGGTGTGCTCAGTTGAGCAACTTATATAATAAAATTCCTTAGACGTCCTAACGAAGTCGCAACCTGTCTGCATCAACTGCTCATACTTTTTCACCAACATTCTCGATAATTTTTCATTAAAAGTCTTTGGTGAAAGAGAAGTTTTCCAGTGCCCTGCCCTCCGTATTGCACAATATCTAGCTGCGTTCGATTCTTTTATGCTTTCTAAACTGAAAAACCCTCTCAGGGACCTGGATGATAATAAAAGAACTATAAAGGAGAAACCCCCAACCATACCAAAGTGTTTCAGATTTACTTCAACGAACAGACAACTTGATGGAATCAACGTGTTTAATGCCAAGAGTGATATAGCAAAATAAATTAGCGTTTCATTCATTGATCATTTCTGCCTTGATAAATACAGTTCAGACTCGACACTTTTGAACACATTGCGTATTTATGGATATATCTATGCGTAGAAATGTATCAAAGATGTTAAATAATTCACTCTAGTTATTCAGGGTCTCCCCGGACAGGATGAGAGTCAGATGATGCTAAACAATTATTGTTAAATAGAAAGACGATCTTTTATACAAAATTCAAATGTTTATGCTGTAAGCAAATTTGTTGAAATTCAACCTTTTTGGTAAAAGCTAAGTTGTCACGGCTAAAACAGCGTCGAACCGAAATGTAGGTATATGAATATATTTCACTGTCATATCATCGACTGTTTGGTTAGAATAAGTATACAATGACGCTTATATTGTCTTGCTGGAATACGTGAGATCTGCAAGTACGTATACACACATATAAAAAGTATATACTTCTCAATATTAAACGTAGCAAATACTTTGTATATATATATATATATATGTAGAGAGAGAGAGAGAGAGAGATAGCCAAGTATTATTTAGACATTACACTCAACTTGTACTGTTGTATAGCATACTGAATTAATGAGTGAAGGATCATAACACAATTCTTTGTAAACATATATGTGTCTTTTCTTTATTTATCCGAAAGGTTCAAAATTGGTCGCTAGTATGAGAGAAAGAGAAATAGCGACGCGGATAAAGTCTACTGGAAGATTGCTGAATTGACTTTTTCTTAACCCGCGTTGCGATTCCATATTCAAGGCCTTGTTTTCTTGTTTATTTGATTGGGGGTTCTCAACAGGGGTCCGCCAGGGTCACCTGTCCTCGCCGGGCGCTCTCTGAAATTCTTGACTGCCTGACCGACTGACTGACTGTCTATCAGTGGATACCTGTGTATATATATTTCATAACGCCTAATCGTTCTGGCTGTCAACCCACGTGATGTGCTTGCACTTTTCTCTTGTTTACACAGCTTGGATATCCTGTTTAGCAATCCTTTATGACGGGTCTGTTAAAAGTCAATATGCAACAATACAACGGCACCATGTCCCAGTTTTGGAAAATAACTAATACGCGTGTTATATTAATGAAGATTCTAACCATCCTAGACAAATTTTTAAGCATATCCCTAATGGCATTATGTTTAGATTATGTACTAATTTTTCTAATATCAATATCTTTACTCAAGCAAACACGATTATGAGTTAGCGCTAAAAAAAAAGTTGTTACAAGGCTAAGCTTTTTTATAAAACCAGAGATTAAACATTAGATCAACGTAATAAGAGGAGTCATACAGCAAGGCAAATTTTATAATTCACGCTGTCATACAATATGGCCGTAGCTAATAAATTAGGTAAGGAATTCAAAAGATTACAAAAAAACATTCTCAGTCGAGCAACCTACACAAAATATTTAACAAAAACAATGTCAATGTTGCTAATTTGATAAATAAAAGTAACACTAAAAAATTACCGAATAAACAACGTATTAAACCCCATAAATGCAATCGCATTGATAAACCCGCTTGCCCCTTCAAGAGTAAATGTCAATATGAATGTATAGCGTACAACGTGGAGGTATATAGTTGTAGACCCAACAATACTAATGTTGTAATAATTAAAATATGTATATACAGGTTTTACATAACGGCCTTTCAAAAAAGATATTACAATCATAAAAGTAATTTTGCACCCAAAATATATAGACGCAGAACTAGTTCTTCTGACTACATGTGGGAAATTAAAAAGAACCTTGGTATAGATCCTATATTAAAATGGGAGATAGTAAAAACGAGTCCTAAGTATAAGGCAGGTGATAAACATTTTCAACTATGTATGGCTATAGCTTCCTACAATAATTATAATAAATTACTTAACCAAATGTCGGTGATACTTAATATTTGTAGGCACAAAAAGCTTGGTTACTTGGTAGGTAAAATATTTTTCATATTCAAATATTTTATTCTTTTTGGCGGACACTTGATGAATAAAATGGCCCAACCATCTCTAGTCAGAATTATCCTGATGATATGGTTAGGTGTAACCTTGGAAGATTATTTCTGGCTCTGTAGGTATATATATATATATATATATATATATATATATATATATATATATAAAGAGAGCGAGAGAGCGAGAGATGAACAAAACTGATAAGACGAAAAGGGATTATCTATTTTTGACTTTTCTAAACTGGCTTCGACATGAGATCATCATTAAGTGACATGGTTTCGTGAAAAAAATTTTTTGAATTAAGTAATTTTTAATAGTTAAATAGCAGCGAACTCATAGCATAGTGAATCCATTCCTTGAATGAAAAATATTTTTTTTGCATCCAAGTGTCTTCAACTGATCATTTTATGATCTCTGTTATAGTACGCACCAGGAACTGAGCTCTCCATTTAGAAGATATTTGTTTGCAGAAGCAGGGTGAGTTTCAAATTAATCGTAACTTGTTTTGACATATATTTAACTTATGACTCTGGTTTATTTAGTTGTTTGAGCCATTTGAAATCCAAAGAAGTATTTACAGAATAGTCATCACGTCGAATTTATAGATGAATATTAACTAAAATACCTTAAACATAAATATAGAAATTTGGTATTTTAAAAGATAAACCATTTGAATAAAATAATTACCGAATCTATTTTCTGCATCACCTGACAACGTATGACAAATTGAATGTTATGTTCTGATGACGAAAAAAATGCTCAATTCAAAGAATTAAAAATATAACAATAAGAGGGTGAAAATTCAGCATTTGCTAAAACTGTTTCAAAGATTCCCGATAGATTTAAAATCTTTTCCCATTTTTGCTTTCTTTCTCGAAATAATAATAAAAAAAACTCTTATAGAAATTAAAATATTGCAATGAATGTTTCCAGTATATATTTTCATCTGTTTCGTTGTTATGGTAACATGTGCAAGACTTTGAATTTATCAACTGTCAGTTATCTTAGAACATGACAGGAATATAGCAAATCTGATATATATATATATATATATATATATATATATATATATATATATATATATATATATATATATATCATTTAGCTTTGTTTCTAAAACTTTGAAAAATGAAATATATCTCTGTGTTTTATAGAGGTAATATCTAGTCTTTGATACCAACATTTTAAAAGAATCAAAACCTATTTCCTCAATCCGTATCGTGTTTGTTTTCCTACATACACCTTGGCGAAACAAATTCAAATTCTAGGCAAGACTGTTTGCATTTCACTTCGCTCTAATTCCCCTTGGAAAGGCATGAACCCATATATTTTATTCACAGCTATGGGCAAATAATAAGACAAATTAGTTTCTTTAGTCTTGGTTATACAACCTTTGGAAGGGAAAGAAAACTGAATTCAAATCAATTTAATATGTTTAAAAATTGGTAGATTGTCACATCTTTTTTTGAACCTGGAAAAGCATTTTGATTAATATATTCGGTTCTTCCTCTCATTGGTATACTTTTCTATGGAATCATTTTTTTATCATCAAAATTCTTACATGGCTAAAAGAATTCTTTCACTTTACTGAATAAAAATAAAGACATGTTCTATATTAATTCAATTGAGGAGCATAAACATTTTGTTCTGCTTTTCATCGAAATCCCTTAAATAACATAGTCATTCCGTCCTACAGAAACATTTTTTCTGTAAATAATGCATTAGGGACAGCTTGCACTCTTATAAAAATCTATTTATTTTTCATTAGATTTCTGTGAAAAATGTAACAAATTTCATGGATTCAGTACTGTGCCAAAAGTCTTCGATCACTTTTAATCTAATGTAAATTTCTACTAGTTGCTAACTTATAAGTTCATGTTTCGCATTGCGTTTTTGCACAATCAATTAATGGCCTTGTTGGAGTAATTTCTATATGGAATCATTATACTTTGTTGTAAGGTTTCAAAATGAGAAGCAAAGGTGCGATACCAGCCCTTAAAAATTACCGTGCAAAAGTTTTTATCTGTATCACATAAACCAATGAAGATGCAGTATTATAAAACAGATAAAAAATGTCTATTTTGAGAATTTAGTACGTAATGTTGATTTCAAGAAGTACATTGTTAATATTTCATATGAAATCCCTTAGCTTGAGTGATTGCTTCAATGCGTCTGGGAAGAGATGCATAAAAATCCTTCATAGTCTTTACATGCTATTCTATAAGGTTAAGGACACAGAACTCTTCAAGATTGCGTGGATTTTTCTGACGATATTTTCTCCTTAGTTCTATCCACGTTTTCTAGATGATATAGATGCTTAGTCAGGCAATCTTTCAAAACAGTACCACTTTCATCAACAAAACTCTGTTATGTTGCCTGCGATCTGAGGCATGGTGTTCCGTCATACAGAAAAATCTCACATTCATTCAAGTCTGGTATCAAATTGTCCATCAACAATTGGATATATTTTACATTATTGTTATTACTGTTAATTTTAAACAACTTTCTTGAACAATCACCTTTTATGTATCCCCAAAATATCAGATTCTTTTCCCAAACTTCACTGTTTTCTTAATGTAATGTGGTTTGTTTCGCTTCCTGAAAGTCTGCTGACAATTTCTCAATTTTTAGAATGCAACTTTATAGTAGTTTCATCGCTGGAAAAATTTCTATTTAAAGCACCTGCAAAGCATAGTTCATACCTCTTTGAGCTACTTAATTTTGTCATAAAATGCTTTTTGGTTGTTTTTAGCTGCATTGTACTCTTTCAGTTCACGTTTCGGAAGGATGTGCTTAGTTGTATCTACTGACACTAAACTGGACAAGTCGTATTAATCCATCTCTTATCTCGCAGTCTTTGTTTGATGAGCATTTACTGTCCTAATTAATTTCTGTACCTTTCTATACAGCAGCTTTCGTGAGCAACCACATTCCAAAAGCTTCCAACCCCTCGAAATTTCGAGAGGATTTATGAGACATCACTTTTTGAAATTGCACTTTTTGAAATTGTCTATTACTCGCAGTCTCATATTCTAGCCCATCTTCATAATCTTCATTGTTGTTTCTTAGAAATTTTAGGTGTAATATTTTTCGGTATATTTAAGAGAAAGTCTGAGTTGTTGCGGAAAAAAAAATCATTTGTATATTAGCAGTGGGACATTTTTCCGTTTTAAAATACACTGTCTTGTTTAGCGTATAATCGGTGGCCGTAAAACTTTTCGCGTCTATCTTTGGGGATCGTATCCCATTTTCCTACTTCATTTATTGCCCCGACTACAAAATATAATGATGAGTTAAAGAATTACCTCAACAGGGCCAATGTTTTAACCGTAAAAACGCTGTACAAAAAAATCCCGTAATAAGGCAATCATTAGAAAAATACAATAGTTTAAAGTGGGAGAAGACTTTTGCTTGGTATTTTATAATTATATTGTATTGCTTTCCATATATAGAAATGAATAGTGCCCAATATCATTGATAGAGTGTATATATTTATGTTAGGATAGCTTAACCACAGAATGCTTGTTAACTCTCAGTTTTTCACCTATGCGTTCTGCAGGCGATGAACTGACGGATGCCTAGGACCTTTGACTCGGTGTCTACACAATCCTAACTTATATATATATATATATATATATATATATATATATATATATATATATATATATATATCGTATAATTCCACATTATATTAGAATGAACAAACATTTTATAACATATGTATTTGCCAACCACATCATGAAGAGAATGCAATATAAAGTAATGTTTAAAGAGGATTTTAATAAGTTTGAATTCAATTTATTTTTTCTAGATCAGTTACTAAATCAAAGTTAAAGAGTCCTGTCTGTTCTACAAATTACCCATAGCTGACGAATAGTTTGGTGCATATCTTATCAAAGTTTTCCAGCTCTATGTAAAATTCCTCCTTGTCTAGGATTTGAAACCAGGTCACCGTGTCCAATTATTACGACGATAACCATTACACTGCGTGTAAAGTACTGCAGTTTTACAATAAATAGAAAAGACACAACAATTTTATTATATATTAGAATATACAACAATAAAAAATAATTATCAACTGGGCGTAAGTTAAAACTGAAAATGGAAGCCAAAACAAAAACAACTCAATACCGGAATTCATATTTTTATGTTGTGTCACAGATGATGTATTGCAGCGTAAAATATGAATAATATATGAAAAATGCGTATATCATTTTCAGAAACACTTGCACCCTTCATCAGCTTAAACTGATATTAGAGTTTTAATTACAATTAAGCTTATACACAAGTGAAATGCAACACAGATGTGGAAACCAGTGTGAGCAGTTTTAATTGGATTCTTGCTTAAAATGTTCTGTCGAAAAGTTTACGATTTTTGAAAGTAAAGAAAGAAAAAAAAAAAAAAAAAAAGAAAAGAGAAAATTATGGTTTAGACAGTATTGCTTTTCGAAAGCATTTTCTTGGAAAAAGAAAGAATCAATATATTCTTCCAATGGCTGTGGAAAATAGTAGGGCAGTCTAATTCCTTTTAGCTTTGTTAGGCAATCAGTCATTGTGAAGGAAAGCTCTGTGTTTAAACCAGCTGTACTCCTCTAAAAAATAATCTTTTTCACATCCTGTCCATGGCGGAAAGGTTAGATAAATACATTCTTCATATCGGCCTTATGAATATGTATAGATTTTATTAATTTCATAGAGACCTTATGGCAATTGTAATTTAGATAGCGTTCTCAAATCTCATCATATTTTCATAAGTCGTAGGCATCAAAACATTTTATATTAGTTTAAATACACATGGCTCTTACCTTCTACAGATATTTGATAATTTATCATAGTTAAATTACTGGTGAAAGCTTTCCCAGAAAGCACAATAACAAATAACTATGAATTCGGATACTTTTTAGGAATGTTGAACTATAATGGATTCAAATTAACCTCGGAATCAGTTAACTTTTCAATTTCTTTGATCAATTCAAAATATTATCAAAATAATTTAACCATTTAGTTTCATTATTTCCTGATAATAAGTATTCAAAATCATGATTTGAAGAAGCTTTTTTAATACTGACTGCAATTTTTTCTTCCCGAGTAATAATCAATGTTTAAATCTAAATAAAATAAAGGAATGTGATTAAAAGTTGGTTTTATGCTTATTCAAATGTTTATGAAGAGTACTGAAAATAAAACACTCTAACGTTTACTTACCTTGGCAATGTTTGGAATGCAAACTTTTACTTCATAGATAAAAAAAAACTGATTTTACTAAATTAAGTCAAGCAACGAATCTTTCTTAGGTTTAAGGTAAGCAGGCTAGCCTTGCAAGACAGTTTTTATGTGTTCTCATTAAACAATCTGATTGGTTAATTCTTTTTGAGATATACTCAGTCAAGAGACTGACTGCTTACAAAAAATTCTATTATCAACTTAATAACAAATCAACTTTATCTTCTTCCAAATAGATCTTTTAGGAAGCCACACACTTACGAAGACGTTTTTCACATTCCTGGAAACAGTGTGGGAAGTCTTCAGTTGACGTTGCCTTCAGTCAATTCGTCACGACCTGTTCTATGTTCCCAGAATTTACCGAGTGGCGACAACGGTGTTACGTTTTGAGGTCTTTTAACATGACTCACAACAGATAAGTGAACTGTGTTGACAAAGGGATGTTTTGACTTAAAACTCGTTCAGAAAGAATGCGTCTGTTTTTTGTATCTCAAAAGATGTTCAGATACCATCGTCAAAGCATATAACGTTGCGCATGACAACACTTGCGCTACCAAATATTCAATAATAATTGGTCTTATCCTGGTAACGGCGTCAAAATGCGGTACTGTAATTGTCATGGTACTTTAACTTTGGTGTCTTATCCTGGTACAATAGCACGAGAGAGAGAGAGAGAGAGAGAGAGAGAGAGAGAGAGAGAGAGAGAGAGAGAGAGAGAGAGAATCTGTCAGGGTCTCCGAACAGATGCAAAGTGACACCCCTCACAGCCCGACCGAACTCTCGGAACGCAAACCTCTAAATGCCCCAACTGATAACTGACAAAATTTGCTAATTTTTATATATCTAAATTAGGGATATTGGAGAGTGATGTCATCTTTCTAAGTTATTGCGTCATCTCACACGTGTCCCAAATGTTTACCATGTTTTCATTTCCCCAATCAAACCTATGACAAGGCATGGTTCTGTTTTGTTTACATTTGGTCTTCCTGTGATGATGAATGTCGAACTTTCTAATTTTACTAACATTTCCGCTCAAAGATTTCAGCTAACTTAATAACTGAAAAACTTGCGAGCTAATCAAACTAGAAAAGAAAATAATTAAGCATCGCGGCAACTGAGTCGTACTCTAAAACCTATGCACAAGATTGAAACTGATCTCCATAAAACTGAATTAACTTGTTACACATGTATATCGTTGTGTGTCAAAGTTTGACGTAAAATTTGATCTTTTACTCCTATCTTGAAAGATACCAAACTAACTAAATTCATAATAATCCAAAATTACTCTGGTTAAAAGAAAGATCTGTGAAGTGAACGTGAATTGAATAGAAAATAAGGACTTTCATGTAGGTTTGGTAATTTGAGAAAGAAACATAAGATTTTTCATTAATTTCTAGACAGTCATTGTATTTTTCTCTTTATTTCAAGAAATATTCTCATTTTTATCACATATTTTCTGCCTATATTGTTTTCAAGTCTTCACAATGTTTTCCTTAATGTTTGTAATTCTTGAGTGTGATAGAATTCTGTTATCACACCTCTAGAATTGACGCAATTCACAGGTACTTCAGGACAAAAAATTATTTGTTCTGAAGTCAAAATCATTCCATCAGCAAAGCTTGTTGAAATATTATTTTAAACACCTGGTTGGAGATTTCATTAGCCTAATTTTGTGAAACAAAAGACACATATTGAGTAAACAAGTCTATATATTTCTACTGTCTTAGAGTCTCAAATATTGAAATTAATAAAAAAAAGGTTCGTAAATTGAAGTAGTTTCCATATAGAATTGAAAGCTTAGAGCTGATGTTTGGAACACAATAAATGAATAAATAAATGGTTATAATGACCTCAAAGCAAAGAACTGATAAAAAACTTCTTTAGCCACTTTTATTCTATCCAGAATGGGCACCGAAAGTAGCGACAAACAAATGGACTCGACAAAATGAGTTCAAATTCTAGACGAAGCTGTTTGTATTTTCATTCACACCAATATGATATATGTGCATTCATAAGTAAAAATTATCAGAATATCATATCTATTCTTTATTTCTTCTTCTTATAATGTATGTATATACGCGTGTTTCTGAGAGAGAGAGAGAGAGAGAGAGAGAGAGAGAGAGAGAGAGAGAGTGTGTGTGTGTATGTGTGTGGTCATTTTGTAAAATTAGATTGATATAGTTTGCTTGATGTGAAACGCCATCGGAATGCAGATTTCATTACAAATAATGGAAACTACTCCGTAAAGGAATGAAGTGTTATCAACGTTTATAATTCCAAAAATGTATAAGTTTGATTTATTCGTTTATTTTTTCAGAGTTGATGTATTTTATCATTTAGAATGAAACTACTTCAAAAATCGCATCAACCTATGAGTAAATTGTTAGGCAGACTGGATCCGCTCGGAGAAGTAAAACCTTCGAATCAAAATCTGAGAAGTATTGTTCAGATTTTCTGCGACATATTTGTGTCCCATTCTTTTGTTACTAGATGATTTAACAAGTGTGGATGGTCTTACACAAACTTTCACTACGATAAACAAATAACCAGTGGAAGCAATCAAACAATTCACATCTTTAACAGAATGTTTCGGCACTACAACATCATGTGCTTCGGTCGATATAGCATGACATAAGGAACAACTTCTGTTTTCTACACAGTGATTTTTTAACAAGCCAAAATATTGCGCTGAGTGGGTGGTCAGTTTTTTCCTAACATATCGTGGGAGGTTGCTTCGTTGGCTGGTTGTTTTGATTTACGGCGAATGAACCCTTTTCGGGTTATTCAACGCCGAATATATTTCAAATAATTTAGTTTAGTATAAGTATAGTTTTGGTTTACAAACAGTTAAATGTCAAAACAGTTCAATTTAATGTCAAAACAGTTCTATTTCAAATAATTCAATTATGCATACGTACACAGTGTAGTTATATTTGACACTTATGTAGGACCCTATCAGGTGCTACCACTCCAAGTGGACCTGGGATCGATGGTAATGAAGGGATACTCCGCTTTCCCCTAGGGTCCAGCATTACTGAATCCTCAATATCACATTGTTTAGTGTCATACCTGGACACTTGTTGGGGAAGTTTTACTTCTTTGTAGAGATGCAATTAGTGCATTCTGCAGCCCCAGCTGACTGGGCCATAACATGTCATGTAAGTATCATGATATGATATAATATGAGTGACTGATTGATATCGACCTCTTGTAGGTTATTTTACGCCTAGAAGTTATCGAATTGCTTTCATTGTACATTTATGTTTTATTTTGTTGTTGTTTCTTTAGAGTTTTCTTTACGTGGTCCTATCGTATGTGAATAATTCTTAAACATACTTATTTTATCCTTAAATGGAACCATGACAAGTACTACAACTGCTGATAGGAGTGGACCTGGGAGTAATGACAATAAAGCTGAACAGTCATTGTATTCTAAGCTCTGTCGACAGTTCAGATGAAATGTTAAACTTATTTCTTAAAGCAATGCGGTAGGCCGGAAGTGGGTTTCAAACTTAAAAAGATAAAATTAATAACCCTGGTTATTTTAGTACACATATGGCGGACGGGAAGCGCAAATTGAATTAAAATGGTTTATCGAGTGAAAATTATTTTGTTTTTAATCTTGTTCTTATTACAGTAATTAGAGCATATATCTTTGACTACTCACCCAAAATTTTAAAATGAATAAATTTTCTACTTGAAAGACTGATCAATAAAACATATCGTCTAAGCAATAAGAAATTTTCAAAAATACAAAGTGCTTATTGGATGTAATGATTCATAGACGCACTATCCTTAATTGTATGAAAGTTCTTTAACAATCAAAAAGTTTTTTAGACTATCGGACGCCTTCTTTGTTTTTAGTACTTGTGGTTTATATGATATTTCCACCGGTATATTCTTCAACCTTTTTAGGTGTAATATGCATCTTTGTAAACCCTTGTTTTACTCTCTTTCTTCAGGGCATAAAAACAAAAATTTGCAAACAGGCTTTTTTTTTATTTGCTTGAAAGTATTCTCCGAACTTTTTCTCCAAACTTTGCGTCAGGCGTTTCTTTTGGGTAATGAAATATGAAATCCCTGTTCGAGTTTAATCTTTTTTTTCAGGCAACTTTAACAGAATCATTTTCTTAATTACTCCTAATTTTCAATGGCGTTCCTTTTCTCTAATATTCTGACGATGTCACTTAGAATACTCTGACTAAATCCCCTCAAGAGGTTTAGGCCCTCCCCAAAAAGGGATATCCCGAGTAAGGTGTTATATCCTCATATACGTATATATGCTTATATACACATATACATGTTCATGCAGCATCATAACGACACCATAATTACGACGCACGCAGTAATAAACGACGCAAGAAGGAAGGGACAGGAAGACTTCTTTAACAATAATATATACCTCTCATTTTATTGCAAGGGTTCGAAAGGGTTGTTCAAGGGTTGCATGTGAGAGGGAGCTGGAGACCGAACATGAACTGTAATTTCTTGACCCCACTGTTATGACCGTCACGTTGTGTCTTTCTTGTTCCCCTGATGTTGGGGTCCACTCCATCGGGGTTCCCGAGGGCCCCCTCGGTCGGGTGTGGCTTTCCTTACCACATCTGGTCTCTAGCTGTCTGGAACCCTCCTGGCAACTGCTTCTTGGACTCGAACTCAACTGAGTTAAATTATAATTCAACGCCCACACGATCGCCCCCTGGATCTTTGAAATCGAATGTTTAATCGTCATCAAGCGGAAATAACTGTCATGCAGTTCAGAGGTCACTCTCTTCCGGTTCATCAGTCTGTATTGTAATAGTGGGACCTTCACCTTGTCCCATATTATAAGCCTTAATCCGCCCACGCGATCTCTTTCGATTACTGGCAATTGGAATGTGTCACTTCCTTCCGGTGCATCACCTTGGAATAACATTTTTTGGGGCCGGGTCGAAGGTCAAAACATAACATAAGGCACTAAACTGTATCAAATTCTTAGACTCCAGTTCTGGAGATCTGTGTAGAGTGAAGTGAGGAGTACCCATTCATTACAATTACTTATAAGTTCACTCAAACACAGTGTGGTAAAACTTATGTTCCATTTATGGATCAAATTAATCTGTTTAAAAATCATTTATATTTGATGGAAATAGTTCATGCATTATAATTAAATATTTTGTATAAAAAATAAGTACTTGAAGTGATAGTTGGATGACAAGGATGACTTTGGCATTAAATAACCCACGAATGTTGATATGCCATTCGACAGAGACACTAAGGTAAACCAAACAGTTGGTACTAGAATTATTCACATATTTCCCATAATTATGAATAAAGCCGACATACGTTAAATCATCATATAAATTTTATGTGTATTTTTAAAAAAATCAAAAATCTAATAGAATCAGATCAATACAAGTTAATTTTCAAAGAGTGTTTGTATTAGATGTCAAATTAAAACTGTAAAATTCTCAAAGAGCAATATTAGTACATAATGTTCATATTGGTGGTGCTGGTGGGAAGCTAATGATTCTTGAATGCATGAGTTTTTAGACAAATTTCTAATTATGAAACATCTTTAACGACGAATAGATTAAAAAAAAGTTAAAATCATGAATTATTTAAAATTAAATACGAAATAAAAGCATATTAAGAAACTACTTGCAAATATTCACATTTCCTAAGAAAATATAAAAATATTCAGTAGGGGTGGATTATTCTATAACTACCAGCGAAGTTGATCCATATTCGCAAAGACATAATTGTTTTTCTTAATCTTTAAGTTTTATTCATTGATTTGTTTAACCCCAATTGTTTATTAAATATACAAAGAAGCAGAATAATAATATAATTTTGTCTACCTTCATCGATGTACTTTGCTGTGAGTCACTCAAATTTGACGGAGAGATTACTTGATTAAGTTAAGGGAAATCTGGACCCACTATACCAACGTACTTATGCTTTCCCCGACTGTTCTCTCTATAAAGACTTTATCGTGACACCTGCCACAGCTAAGCGCTCTCCACAACGTTCTGTCCATTCACTGAAATTAATAAAGGAACATTTATACTACCCTCACACATACCTGCACTTTGGGTAGCGTTCGCAACGGAACGGTTATCGTCGTAAAGGATGTACCAGTAGAATGGAATAAAAATCCGAGATAGGCTATTTGCTTTTTATTTAAATCCATACCTTTCCCAAGGTATGGATTGAATAAACTATTCTTTCCCTCCCAGCAATGGGTATATCGTCAGAAAGATAGGGCTTATTAAAACTTGTATGACAACCGATCTGGGGGAAACGACATTCTTTATTCAAACCAGCTGTACTTGATATAGTTTCCTATCAATACACTTAATTCTATTGGGAATATTGATTTCATGTTACCAATAATACAATGAATTAATTGATTTTAATGGCATAAAAAGCCGTCTAGTGTTATTTCATGGAATCGAATTCATTGTACGTTCATATTTACCTTTTTTTATATTGTAGTTTCCCTGAAGGCTTTTTTTTGCACACGGTCCGATCAAAGACCTACTTTTCTTAAACAAATCTATTTGATCCATTGATGAGACCTTAACATGTACGACCACTCTTGCTCAGAGTGGATATGGGAATAATGGCAATGAAGTAATACTCCACACTTCGCGGATCTCCAGGACAGGAGACTAACTCTCAGATGCAGTTTAGCGTCATATTCAGGGCGTCCCATTTTTATTTGGGGTTGGGGAGGAGCCCTGCAAAGGATTTATTCAGCATACTCTTATCTTTGCCGAAATTATACAGTTGAGGTTTTTAATTAAAAGTCATCTAATAATAACTACATTTCGAGTGAAAAGGCCATTGGTCAAGTTTATATAATACACTGACATTCGTATATATATATATATATATATATGGAGAGAGAGATAGAGGGAGAGGGAGAGAGAGAGAGAGAGAGAGAGAGCGTGTGTGGTGGAGAGAGAGTGTGTGTGTGTTTGTATATGTGTGTGTGTGTTTGTATATATGTGTGTGGTTATGGATGAGAGAGAGAGAGAGAGAGAGAGAGAATCAGAAATCAAACAATTTTTTTCTGAATTAAAGATACCACGATTTCAGTATTTCTAATCGAACATTAAAGAGGTAAAATGGATGCCGTTTGGTATTATTTATTACCGGACTCTGTGACATTGGAACATTGTAATCAAAAATATTAGTGCAGGACCACTATAAGCTAAAATGAAATCGAATAAACGGAGAATTATTTATACTTTGGGTTAAAGACTTTCAAAGTGTTGAATTTGATGATTAATAATACCTAATAATATCCGTTTAAAACGTTTTATATTCCCCTAGATATTCATAAATATTTGGTACTTTTGATTTACAAGAATTTAAACTTTTTATCAAACATTGTAGGTGTGGTACAATATATCCCTCCCTGTGTCTGTGTGTCTAAAATAATTTCTGATTTAATATAATATTAAAATGTAAAATCGGTAATTGTTTTTTAAGCAACCTTATATATATATATATATATATATATATATATATATATATATATACTTTAAATGCAAAGCATCCGTAGAGGTGGTTGATTCAATTTAGAAAATTTCTAATTATATATATATATATATATATATAATTAGAAATTCCTAAATTGAATCAACCACCTGTACGGATGCTTTGCATTTAAAGTATTATGACTTCTTTGTACCTTCGAAAACAGTCCATGTTTCCGTATGATGTACAATATTATTGCTAACCGTAATAAAGACAAAAATCATACAGGTGATATTTGCTCCAGAGGAAATACGTGCAAATATTCATCTCTTAAATGGTATAGAGTAATAGATAGACCATACTAAGATGTTGGGTCATTCTAAAAGTAGACTGCATACGCAAATATATACACACACGTACTTTCATATATATATATATATATATATATATATATATATATATATATATGTATGTGTGTGTGTGTGTATGTGTGTGTGTGTGTTGTTAGGCAGCAGCCTTTCATTTAAGTATGTTTGGTTAAATAATAAAGACAATATTTTCTGGGTTGTACCAAAAAATATCACGAATTAAAACTGGTTAATCATGTGCAAACTTACGAAATAGCGCTCATAGATGATTTTACCAACTAAGTATTCGTTTAAAAATATTTGGTTGAATGTATATACATATAGACTGAATTTGGCGTTAAATAACCTACAGAGGTTGGTATGCCATAAAACTCAAACAACTAAGCATCAATTTTTTCTACATAATTTAGTTAAGATCCTTTCATATTTCTTGATAAGTGTCTTGGTTTCAGGTTGGAATTGGTGGATGAATTTACCAAAATTGTACCGAGCGCTTTCGGATCTTTCCAAGACTATCATCAGGGGTTGCTTGAATGAGTAAGAGTGGTTTTAAAGAGTTTTGAAAGAATTTTGAGAGTACGCAAATCTGATAAAACTACGCAAACGTTCCGTTTGGTTTTAATTCATCAGCAAAATCAGTTTTATCCAAATCTGCGTTTGCTTAGTTTTTGTTAGGTTATAAAAAAAAACAAAACAAACTTTGAAAACTTTTTAACAACACTCTTTATACTTGCAAGCAAGCCTTGACGATAGCCGCTGAAAGGTCCGGAGCGCTCGGGACAATTTTGGAAAATTCATCCACCAATTCCAACCAGAAACCAACACACTTACTAAGAAACTTGAAAGGATCAACAAAATTATGTAGACAAATTGTATCTTTCTTTTTTAATCAAATATGATTATATATATGTGTGTGTGTGTGTGTGTGTGTGTGTGCGCGCGCGTGTAAACTTTCAGTTTTATCTATCAATCTATTTATCAATCTATCTGTCTATTTCATATTCTGAGTATGAAGACCAAATTCACCGTTCTCAAAGCAGATAGAATAATTTTCAGTGAATCAGAAATGTTGGATAATTCTAAGTGTTGACTATAAACACGAATATTCACATAATTGTATATGCATCGGTATAACTTTTAAAGATATATATATATATATATATATATATATATATATATATATATATATATATATATATCTTATTTTGGTTAAACATGAGGACAACAAAACTTAGCGTTTTTTTTATTAACTGAACAGCAAGAAAAGATTGTTAACCATTACAGCACGAGAACTATATATAAATGTATATACATATATGTATGTGGGTGTGTTTGCTTTTGTGTATGTGTATGTTTGCATTTGTGTTGGGGGTGTCTCCATATATAGTGATAGGTTTCGGTGTATTTATAGCTGAGTTTTTTTGGTTTTTTTTTAAATAAAAGTAAGGTTTTTTGTTCATTTTATTTGTTTCTTTTGTTATGTAAATTTTAAGCTAGGTAGGTTTTTGGTGAATATAAAAAACGGCGTTTTCTCCTTTATCATTGGTTGGTATGAGACTTCCTGATGATCCCTTAAGGTGAAACTTTAGTAGGAGATTTCCGAGTCGCGATTTAAGTTAATTATATATATATATATAATTTTGCTGGTAGTTTCTAAATTAATGCGACACATTTTAGGGGTAACTTTTATTTCGACTCTCTTAACTTATTTGAATATCTGAAAGCAATTAATGCTGATTGTGAAGATTATTTTTTAACTGATTTTCGATGTGAGAAGTTCGGAGGTCATAAGATTTACAGAAAACTTCGATAGCTTGACAACGATGGCTGGCTTGAACACTTATTATCTTCAACACATTCAATGACACAAAATATACCAAGGGAACGCCAAACTGTCGAATATTTAGAAAATAGATTGGAATAATTTCTCATTAAATTTCTATCTCACTTATCGGTAACATTTATACGTAAATGGGTTGATACTTTGGAAAGGGAATAAACGACACAGCACTGCTTGAATGAAGTTTGTGCGGGAAGCAATAATATCCCTTGTCAAATATGTTGCCTTTGATAGCTGTTGGCATCTGGATAATACTGAGCTTGACCTTCACTCCTTCGAAAATGTTAATAACGAAAATGACGTGCAAATGCTCCGATACCAGTAGATACCCCGGGTCGGTAACTGTTTAATTGACAATATGATATATATTGCATATATTCATATAATTGTTATTCTGTCGCGTGTCATTTACCAAAAGTCAAGTAAGAAGACGATTATAAGAATGATAAAAACTCATTCATTGGTACCAGTGAACTGTGTTCGAAAAAGAGGTTATATAAGAGAGAAAATATTCCAACAGCACAACGCTGTCAAAACTAGTATGGCCAATAAAAGATGAAACGTGCAAGAGTCATATAATAAAATGGGATATTGTGAGAAAATGTCCAAGCTGTCAAAAGAGGTGACAATAATGGCAGATTCTGTTTGGAGAGAAAGGTAGGCATTCTAGAACATGCTGAAAATAAATTGCTGAACGAAAGGAGCGAATTGATTCAAAGTTTAGACTTCTTCATAAATTATTCATATTTCGTTTACCACCTGACTAGTTCCGTACTGATTCTCCTCTATTTAGACTGTTCTATATATATATATATATATATATATATATATATATATATATATATGCGTGTAATTTTCTAACACATGTGAGTTTCATGAATACTTCCATCTGAAGACGTGACTTTACACCGCACTATAATTACGATTGATTGGTCTCTTTTCATACTTTTTCCACCTGACGATTATGCATACCATATGAAATCAAAAGTAACGGACTTTTAGTGATTGTCATTTGTTACTTTTTGGGTTGTATACCGGGTCTACCATAGGAGCGTCGAACACTTTCCTTGCACACTTTTCTCATTTGCATTCTTCAGTTTATTATATATATATATATATATATATATATATATATATATATATATATATATATATTACACGTCACTTTGTAGCTGTACCTATACTACTATACAGAAGCACCTCATAGACCCACAGGAATTTAATCGAGAAAACGCCAGATTGGAACTTCAAAAGAATCATGTACGCTGTCTTGAACATGTCCTTTTCAAAACAGCTGCAGTGCGGCCAATTTTTACCTCTAATCTCATAAACCATTCAAATACGATGTACAATACAAGTAGGGTAATACTGGAGAAGTAAGGACGAACTTATTAACGATTTTCGCTTATGGACCCCTGTTTCAAATTAATAGTAGATTAGAATGAACTATCGTTAGAAAAGCTTTCGATAAATGAAAAAGAGCTCAAATGATGGCTATTGAATTATATCTGACGACAGTCTTTCATTATAAAGAAAGCTAATGAAAGTAATAACCATGAAATAAGAGAGAGAATCGGTTAAATTCTTAATAACTTTTAGATTATGATTATATATATATATATATATATATATAACTATATATATATATATATATATATTGTTACATCAGACAGACTGTTTTTCATGTATCAATGCTTTAGTGTAGCTAGACATGCAGGATGCCTTAAGGTAATCCAAACCCGTATAACTTTACGAAAGACATGGAATCTAACTGCTCAGCCATTTAGATGACATACATCAGCTCAGAATATATAATGCATATGTGTGCCCGTGCATCTAATGTATATGTACTTCTTGATCCCTGTAGTATTAGGACTTATTTCTTGTTCAACTGTCGATATGCAAATTATACAATACATTGCGTGCGCACTAATGGGACAGAATATAGCAGAAAAAAGTTATTGCGTGCTGGTGTGTTTGAAATAATCGCGTGCATTCATATTGAAGAAATGAACAAAATCCTAATTCATCGCAAGCCAATTGTGTGGAATTTTTATTTTGAGCCAATAAGAGATGAAATAGAAGACATGAATAACTTGTGTCGAATATAATTAATTTCTAATTTGTTTCATATCATGATGAAACAAAAAACAAGCTGTTTTTATATTTCATGTCATATGGTTAGAATATTGGACCTAAAACCACAACGGTCGTGTTGCTTGTAAAAAATTATCTCTTCTTGGAAGGTTTATATGCGGTAATTAATTGTGTATAATACATACATTTTACTTCAGATTTTTACCCTAAAATTACTAGTGTATTATGCACGAAAACTAAATATTAACTTTTTCTGTCCTTGTGCGTCTCTATATATGAGACAGCGTGTTCAAAATAATGTATATCTACAGTCCTAACTAATGAATGTATTATAAAGTGTTTAAATCACAGGCAGTACATTTGGTAAAAAACGTATTTACATATCTATTGGGCCAATTTTAGTTAAATTGATTGATTGTAAAAGCATACCAACTTGTCAAGGGTTATTCTATGCCTAATTGTTAGGGAATTGCGTTCATTTTCTGTCCTTATTTACATATTTTTGTGTAGTTGTTTCTTTGAATATTTTTGTACATGGTCCTATCTATTACGAATAATTTTTAAACAGATCCTGCTTGAATCCTATCCATTGATTGGACCTGAACTTATTCAATCATTCTAGGTAGGAGTGGACACGGGTGTCACAGCAAAGAGGGGTTACTTCACTCTCTTCAGATCTTCACAACTGGAGTCTCACCATAAGATGCCGTTAAGTTTCATTCCCAGGACAATCCATTGAAACTGTGTAACCCATTATATAATTACACTACCTCTGTAAATACAGATGAAATTTTAGTAATATATATGAGAGGTATACTTACTTTAAAAGCACTCGTGATGTTTTTGTTATAATTGTAGGAAATGGCCACTGAAACCAGAGTTCCAATCGTTGACGAAGTTATTTTTTATATTTCACAGAGTGCTAATACCTTTGGGAGAGGTATGAATTCAATTATTTTCCTTCCATGTGTAAATAGTAGGGCAGACTGGGTTATTTAACCTTAGTATGGCAACTAGTCCTGAAAAAGTATAACTCTGGATTAAAACCTGTTATAACCTATTCAAATCCTCTAAAATTTTGACCTTTTGTCGCATCATGATCGTCTGAAGGGATTGGTAAGTAGATATATTTATTCTAAGACTGTGTTCGCTAATAGCCAGAGAGACCGGGGTTCAATCTCAGGTCGAGTCATACCAAAAACTCAAAAATGGCACTTGTTGCCTCCTTGCTTAGCACTCAGCATTACAGGGTATGGATCAAGGGTAAGTGGAACAATCCCGGGAAAGGAGGAGCCCCTACACCTCGGTGTCGTAACTATTAAAAAGGGAGCATTCGGATCGCCCTTGACTACACTCAGCTAACTTACTAACTTCTACAGGCATATTCTTGGGTTACAAAGTTTCAATGCTATAGATATTGGTATTAAATTATACGTAATAATGTTTTTTTTTTTCATTTTTTTAAATAGAAATAATATAATCCAGGTATCTTTGCTTTCAATGAAATTGACTTTTTATTAAAAACTACTTCAAGTCTTCTTCTTTATGGACCAGGCTTGGTCTGGCGACTGAAGAAGAAGAAGAAGAAGAAGAAGAAGAAGAAGAAGAAGAAGAAGAAGAAGAAGAAGAAGAAGACTGAATTGAGAGCTGAGATGGATTACTTAATGGAGTCCGATGTTCAGCTTTGTTCTGGAAACACCAATGCCAATACTGATACCAAGTTGGGTGGCACGTATCCATTACTAGGACGTCATCGGTGTCGTGAACAGAGGAGACTTGCAAGATGAACAACGGTCGATTTTCCATGGAACCGTGCCGAGATCCGGGGCAGGTCTACTGTCTCGCAAAACTCACGGATGATTTATATTTGTTTTTCGGTTGGATTTTACGGAATGTCAGCCTTTGGGTTATTTCATGCTGAAGACTTTTTTGGTTTTATTCGTTTTTTGTTAGGTATGCTTCTTACTTGTGCAGGTATTTGTATATTATTTCAGATAATACTTCTACTGGTAATTGAATATTTGGTATATTTGTACGGGTTTGGTTGTTGGTGTCTGGTGAAGTCAGCGATTCTGTTGAAGGTTTGTAAATATAACTGGGTGAGGTTTTGGTCAATAATCTTATGCTGTTTTTTTTTCGGAAAGTCGATAATTTTATTAGGATTTTTTGTTTCAAATAGTTTTCTCATGATAAATATGATGTCAATGCTGGTGGCACAAGTCTCTTAGCAATTAAAGTCCGAATCTCTATATATTCATTTTGATTTAAATCTCAATTACCAGGAAAATTGTATTATATAATTTATACAAACAGCCTTATGTACATTCTAATAACATGCAATTATATCTATATATACAAGCAGATAGCACTGTACTGTGTTAAAGAGAAGGCTAATTTACATATGGATGTTGAAAATTTAATTCTAATGAATATTTACTTGATGTTATTAATTTCTAATTGTTTTGTTTTCTTTAGGAAAAGAAATCAATTAACAAAAGAAAATTATGTAAATAATGCAAATACGAACATACCATGAACTTGATTTCATAACTTCTAACCATGAATTAACTCTCGACGGGTTGACATGCCGTTAAAAATCAATGAATCAGTCATAGTAAATACACTCACCAATGGAAAATATATCGATTACAGAGTCTGAAAAGACGACTTTATTTTACTGTTTGGAAGAGTTACCAAACTAGTAAGTTTATTTGCTTTCTAGGTTCTGTTCAAAATTCTTAATGGTCTCTACAATATTAGTCAACACAATAGGAAATGTTTGTCTGGTTCCAAACATTTATGACAAGTACTTTCTCTAAGGCCTTTATGTCCATTACACTATAGAAAGGACTGGTCATAATATTTGGGCTATTTTTAATGACCTTATCACAGAAGAAGACAGAATTAGCGCATCATATGGGTGAAGTAAACAAACATGTCTTGTCAGCCCTCTATATAAGATTAACTTATTTCAAGCAAGACTTTAAAAATAGACACTTCCGTTTCTGAATGATTGATTGAATCCTTAGACAAAAAGATTCCATATATTCGCCTTTCACGAAAAGAGAAAATATCTACGTTTGTTTCATCGATTATAAAGCAAAATAAATTCTATTTTGGTTTGAATACATCTGTATTTAGTGGCTTATGTCTATGCTATAGAAGAATTTCCTTATTTTTTGACAATTTCAATCAGAATAATTGAGTTGCTTTTGACAAACAACTACATATTTATTGCTGTTGTTTAATAATTTCTTATAAAATTTTTGTTTCCCTCTTCTGGTTTTCAATTCGTTTTCTTTTTATGGAATTCATAACATAACTATCATAGATTCCGTAAAAAATGGTGTGGTTGATTACGTATGCAACGGCACTTTGGTGTGTTCAAGATGGTGAAATTCATTTGCTGAGCTAATAAAGAAAGCATCTACAGTCAATTGAAATTCAGAATTATTCGAAGGTGTATTTAGCTAAACCCTAAAACATGGACAGGATGTGACAAAGCATCAATTTTCCTCGGTTAAATTCATAGTTTTCCTTCTCCCAGAAGGGTTAGCTAATTAAGACTAAAGAGTTCAGTCTACTTTGCAATTTGTCCTTAGTTGGTGTTGGAGTGATATGAAATTGGTTCATGCCTTGCTCAGTGCATTAGCGGGAAGTAAAATGCAAACTGTTTCGTCCAGGATTTGAACTCGAACCTCCAATTCCATTGCTAATGATAATAACACGACTCGTGTAAACAGATGAAAGATAGAAAGAAAGTATGAGAAAAGAAAATGAAGAGAGAAACATTTCAAAGAAATATAAATGGAAAAAGAGAGAAACAACATGAAGTGACGCAAAGTAGAAAGCAAGCAGAAATATGTCGAAACCGAAAAGTGCAGAAGCTCACAGAGAGCGAGAGAGAGAGAGAGAGAGAGAGGTAGAGTGTGTGTGTGAGTGTGTATGTGTGTGTGTGTAAGAGTCTAACTATTTCGTCTTTTCTAGCTTTGAAACAAATTTAGATTGATATTAATTTCTTTGATGTATTTTTTAAGAAATTATCTAAAAATCTAAATTCGAGGAGCTCGTGGTGTAATGATTACGAATTGAACTCACCTACCCTTGTTCAAATCCTATGTGTGCTTTTCACGTAGCGCTAATGTTCTAGGTAAAATACTTTCCGTCCAACAATGGATAAATAATTTGGTAAACTAGATTCTGAAACCTTTATATGGTAATTGGACTAGAAGGAAAACTCTGAATTTAAACAAGAAATAGATCTTGAGAGGAATGGACTTCATCAGACAATTCCAGTCCTACAAACGTTTAAATGTAACGATCTTCTGACCAAACCAATTTGCTGGACATTGAGACCAGTGAGAGATTTTAAAAAAATCATTTATATGTATCTAAAATATAATTTTCTTTTTTTAATGAATTTCTTGTTACCTATAGACTTTATAGACTGGTAAAATTTGACAGAAAAAACTCACATGAGTTCAAGACCTTAACTTAAAACAATATTAAGAAAAAATCGAAGGGGGTCACTTTTTTGTGAGTGTGGAATCTGCTGTACTTGTTCAAATGTTATTACATTATTTGCTTTGAAAGGAAATAGAATTACCATACGCAGAGCGACTTTCGCCTTCAGGAAGCAAGAAATAAATATCCTCTTGACCTGCGGGTATGTCTCCCAGGAATGCTGAAATAAAATTAACCAGAGTGTGCTGAAAGCAAATAAAATTGAGATAGTTAACTGTTTTTTAGAAGTGCTGTTTCAAAGTGATTGTTTGAGTCCATAAAATAAGGCATTTTGAAACCTCGGTAGACAAATCTTTCGCAGCTCTTGTAGAAAAGTTATCTTTTAAATAAATTGTACTTTAGAATATCTTTTTAACCTGTGCAATATCAACTTCGTTGGCTAGTTTCATATATATATATACAGACTGCAGAAGGTTTTTTCGCTATCATCCCTCCTGGAACAATACAAAGGTGTATACTGTTCCTCTTTAATGAGACCCACTATATATATATTTATATATATATGTATATATATATATATAAGTTGAATAAAAATATTTCTTTTGCATTATTTTCTATCTGTTTATTCTCACTTAGTTTTGACGTTAGGTCATCCTCTAGAGAGAAGTTTTTCGATAAAGTTTTTAATAAAATGATTCTTTGTTGAATGGTGCATCAACGTTCGAAGGCTATTTTCTGGTAAAACCAACCGTATAGAAGGACAGTAATGGTAATATTCAACCTATAGCTGTGTGGAAAAGAGAGTCCATACATTTCCCGACCGAAAGCGAGGGTTATTACCCGACCGGAGTTCACACTTGCTTACTACAAAGTTACAGTCCACTTCATTAGCCACTACCAAACGGGTATTTCCCACTTTTTTAGAAACGTTTTTAAAAGGGTTTATGCACTATAAGAGACGTGACAAAAATGAATTGGTGACAGCATGAACATGCGTTGAATAAAAATATTTTCTGACATCATTTCTTCGACTAGTCTTTATATATTTGTTGTTAAGAAAATTTGTATTGATTTCTCTCTTTGTTAAGCATGTGTAGAGAGTGTTTCATACCAGAAAGCTGTCCATCGTATTTCAAAGCGTTGCCTTGAGGGCTATTCAACTGAAATAAATTTGAGGTCAGTATTTATGAAAATGGTTTATCTTCGTATTTCTATTAACGCCATTTTACTTTCTAATGCGTTTTTTTTAAATTCTTATTTTTTCTATGTTGGTTAAATTTGATTGTGATCGTTTGAGCGAAAATGTTGTTTCACAAGTATTGGTTTGTTGTAATCCAGAGATTTGATTATCAGTTTTTGGGGGTTTTATGGCATATCAACCGTTTTAGTTTATTTAATTCAAAATCCATTTTTATGAATATAAACTGTTCTTTTTCAAACAAATCAGTTTAGAATAAGTACACAGTTTAAATGTCAAAAAATATTTCTATTTTAAGCTATTCAGTTTAGTCACACAGTTCTAATTCCAACAATTCAGAGTACGATAAGTAGAGTTTTAGTTTTCACATAATTAAATGTAAAATAGTCCTATTTCAAATAATTTAGTTTAGCATAAGAAAACAGTTTAGTTCTTGTTGACCCATAAATAGGACGCTATCATGTGCTACCACTCCAAGCCAGAGTGGACCTAGGAGCGATGGCAATGAAGGAGTAATCCGCATTCCCCAAAGCTCTATCATTAGTGGAACCTCACCATCATATTGTTTAGTGTCATATCTAGGACACTTGTTGGGGGGTTCATGCCCCTCTACAGAAGTGCAGTCGATATGTTCTACAACCCCAGCCAACTGGGCCAGAGATATTTGATTTTATGTGTAATGATACTGACTCTAAAAATTGGTCATTTTGTACTTTTCATCCTATTGCTTTATTTCCTTCTGCAATAAGAATATTGGTAAATTTTCAGTTAATATATGACTTGTAAATGCTAATTGGATGCTCTCCTGTTTTAAATCTGTGTTAGCATCACCAAGGCTTTGCTAATATATCATAAATAATAGAGCATCTCGGCTTGTAAGCGGTTGCTCTACGATTTTCAAAATATAATTTTAGAGCAACTACCATAAAGTCATCGTTAATGAGCTGGTCTTGAATTGTTCGTCTAGTAAGCTTGATTCCTACTGAACGCTCTTTTGCTCTAATGATATGACAGTCATATTTTGCTTTATATATAAATATAGGATTACAAAAAAGCTTAAGGTTGACAGAGACAATTCCAAGCAGGCAGTGGATTCTTTCTTGTATCTTCGTCCTGTGACCATATGAAATGAACTGGAAAATTGCATTTAACTTACTTGTTATCTTTTTCTAATATGTTTTATCTTTGTGAATAAGCAATGACATTAAATAGGAAATGTGGTCAAAACGTATCGAGACTAAAGATTTGCATAGCAAGACATGAATGAATGATAAAGGAAACTTTGATTTTTTTTCAAATTAGCAGCTGGGAAATTCAGCGCACATATGCCAATGAGCTTTCTATTAATTGAAACAACAGAAACTTTTTTAGATATGGCGTGATGTTTTTTAGAGCTTTCGACGTCCTCAAAATTTACCCCAGATGTTAAATTCTGTTTCAGGAAAAAAAAAAAAAAAAACCCAAAGGAGAATGATCTAATGAGTATAAAATATTTATGTTCAAAATGTATCGAGAATGGTTTCATAATTCGTTTATGTTTTAAATTAGTACTGCTCCTCTAAACTTCATTGAGACGCCTTACCGGTAGTCTAGATGTCTAGGTAAATGGATAATATCAGTTTATTATATAAGTTACTCAGATTTGCATGTTTGATTATAAATTTAACATTTATATGGTTATGAAAAATTACGATCCAGCTACGATAACCTCTTACCAGACTTATATATATATATATATATACGCATTGAGGTTTATATGGAAAGAAAGTATTTGCTGATGTAACTTATCAATAGATTTATGACTTGAAAAAAGTATATAATTCATATTTTCCCTTTGAGAGAAACGATAGATTGTGGCAGTTAACCATGGCTTGCGATTTGTTTCCTTTTGAATCATTTCTAATCTTTGAAATAATTGTTTATGGCGTATAGGATTGAAGCTATTAGTTATTGAAATACATTTTCTTCTTGGAAACAGGTAGCGATCATGGTCTTTTTAGAACACAGCACGGGAAAAAAGCAATTTTTTGCTTTGAAAAGATAACCAATATGAAAGTTCGCTTCAGAAATTTTCATCAATAAAAATATTGTTGAGATAAAATAACAATCTAAGTCGATATGTTTTGTTTTATCGTGGATGTGATTATTAAATGTTATTTATTCGTGTAGTGCTGGTTGTATGGAAAAAGCGAAGCCAATCGATAGATTTGACACCATTTTTCCTTCTGGCCACGATTTTCGGATTTGCTATAGCCGAAAGACAGAGACATTCTTCTTTTCTGTACGAACTGTACACTGACAGAAAGCTATGAATTTGATCGGATGATATCTTGCAGTCACAACAAAGGTAATAAAAGAAACAAAAAAATTAAATCCTGGATAACAGTTCAAAATATATAAAATCATTTTTAGATCGAGTTTCATAGACAATTTGATGGCATAGTAGGCTTCTTTATAAGAGACTTATTAAGCAACTGAATATTCTTCATAACATTGGCTACTTTGCAAGGAAATAGAATACAACTCTCTACAGTAATAATGATCTGCCAAACAAGTCTGCTAAAGCTTACTCCATGATGATACTCTCGTTTTTCAACTAGGGAGAGACTCCGTGGGGTAGTGACTAACATTGCTGAACTGTGAAATCGTAGTAAGCATGTTCGAACTCCATTTACGCTTTTACGTTCACTTTCAGACTAATACCCTTAAGAAAGGTATTAAACCCCATTATCATCCGAGCAATGGATCAAATAGTACCACTACTTTATAAAGCGAATCCCGTTTAGGGTCATAAATATTAGTCATGACCAATATTACATAACCTTCTCATTCTAAACACGTCGTCTAAATCTCTTAATTTAGTCGTATTTTTCCCCGACGCGCAGCTCAGTTCAGCTCGGATATTGTTCACAGTCTCACTTTTTGCACAACTGTCAGAATGGCCGGGTATTTATTATTCGAAAATATCTGGCTGGTATGTCTTCAGCAGTGGATCATCTAGTCTGATATTTCTAAATGCATTGTGACTCTTGTAGATTAAAGAAACGGGTGTTTCTTTAAACGATAAGCCGTGGTGATCTTCTTTGGTGAGGAACAAACTGAACATTATAAGTCGGTCCCTTCTCTGGGAAGAACAATAATGCCAGTTGATTTTGTATAAACAGTTTAATAATTATATTAAATGAAATGCAATCAACTATCATATGGAATCTTCTGATTGAAAAACAGAATACGGCGTCTGGACTGGTTATATATATATATATATATATATATATATATATATATATATATATATATATATATCAGTATTAAGTTAACTTTAGTGATTGCGTGAAATGAATGGATGAGATTGTAAGCTGGCTGCCGGACACATATGCCCTCATAGAGTAATATTTCAGGCGACTGCCATCAAAATTGTCAGTGTACTCTGTCTTTTTCTCTATACAAATCGACCCATTCTCTTCGTAGTCCAAATATCAACTAACTTGTCTGGATTTTTGTGATAAGGCATGGTATGCATTATTTTGGTTGTGATTGTTCGAACTGTTATCCTCATCTTTATTGTGATAAGTTGAAACACAACGTTTTAGTAACTGTATCCGCCGGCCTTCCTCATGATTCAAATAGTTGAAATGATTCAACCTGGGAAAGTCAAACTTTAAAAATGATTTCCCAGGTAGAATCATTTCTATGCCTACATAAACAAGGGAAACCTGAGGATGGCCCGAAGACACAGCGGGGGAAACGTTGTGTTTCCACATATCACAATAAAGATGAGGACAACAGTCCGAAAAATCACAACCAAAATAATGCCAACTAATTGATAACGTGAAAATCAAGTCATTATTTGCACATAATCTTAATAAAAATCTATTCCCGCGTTGAAAATACATCTCAAATCAGATATTGTTTAAATCAAGTTGAAATAGTCATTTCCTTTTGCTAGCAATAATTCTATTCTACACCTGGGTCGCTCTCACCCCCCCCCAAAAATTCTGATATTGTCAAATCCTATCTCGCTGCCAACTCTAGCAATCTTTAAAATTCAACAACACAGGCTGACCACTCATTATACCGGGCCTCAGCTGTGTCTTCTTAACAATCAACTCATTCTCTTGGAAAATTATAAAAAATCTGATTTTTTATATCAACTCAATCCAGATAATCGTGAATAGAATAATAACTAGGATATTCTCAAAAACAAGTTAACCTTGATTCCTTTACCCGGTTAACTTTGTTACAACTGTTCTCTTACAAAGATACCATTGGCATTAAATAATCCACGAAAGTTGATATGACATTAAACAACAAAAAATAAACCAAAATTAAACCAAACATTACTTGAAGAGTTGCGTTAGGGTACTATAAAGTACATGGACGAATAACACAATATCCATTTGCAAGTTTCAATATATATAATTAAAAACTGTAGGTAATCTTCAAGCGAAAAACAAAATAAATTATGCATACAATATTTTGTACTCACCTCCAAAGAGGAGACCGAAAGATAGAAACTGAAAGTTTATCAAAAGTAGCTCAAAATAATGCTTCAGAATGTAATTATGCCAAAGAAAAAATACGACAAAAGAGAAAGTGTCAGGTATTTGGCAATACAAATGAAACAAGAAATCACATAATAAGCGAATGCTCAAACCGGTGCAAATGTAATTCAAGACTAGACATGACTGAGTGGAAATGATGGTCTTCTTGTAATTGTGCAAGAGACACAAGTTTAGCCATGCTAACAAATGGAATATGCCCAAAACAGAATCTGTCCTAGAAAAAAGACCCATAAAATTATTTTCAGATACAAACGGAACATCCACTTGTGACCAGAAAACTAGACTTAATATTAATCAAGGAGAAGAAAAGATCTTGCCAAATTGAGTATCTTGCCGTGCTAGTGGTCTACTGAGAGAATTTATAAAAAATTCGAAGACTGGACAAATACTTGGACCTTCTCAGAAGTGTATTACATAAAGATGACTGTTTTACTAATCGTAGCAAGAGTCCAAAGAAGAATTAGGACGATAGAGACCGCGGGACTATTAAAATAAGCTATGATACTTAGCAGAGTCCCACAGATCTTAAGAGACATGCTCTCACACAGACTTGAGTGAAAAGCCACCAGTTACATCTCGCGTGAAAACTTGCAATACTACAACTAATAATGATATGGAACAACGTTTCCACTCACTATTATCATGACAATTTATCTTTATTCATAGAGAAAAATAAATATTAACTTTCGTTTGTTTGTTTGTTTGGTTGGTTGGTTTTTATGGCAATTCAACCTTTGTAGGTTGTTTTAGGCCAAATCCATTTTCATATGAATAAACAGTTCTATTTTAAAAAATTCAGTTCAGCGTAAGTACACAGTTTTATTGTGGACAACATTTCTATTTCAAGCTTTTCAGTTTAGTTAAAAGGTTCTAATTCAAACAATTCAGTTTACAATAAATATAGTTTTTGTTTACACACAGTTGAATGTTAAAACATTTCAAACGATTTAGTTTTGCGTAAGTACAGTTTCAGAGTCAAAAAAAGTTCTATTTTAAACAAATCAATAAAGCACACAAACTAATTCCACTTCAAACAATTCGGTTTAGCATAAATATGCAGTTTAAATGTCAAAACAGTTCTATTTCAAGCAAATCAGTTTAGGATAAGTACACAATTTTGTTCTATTTGACCCATAGAAAGGACCCTATCTCGTGCTACCACTCCGGACGAGAGTGGACCTGGGAGCCATGGCAATGAACGGGTACTCAGTATTACCCAAAGCTCCTTTATTACTGGAACCTCAACATCAGATTGTTTAGTGCCATATGCAGGACAGTGTCGGTGTATTATACAGCCCCTGTCGACTGGGCAATATTAACTTTTAATTACAAAATATTAGTAATAATATAATCTGTGGCTGTGACTAAACTGGCTGTATTTATCTGTGGTATAACTCGCAATTATTAATAGAACGTATGTCTTGTAAAAGAGGGAGAAACTTTTGTTAAGCTCTCAGTACATTGGCACCAAAGAAAGAAAGTCATACATACAAATGACACACTTTTAAGCACCTGCATTGTCTGTATGTGTGAATGTGCAAATTAATCCTTATAATAATAATAATAATAATAATAATAATAATAATATATATATATATATATATATATATGTATTAAATCTCATAATGAATTTACGGAAGAAACTTTAATGGTCTTTAAATTCGTTCATAACTGAATTATTAGGCATATATCGACTTAAATTTTTAATAAATTCCTCAACCAGAAATAGATGCCATTGCATGTAAAACTACGTGATCATTGGTCATTCTACCATTGGTAACAGGCACCAATTATTTAGATTCTTAACAGAATGCAACTCATTATAAACATTACTTGTGTCCCTTGAAATCAGTGTAGAAGATATACCTGCTTCATGGTGCATATATTTAACATACATACAGGATATATAATAAATAAAATTATATATAATATATCAAAAAAATATACATATATATATATATATATATATATATATATATATATTTTAACGGTGTATCGTTGTCACTATCTTAGTTGGTGGGTTTGTGCCCGACCGAATGCGGTATAATTTGGAGAGTACTCAATATCTGTGATAGAGCTATTGTATAATAATCAATAGATATATATTTGTTTTTATATATACCTAAAAGCATCGATGCTTATCTGTAACCGAAGTTTTCATGTCGTCTTATTACGACACTCATCATGCAGGGAAGGCTTTATATATATATATATATATATATATATATATATATATGTATGTATGTATATTATATATATATATATAATTTGTATAATGATATCTAGCATTATAATTATCCAAATGAGGTTTGTATATGCACTCATGGATGCTTGATATATATATATATATATATATATATATATATATATATATATATATATATATATAAAATAAAATTAAAGTTGGTGACCGTAGTCGAGAGTGACCCGAAAGCTCATTTTTCAATAGCTATTACACCAAGGCGTAGGGGAGGGTGCTACTCCTTTCCCAAGACTAACTCACTATACCCTTGGTCCACACCTTATAAAGTTGTGTATTAAGCAATGAGGCATCAAGTACCATTTTTTTTAGTCTTTAGTATGACTCAACCTTCGATTGAACCCAGTCTCCTGGGCCACATATATACGAAGTTTGTTGAAAAAGTTCTTAGCCACAGCCCAATTTCAAATTTTTAGTGCACCTCATCTGCAGAGAAATTTAGACAAATCTCTTTTTTCTCGTTTTATAAGAAGTTGTAGTGTGTTGCCACAATAAAAAATGTTCAGCTCTTCTTTCTGGGTGAGGCTTAGAACTTTATGAACGAGCGTCTTACACATGCACACACACACACACACACACACACACACACACACATATATATATATATATATATATATATATATCAAATACGCGAAAAGGATCCTAATTTTTGTAATATGCAAGGAATCTTGTGTACACACAAGATTAGCGTTAAAAAGTTGTCTATGATGATAGTGAGCACCTTATGTTATTAAGCTGGTCAAGTATACCTTTGTAAGAGAGTTCAAGTCTCTTGCTACATGTATTGTAAAAGAAGGATTGCAGAATATGTAAGAATTAAAGAGACTGTGCATTTACACCGACGGTAAAAATCTGTCAAGAAAGAGAACACCACCAAGCTGGCTGAAAGTGGAGATTTATGGGGAAAAGCACCGGAACTGAAATGAATTATGAGTGGTTGGTTACAAAGGTAAATGTTGTGAATAATGGAAGGGAAAAGATTTTATAGTTTTAGGTCTTTGATTGGAGTGAAGGAAGGAATGAAGGAAGAAAAATAGAGGAGTCTACTTCAGTGCTTGATTTTTGTTCATTCTGCACACCTTTTTTCTTGTTAATTTGTTTTTGAGTGTTCTCTCAATTGGTCTTTTTTTAACGTTTTTTCATGAGTTTCTTCTATGTTTATTCCTTTATTTACTTCTCTATTTATTCTTAGAACCACAAGCTATTTCTGCATCACTAAGAAGAAGGAGAAAGTGCAGTTAAACCTTTCAATGGTCTTCGGCGGACGTGCCAACGTTGCGACATGGTCCACGTAGGTCAAATTGGTCAGCAGAATGCAAATCACTTACCTGTTAAGTTTTATTCCGTTGTATATGGAAGGTGGCGCAGAGGACCTGTATATGGGATGAGAGATACTGATTAGGAGGATAATTAGATGATAGACATAATGGTCGGAGATCGATTACAGATGGATCTTTTTTTGGCCAATGGGAAACATGATAAGGACAAGACGGTTGGGTGAGTCAGTCGACATGTGTACTTACAACCTCAGGTGATTGATGTAGTTGGTCATATTTGCAGGAAGGGACACAGAGAGAATTTGTGGAGCTGGCATTTGTGCAGGGCTTACGCGATCACGTATCACTCGCGCTGCTGCAACTACATGATGTCGATATCATGGAATATATGACCAATAAACAGCCATCAGCGTAAAAGCTACCAATTGGAATATAGACTTTGGACCGGAAAAGGGCTTTAGCACAAAGCTCAGTGATCAGTGGGAGAAAATCTGAGTGAAGCAAGAGGCAGGTAAACATTTCACTTGACTGTATTTTAGAAGTCAAGTGTGGTACATGATAAACGATTGTAAGAAATAGCAAAGTCAACTCTAATTTGCAATAAATAAAGAGAGAAAAGAGGTGCATAGCTAGATTATTCTGCTGCGAAACGGGCAAGAGAAAGTGTTAATTTACTAAGCTTTTTGCTTAGATGTAGCACAAGGCCGCATGAATGGGGCACCCAATGAGAATCATACTCACACGTGTAGGTTTGCAAGTCTACCTTGCTAACCATTACACCACCCGAGGTGCGCAACGGGCAAGAGAAAGTGGGTGCACCAGTAACTACCCGATCGAGTCAAAAGCTGATTCAATAGCTTGGAGAGTTAGTGCACCAGTAACTACCCCAATGTGTCAACAGCTGAGGCAAAATCTTCCCAATACTGACCTTTTCGTATCAAAGACATTTTAGTAGAAAAAAGGGGAAATCGATAGTCTGATGAATCCAAGGTTAAGTGAGCAGTTGGCGTAATGGATAGGCAATTGATAGTACAGAAGTCAACAGTAGGATTTCCACTCCCGTAGAACTATGAATATACGGGTTGCAATTAAAAATGAGTGATTATGATTGATCCCATCTTTGATGGCATCGATGTTGTAGTTGCTAGGGGAGCCATTAATAAATCTGAGGTATTTCCATCAGTCTCCTTATTTAAATTGATAAATGTTGCTATTCTCTTTGCTTTCCATTCATCTTTGGTGTTGCAGAGAATTTGATTGGTCTCTTACTCAACTAAGCTCCACACATAATAATCTAGAAGATTGCAATCTGGAGAGTTAGGTGTCCAGATGTTAGAAATGATATGATCACAGAAATTTTGTGACATCCAACACTGGCTTTTCACAGTATCTGGTAACCGTGCAAAATTCGCTAAGGCGTGATACTTTGCAAACAAGCAATCAAATGCTGAGAACCATGAAAGCGGAATGGTGGGTTCATACAAAGTTGAGGATTGGAATTGAGCTGAACTTTACGGTAAAAGATGGACAATAGAGTAACGATGGATGCAGGGATCATCTGAATTGAAAAATTGAATCTTTTTTATGAAAGTTCTAAACGAGGAAAGGAAAGAGTAGAGTTTGATAAGAAAGTGTTACGGTGCGTTTAGGAAGATTTTTTGGATTGGTTTGTTTATTTTCTAATTGTTTTTTGTTTAATGGTATATCGACCTTTGTGCTAAAGCTAAACATGTAGAAGGACAGTAGTGATACTATTTAAGCCATAATAGGGAGAAAAAGGGGGTTAATAGCTTTCCTAAAAGTATTAGTCCGAAAGTGAATGTAATAGCGGGACTTGAGTTGAGTTTGAACTCACTTTAGTTATTATATCAAGAGAGCTCCTCCTTCTACTTTTGAAGGATGAATTCAGAAGTGAGGTTTTTTTCCACAGATGGCAATGATTCAATCTACTAAGTATAAGATTCAGCCGGTTTTAGACTACAAAGTACTGAATGCGTGCGTGGCATGTCACACGAAGAGTGAATTTTTTTATGTGTGTGAGAAGACAATGCGACTACGTAAAATAAGGGTGATTTGTGAGTGCAATAGAGTAGATGTGTTGTGTAAGGACTCTACATACTCACTGACAGTTAATCCCGTCAAGAAAGTTAATCATAACCCAGAGCTTTTCCCAATAAATTTTCCTTCCGTCAGATTGCTGAAGGAAGGAAGTTTTATAGAGATTTATAGGATTTTTTAAAGATTTATAGGAAATGAAATAAATTACAGGTAGATGGTTGGGGGAGGGAAAAGGTTTTAAGAATGTAGGAAAAGGGACTTTTCAGTCGTTATTCTTCGGTTGGTGTCTACGCGTCAGACGTTCTGAAATGAAAGATTATAGGTGTGAAAGAAGATAGGAGTGAAAGAAAGTAAAAGTGAAAGAAGGTAGGAGTTAATGAAAGTAGGAATGAAAGAAGGTAGGAATAAAAGAAGGTCGGTGTGGAGAACGTCGGAGTGAAAGAAGGTGGGAATGAAAGAAGGTAGAATTGAAAAAAGGTAGAAATGAAAGAAGTTGGGGGCGAAAGAAGGTAGGAATGAAAGAAGGTAAGAGTAAAAGAAGGTAAGAATGAAAAAGGTAGGAGTGAAGAAGGTAGGAGTGAAAGAAGGTGGGAGTGAAAGAAGGTGGGAGTGAAAGAAAGTGGAGGTGAAAAAAGGTAGGAGTGAAGGTGGGAGTGAAAGAAAGGAGGAATGAAAGAAGGTAGGAGTGAAAGAAGGTAGAAGCGAAAGAAGGTAGGAATTAAAGGAGATGAGAAAGAAGGGTGGAGGGAAAGTAGGTTGTCGTGAAAGAAAGAAGTAATGAAAGAAGAGGCATACTTCCTTTTATTTGTCCTTGCGTGTGCCTCTTTAATCTTGCCCAGTGGGATGGAGCTGTAGAATACATCGACTGCACCTCTGCAGAGCGGCAAGGCCCCATAACGAGTGTCCTAATTTAACATTAAACAATCTGATGAGGTTCTAGCAATGCTGGAGCTTTGGGGAATGTTGAATACTCTTTCATTGCCATCGCTCCCAGGTCCACTCTGGCTCGAAATGGTAGCACCTGATAAGGGTCCTATCTATGCCTCAAACAGAAATAAACTGTGCTTTTTTTCCCTCGAAATAGAACAGTTAATTGTTTGAAATCGAACGGTTTTTGCCATTGAAACTGTATTTCCGCTAAACTGAATTGTTTAACTAGAACTGTTTTGACATTTAACTGTGTGTAAACAAAATCTATACTTATACTAAACTGAATAGTGTAAATTAGAACTGAATAGCAAGAAATAGAAATGTTTCTGACAATTAAACTGTGTATTTATGCTAAACTGAATTGCTTGAAATAGAACTGTTCTGCAGTCAAGCAATTTAAACTTAACACAACGTGTACACCGCAGTTAAGTCGATCTGTATTGGTATATTTTTCTTTGTATTAGATTTTATTGATTTTTTAAAAATAAATTTTGAGAAAATGTATTTTGACAGAAAACTTTCCATTTTTTGACAAATTTAAACAAAAATTTTGGAGTCGATCATGGTGTAACAGTTTCCATTGTTTGAACTGGTTTGGAGAACTGATTTCAAAACCTTAATGAAACTTTTTGCATTTCAAATAGTACTTATATCCTTGGAAAAGGTATAAATTCAACAATTCTGTCTCTAGCTCTGCGTAAATAGTACGGTAACCGGTCTTGAAGGAAAACTCTTACATAAAACCATGGGTAGACCTGGAGATACATGAGATCCACCAGGCAACTTTTATCCAAGAAACGCTTCTTGAGTATCGGCCATAAACCAAAGAAGGTAACAGGATTAATGTAAGTTTAACTCTGCCATTTGTACTTACATCAAGACTATCATCTGTCGCGAAAATGTATGGGCTATTTTAAAGTGAATGGTACCAATTAGTAAAGAAATCATAGAAAATACAATTAGAAAGAATTAATTTAAAAGTCGCCTCTCCAAAAAAACCCAGAAATCTTTTAAACTAAGAATTTCTGAAAATGTTACATTTTATTAAGAACACTTTTCGATGATGTAGAAGATGCTTGACAAATTACGTCTGAGCTTCCATTTGTAAATATTGTCCAATTTTGATTAGATTTCTTTATAAGGTAAAATGTAATATTTTCCATATTCAAATAAATTAATAAATAATCGCATGATAGCAAGCGTATTTCGGTTAATTTCTTTATCAAGTCCAAATGCAGAATTTACATAAAACTGATGGAACAATCTCTATTTTTTTCAACATTAATATATTTGAAGGCATTCTAATAAGCTTAGCTTAGTTTAACAAAAAGCAAGAATTACGAGCGTCTGGTGATAATCAGATGACCTAGCAGTCCTCTGTTAGCCTCGCTTTACAACAATTATATTACATGAGGTTTTTCCAAATTAGAAAACAAAATATTTTTGTTTATGGCATACATATTTATTCAGGAATTATTGTCTTATGAAACAATAGGTTGAACTTGTCTCAATAAACAAATGTAGATAATATTCGGTTGGTTTTAATTTTTACAAAATTCTAGTTTGATTTCGTTGTTTTATGGCATTTCAAACGTGTACAAGGATAGAAATGGTACTATCTAATCCATAGCTTGTGGATAAAAGAATTCCTACGTTTCCCAAGTGTATTCGTCAGAAAATGATTGTAATCGTGCGACTGGGAGTGGAACTCACTAACAAAGATTTCAGAGTTCAGCACATTAGTCACAATGCCATATGAAAATAGCCATATATTTTGGTCCCCCTCTCTTTCTCTCTCTCTCTTTCTCTCTCTCTCTGTATATATATATATATATATATATATATACACCGACTGCTTCTCTGCAGAGGGGTAAGACCCCCCCAACGAGTATCCTGGATATGACACTAAACAATCTGATAAGGGTCTTATCCATCTTATGACACTAAACAATCTGATGGTGAGGTTCCAGCAGAGCTGGAGCTTTGGGGAATGCGGAGTACCCCTTCATAGACATCGCTCCCAGGTCCACTCTGGCCCGGAGTGGTAGCACCTGATAGGGCCCTATCTATGGGTTAAATAGAAATAACAGCATACTTATGCTAAAATGAATTGAGTAAACTGAATAGCTTGAAATAGAAACGTTTTTGACAATTAAACCGTACTTACACTTAAACTGCGTGCTTATGCTTAGCTGAATTATTTCAAATTGAAATTTTTTTCGACATTAAAACTGTATTTACACTTAACTGAATTATTACATATAACTGCTTCAATACTGTGAAATGGAAATGTTTTTGACAATTAAACTGTGTACTTATGCTAAACTGAACTGTTTTCAGTAGAACTGATTATTTACATAAAAATTGATTTGGCGTTAAATAACCTACAAAGGTTGATATGCCATAAAACCAAACAAACCAAACCAAACCAAACCAAACCTATATATATATATATATATATATATATATATATATATATATATATATATATATATAATGTAATTGAACGGCTCATAGAAAACTGAAATTCAATGAATAAATAAATAAAGAAAGAAAGAAAGAAGACTGTAGTTGCCGAATAGTAAGCTCGAGGCACTCGAAGTAATTGAAAATTACTAAGGTGAACGAGAAATCCTAGGATCATGTGGGGAGCGAGCGGAGTCGAATTTTGCTGCTCCCGACCGAAACGAGGGGATGACTCTTGTCGTTTAGGAAGTAGACATCGAGACATGAGAATGTAAAGGGGGAGTTGAACACTAGCTGCGAACATGTACTGAGACGAACGTTTACGAACCACAATTTCGCGGGGGAATTCAAAAGGGGCGTTACACTAGACCCAACCCAGTGGACAAGAATGTTAGCACCAGGAAAAAATTCAAAGTCTGTGTCTGCTCATCTTTTTCTCCTCAGGATATGTAGCTTATATTTGTCTAGTTGACGCAGTCGTCTCATGTTCTATATAACCCATGGATAAGACCCTTATCAGGTGCTACCATTCCAGGCTAGAGTGAACCTCAGAGCGA
The DNA here is from genome assembly GCA_963585895.1 of Sepioteuthis lessoniana. Taxonomy (NCBI): domain Eukaryota; kingdom Metazoa; phylum Mollusca; class Cephalopoda; order Myopsida; family Loliginidae; genus Sepioteuthis; species Sepioteuthis lessoniana. The sequence continues at coordinate 95,921,513 of OY757904.1, forward strand.
TTGCAATAAATGGGTTCTCTACATTCCCCAAAGCTCCAGCATTACTGGAACCTCACCATCAGATTGTTTAGTGTCCTATCCAGGGAACTCATTGGGGGGTTACTCCTTTGCATAGAAACAGCCGGTATATTCTACAGCCCAAGCCAACTGGGCAAGTTACTGGGAAAAGAGTAAAAAATTCTGAATCAATCTCGAGACAGGTAGCATAATAAGTATATGCTTTTTTTTTTGGCACAACCTGCATCAATTCTACATCTTTATTCAAGAGCCTTCTTTATATTTCTTCCTCTGGGAAAGCCAGCTTCAACTTTCGTCTCTTTTAGATAAATAGTTGAAACACTTTTTGTTCGGTAGGTTTGGGTGAAACAGCTGACTGTAAATATAACACCCTCCATATTTACTGGCTTTGCGATGTCCAAGTAAAAGGTCATCTCAAGGTTAGGATTTGAAGTCCTGTAGAACATAAAACAAATAAGATGTCATAGTTTTACATCATATAGAAAGGACAGCATCGGATGTGTTTCTACTAATGGACGACTCCGTGGATGCCAAGCGGGTTATTTTAAAGGAGTTTGACATCTCATACATTGTTCATTTCATACATCGTAAATGCAGCTTCAGTGTTGTTACTTTTTGAAAAGAGCTTGTATAAGGGTGCGTATATATATTGAATACATGTTTGCAGAGAGTAATTGCATGTGATTCAGAATGTGCATTTGTCAGCTTTCTGTCACTTCAGGCAGAATGCTTTTCCCCTGTGCTTTCAGGGTTTCAGTTGTTAAAATCCAGAAGAAATCAGTTCACATTGCCTAATGTAAATCATTAGATTCTTTCTTTCTTAATCAAAATATTACAACTGATATCGTATCATCGAAGGTCTTTGGAGATGAATTTATGTCAAGAAGATACATTTTCGTTTGTATAACATTTATAAATCTGCATTTTTTTTTGTTCTGTTTTTGCTTGGGTTTAGGAAAATGCTGATCGACGCAAAATAATATAAAATGAAATAAAAAAAAGAAAGAACAAAAACGTGATTCTGGATAACTATCAAAAGTAGTTATATATAATGGTTTTGTTTCTTTATTTAATGTCATGTTAATGTTCATTGATTATTTAATGATAAAGCCACTTTTGTTGAAAAAAAATGCAGTGGTATTGTTTAAACCACAGCTGGGAGAATAAAGGAGTACAATTCCTTTCCCTAAGGGTATTATTTCAAAATAAAGGTAATTGTACGACTGGAACTCAAACTCGCTTACGTTGTGGCCGCAGTTCAGCACTTCAGCCACTACGCCACGGGGACTCTCCTAATTATATTTGAGGAGTTGCTAAAGAGTTCTAAATCTGACCAAGAACGGTATACGCAAGATCCAGGGAACGTACATGCGATTTCATACATTCATCTCTCAGTTTCACACGCTTTGCTCATTATATCTGACTGTATTATAAAACTTCCCTCAATTTCTATAAATATTAAAAAATCAAACCCCTGGTTGCTTATCGGATAAATATCCAGCATTATTCGTGTATTTTAAATTAAATGTATAAAAGTTTTATACTGATCTCTGATCGAAATTTTTTTTCATGTATATATTTAAATTCAATCCATGAATCCACAGTAACACCATACTCATTGCAAATTATCACATTAAGAAGTAGTTTTGCATTGAAATCTGAGTTACTGCGAGGCTCCTCCGATCACCATGACTATTCAATTGATCACAGCTGATTTTAACTGTATGGTCCCATTTGTTGCTGCGATATCCACTTCAAACAATCCCTTTTCAAGGTTCTTAGGGTCTATTCCAAGTGCTCCACTTACAATTGATATCGCTGTTATGTATATGATCCACAATTTTCTAGCTTTCTGTAAATGTTCTGGTTAGTGTTTATCTTTTTACTTTTTCTATTTTCACTCAGTGGATTACTAGAAACGGTTGAATCCACAATATATCAAATTCTATCCTTCTAGTTTATTTATATTAGGTCAGATTCTCTGGCAGGAATTGGATTATCCATTCTTATCTCAAAATCCTTGATAATTTTATGCATCTCAATAACTTGGACTGATTCTAGACTTTGCCTTTATCTTTATACGCACGGACAAACTTTAGTCTTTAGTACAATTTCTCTATCATGCCGTTTACTTATATTCCTTTCATACGTTTTTGCTAGGTAAGCTTATCGCGGGATTAAATCTTTCATATTTTTCATGTTGCCTACACTTCCTATTCTCCTGTGAATAATGTATTTTTGCATTTACATTATAATTTCTTTATTGTATTATTACGTAGTGCTAATAATAAAGATTTTGTATCTATCATTAATTTTCCCTTACATGCGAGTGTAAAATACAGCTTGGCTCACAATATGAGACAAGGTAAAAATTCTCACTGTGCCGTAAAAAAAGTGATGCACCGGAAGAGATTGACCTATGAACTGCATGATAGTTATTTCCGCTCGATGATGATCACACCTGCCATTCCGAAGATTGCGGAAGTGACACATCCCAATGGCCAATAATCGAAAGAAATCGCGTAGGTGTGCTTGGCTGATAATATGGGACAAGGTGAAGGTCCCACTTCAGTGATGCACCGGAAGAGAGTGACCTGTGAACTGCATGACAGCTATTTCCGCTCGACGACGATCACACAGGCCATTCCAAAGGGAGCGGAAGTGACACATCCCAATTTGAAGGTAATATAAGGCCGACGACTTGAACAGAAGGAGGACCGAGAAAAAGGATCCTGCTGTTCACGAAGCCTCTCGTCGTCACGCTGTGTGCGTTATCTCGGCCGTCGTCTCTTGACATCGAAAAGTTCAAGCCTCATCGACAAACGATCCTAATTCCTCGCCTGACTGCTCCTACTTCACACAAGCGTCCGTCGAGAAAATAAATATATAATGTTATATATAAATTCCGTGTTGTGGTTTGTTTGACCAGAGGGCGGAACGTAACACGAGGATCATTAAATAAGTTTACAGACTTTTTTTCGTATGGGCACATTTATTGATAGTACATTCATGAAACTCTAGTCCCTTTCGAAGTAATCTCCTCCGACTGAAATGCACTTGTACCGTTCCAACAACTTCTGCAAGGCCTCAGGGAAATCCTCATATGTGAGTGTGGCAATGACCTTCGTCACAACCACTTTCATCTCAGTTGTCTCATAACGACAGTTTATGAGCTTAGGGAATAACCAAAAGTTACAGTGAGCAAGTTCTCTACTATAGGGAGGGTGAGCAACTGTCTTGATACCCATCTTGGTCAAATAGTCTGTGACAAGCATGGAGTTGTGGACTGGTGCATTGTCCAGGTGGAAATGCCACTGACCCGATTTGAATTGTGCTGGCTTCTTCCGACCGAATATCTTACTGAACTCCCGTAAAACCTCAACATAGTAACCCTAACCTTAACCCTTTGGCCAATCAACTCTGCTGTATTGACTTGCTTACTCCTCCTACACCTCTCATCTCTCACAGACTCCCTGCCTTCCTTGAATCTCTTATACCACTCAAAAACACATGCTCCATTCATGCAAGATGGTCGGAAAGCAGTCTGAAGCATTCCATACGTTTCTGTGACATTTTTTCCAAGTTTAAAACAGAATTTTATTGCATATCGTTCTTCACGTCCAGATTGCATTTTTGAAATTCACTAGGTGTGACAATCAGGCTTTAGTAGGGTGTATTCCAATTGCTGCTGTAGCTGTTCATTTGAACCTGAAATCATAAAAATAGATCAGTCTTCTCATAAGAAGCAATAACATACTGAATTTTCAAAAGTCAACGATAATTTTAAATGCCTGTACAAAAAACGCTGTAAACCCTTTGAATTCACCACGTAAATCTATCCAGATTATCTGATCCGTTATTTCCTTAATTTTTTCCCGTGAAGTATCAATAAAGTTGTTATTTACCATTTTTATAGAAGGTTCCTATGGCGTGATGGACCAAGTATTGGACTGTAGGCTCAGAGGAATCCAATCTGAATTCCATCCATGCAATTACGTTTACTACATAATAAATTCCCTTGGGAAAGACATGGACACTCTTATACTCCCAGCTCCGATGTAAATAGTATCATTACTGTTTTCCACAAGGGTGGGAAGGTATTAAACAACCCTTGAGGGTTATTTTAACCTTAAACAACCGAAACGAAATTTATTTTTGCTTTCGAGATCTTTTGATTGCCATTATTTCTATTGGTATGACTATTACTGATGGCCCAGTCGACAGGTGCTGCAGAATATACCGACTGCTTCTCTGCAGAGCAGTAAGGCTCATTCTAACGAGTGTCCTGCATATGACATCAATTAATTTGATGAATTGGATCAAGTAATTCTGGAGCTTTGTGGAATGTGGAGTACCCCTTCATTACAGTTGCTCCTAGGTCTGCTCTAGCCTGCAGTGGGAGCACCTAATAGGATACTATCTATTGGTCAAATAAAACTATACTGTGTAATTATGCTAAACAGAATTGTTTGAATTAGAACTGTTTTGACATTTAAGCCGGGTACTTATGCTTAACTGAAATGTTTGAAATAGAACTTTTATATGTCCAAAAATGGATTTGACCTTAAAACACCTACAATGGTTGATGTGCCATAAAACTAAACACAACCAAACCAAACACACTATTACTGGCTGTTGTGATTCATTTTTCTTAGTTCTCTTTTTTGTAATTTTTGAGTCCCAGAAATAAACAGAGGAAAAAATCGTTGATACAATATCAACGCAATCTTCAATGTGAGCGAATCCTCTTGATTTTTTTTAAATCTTGACCCCTAAAATCTGTCTATATCTCTTGGATGTAAGGCCTCGTTAATCGTCCTTGTGAAATCGTTCAAATAATTAAGTTCTTCTTTTGTGCAGTTTAGGAAGGATCAAAATTATCTCATGAGTGCATCAAGAACAGGGAGTCGTGAAGAGATATTTTTAATCGATGAAAGAATTTTTTTCTCTAGCGATCATTGCCTACCTCTAATTTAGGGAGAGTGTTTCACTTGTGATATTTAAGCTCTTTGTGTTTTGTCTGTCACTCACTGTCTTGCTAACTTTTTTAAAAATCCGCATTTGTTATATTATCTTTTCTTGAACTTACCACGAGAGTCTCCAGTGTTAATCCTTTGTTGACGGTCACCAGCTTCACCGTTGGTGGGAAGGCTGCTACCGTATGACAAAACTCCTTTTTTTCCTTTCTCTTTTATCTCTGTTTGATTGAATATATCCACTGCTAATGTTCTCAGATAGGTTTCGTTTTTCCTTAAATGTTCTGAGGCTTTACTGATTGGATAGTCCTCTTCTTTTGTTTGTTTCACTATTTTCTTTTTTTTTTCATTATAACTATTGCACATTTTTCAATAGAAAATTCCATTCTTATTATTGGCTATAGATTCTAATATTTTGTATTCAGATTTGTGATGCTTTTTCATTCTTGCAAACATTTCTTATAACATCCGTATACATGAGGTGGTTTATCTTCCAAAGGAAACTGCCAGGTATTCATTAGGTTTCTGACGTGGACTTTCGTTTCAAGATTTCTTCTTCTTCTGAGGTACCCCTTTCTTACTTTTTTCATGTTTGCTTAATAATATCAGTTGCTAATATCCTAAGATATTTGTCGATTTCTTTTTCTGTAAGTGTTCCGAGGGTTTCTTGATTAGACAGATATGTTCCTTCAGCTTCTTCTATTTTTCCTGTTTTTAATATAAACGAGGTGCATTTTTCAATACCGAATATCATCTGGTGCCATTCTTAGGATCTGATGTTGTGCAATACACTATTGTCGAGGTTAATTATGTCAAGTTGGTAGTAAGAGTTTCGCTCTCGCAGTAAGCATGTTTCCAAACGACTACGCAAATTGAAAGAACGTAAATCAAATATCAGAAAATAGCTTTTTTTTTCGGTGCATTTAGCAGGTTAACGAGGGACATAATTTTACGTAAAACTAATGTCCAAAGTCATCGATTGTAGCTACTTGAGACGGAGACGAAACAGACAGAAAATTATATCTGAGGGATAAGAAGCTTATCGCCTAATAATTCTTTTCTTATTCATCCATGGAAATGGATTAGCTCTGTGAGGACATGTCTAGACAATCTTCAAAAACTATTCATCTTTAGCGAACTAGTTTTTTATGATGAGAGGAGACGATTTATTTTTTCATTTTCTTCAGTCTTTTATATTATTCTTTGCTCAATATTACTTACAGAACTATATTTTCCCCTTATTTAAGTACTGAGCAGTCGCAATCCTGCCGAGTTTCTTTGATCTCATTTGCACTGTTGCTTTCTGTGGGGTTTAATTTTAAGTACGATTTTTTAATTGACTAGAATACAATCGTCAATAATGATGGTTGAATTTTATATAAAGTATCTTTTTTATAATCCAAATTAAAAGATTTTAGAATCAAAAAAGAATAAACCAATGAATGAAAAGTATCTTGTATGTTGTAATAAAAAATATAAAATTTCATGTAGCAAGCTTAGAATCATCGGAAAAATTAAATTGTCTGTGTCGTTAATAACTAGAGACTCTCTCACTTTCTCTCTTTTTCTCTCTCTTCCTTGCTGCTGTCAATATAGATTCTAAAGATACATACCCAAACAGACCAACTCAAAAACTAAAGAAACCCTCCCGTTATGACGTCTGCCTGCTTTCCCGAAAACTTTTTTTCTTTCTCTGTCGATGTGGGAAGCCACAAATCACATGATTCTTTATTTCTTTTTCACATTAATTTTTCTTTCTTTAAAGATTACAAGAATAAATGTTTGAAATCTCATCTTTCTTTCTTTCTTTCTTTCTTTCTTTCTTTCTTTCTTTCTTGAAAGATTACAACAAAAACGACAGAGATCTTATCTTCCTTCCTTCCTTCCTTCCTTCCTTCCTTCCTTCCTTCCTATCTTTCTTTCTTTCTTTTATTTAGTTCTTTCCTTCTCACTTTAGTTTTTCTTTCTTTAAGGATTACAACAAAAACAGCAGAGATCTTACCTTACTTCCTTCCTTTCTTTCTTTCTTAAATATTTTGTATACAGACACACAGATTGTATACACAGAACGCTACACATGAGTTTTATATTTTTAGGAGATTTGTTGAGTGATTGATTTAAACGACACGTCAGCCCGTCTAGGGTTATTCTATGCATAAATGATAATGAATTTCGTTTATTGTATGTACATATTTACATTTTTGTAGTTGCTTCTTCAGAGCCTTTTTACGTAGTCCTATAGAATATGAATGGTTTTTAAACATACCTATTAAATCCATAGATGGGAATTCCACCCCGACATAGAGTCGACTTGAGAATGATGGCAATGGATGTGTCTTTAGGACTTCTCAGATCTTCCGAACTTAAACCTCAAGATCATATATAGTTTAATCATACATATTTCTTTTTTTTTATGATGGACCTCACTCTTCTGCAGGGGATACAGTCAGTGTATTCGAAAGACAAGCAAACAAGGCAATGCTCAATGTAACATTCACTAAATTTCTCAATTCTTGTTCCCAGGCTTCTAATTGCATACAACTTCCGTGGGTTATTCAATGTCAATATTTGTTGTTAAAAAACATTGATGCAATTTAACTCTTAGCTGTAGGGATAACGAATTCTTACCCTTCTTAAGGGTTTTAATCTGAAGTTTGAACTCACTTACTTCGAGGCTGCAGTTCAGCACATTAGCCATTACGTCTTGGGAACTTCTGTTTACAGCGGCTGCTCTTCGTAAGTAGTCACACATCTAAAGACAAAGCAGATTTATTGGCGCTAAAATTCACCGATCTAAAGGCATATTTTGCTTGAGGCGTGATTTGATTGTAAGTTCTTTTTGATGTAATTATATAATTCTTAGCACTCAACTCTAATTCACCTAAATATCAGGATGAGCAGTTTCCCCTATATTTCAATACGGTATGTTCACCTATTTTAGATTTTTATTTCGTTTGTGTCTTCGGTTGGTATCAATTACGGTTAGCTTTCTTCATATTTTCTTGATTATTTTTGACATGTGTAAGTCTTTGCAGAGAATTCGCAAAGTTATTCACCGTCCAGTCATGTTCCATCAATTTCAGCATATTCCTGGTTCATTTTTCATATCCATTTCAAGATCAATAAGGTGACCACAGAACCTTTTAATCACATCTGCAGTTGCATCATCGTTATTTCATGACGAATCCAGAATTTCTGAACATATCCTTTTTAAAATATGATGCCAGAAAATATTAACTTGTATCATGAATAAAGATATGTACATTTCTGCGAATGATGAGAGTTCCATAAGTTATAATTTAAGATTGAACAAAATGTACTTACTCTGGCACACAGCGTCCATTTTCATTTCCTTACTTGTTCGTCCTATATTGTTTTTATTTACATCTTCGTCGTATATTGTTTTTTTTACATATTTGCAGAGGGGAAAGTGACTCCCAGTTAGGTCAAATAATGGCCGTGGTTGGTGACTCATAATGTTTTAGGACGGGATCCCAATGACAGAGCTGTCTATATCCCGGCAACCGAAGTGGTCACGTGACTTGCTACCTGGGCCCTTACTGGGCTAGGCTGGTGGTTGTAAAGGCCCTATTTAATAAATCGGCTAGTCATGTCAAGCCTTATCACCAATATAATTGTCCCAACAGCATCCTTCAAATAGTTCTGGTAACAGATATTTATTCAACCCTATTTAATTTTAAAGTGCTAGAAGGGGTGGCTAAGGGTCAACTGCACTGAGATAAAACTACTTAAACTGTCGAAAAACAAATGATTCATATTGAATAGAATTATTAGTGTGAAATTGCAATATTTGAAGCCATTTAACTTTTTGCAAACACATGATTAATGCCAAATAGATTAAATAGCATTAGATAACAATACTTGAGACTATTTAACTGTGTCCAAACAAATGAGTAATATTGAAATAAATTTTGTGCTAGGAATACCCAAGTTAAAAAAAAAAATCCCTCAAAAACTCCATGCCGTGTATAACCCAATAAAATTAACTAAAATTGTTTTTAATTAAATAGGATGACTGCACCTGATCCAGGAAAATTTAATATCTGCTTCGATATTTGTGAGGAGCTTCAATGAGCCAATATAACTCAAATAAGGAAAGTCGTAAAATAATCATACAATTATGAAATACGATAATACACAAATATGGAAGCAGCATTTTCAGTATTTATAGGTATTATATTGACTTCTTGAAACTACAAATTAATTTCATTAAGCACAATTCCATTATTAAAACCAGGAAGTGTGGATTATTCTTTCAATGCGATTACTCCTGATTCAACGCTCTCTTGAAGTTATAGTGCCTGTTAGGGTCTCATCTATGAACCATATAGATATGTTAAAAATTTATTCGTATTCGATTGGACCATGCGCAAAAAAAACACTTGCAAAGCAACTAAACAAAACATGTAGACATGAACGTGATTCCCCCAAATCTATGTATAGAATAAACCTATATGGGTTAATATGCCGTTATCACCCATCTTCCGCAATTCTTTAATAAAGGTTATAACGATCAAAATGGTTTGGTTGGTTTGGTTTGGTTTGTTTTAGCTTGGTTTTATGGCACATCAACCATTGTTGGTTATTTAATGCCAAATCAATTTTTATACATATAAAGAGTTCCATTTCAAACAGTTTAGTTCGATTTGACGCATAGATAGGACCCTATCAAGTGCTACCACTCCGGACCGGAGCAGACCTGGGAGTGACGACAATGAAGGGGTTCTCTACATTCCCCCAAATCTCCAGCATTACTGGAGCCTCACCCTCTAATTGTTTGATGACATGTCAAGGACACTCGTTGGTGGGGTCTTGACCATCTGCAGAGATTAAGTCGGTGTATTCTACAGTCCAAGCCGATTGGGCAACGATCACAATGAATATTGCTATCATATAAATCATTTATATATTAGTGTTCTTGTAAGAATTTGTTAATCTGTACAGAGTCAAAATAACTTTTAGGTATTATAACACTCTCTATGGTTCAAATAGATTCAAATATCTATGGTTCAAATAGATTCAAATATCTATGGTTCAAATAGATTATCACTAAAAACATTATTTTATTTGATAGGACCGTGTGCCAAAAAAAAACTTATTAGAAAAAACTACATAAAAATGTACATATAATATACAACAATTAGGATTCTCTAATTTAAACCCGTAAAATAGCCCTAAATAGTTAAAATCATACTCATGTATTCTACCTATCCTGCTTTTTTTCTTGTTTCTTCTTTATTCGTTTATTTTTTCTTCTCTGTCTCACATATTGTTCATGGGTGGGTATCCTCGTGGTGTAATGGTTAAAGCAATGGACTGCAGAATCATAGTATGCGAGTTCGTACTCCAGTCGCGCTATGACGTTCACTTTCGGTCAAATACCCTTGGGAAAGGTATGAACCCCCTTATCCTCCTAGCTATGGTTTAAATAGTACCACTACTATTATTCTCGGAGAATGGCTTCGGCATTAAATAACCTACAAAGGTTGATATGCGATTAAACAAAGAAACCAAACCAAACATACTGTTTGTTCTTTTTCAGATTTTCTACAAAGACCATTTTCCACGCTCTTTCTTTCTTTCTTTCTTTCTTTTTTCTTTCCCACGTGACATATTGTAACATAGAATTCACGCTAACACATTCCAGACATTTATTCTAAGGGTCACGATTTTTATGAAACACCATCTATTAGAAAGTGCGTTGCCCACATTTGAACTTCTTCGTGTGAATGTCCGTGAATAAGAAATTGGCTCAGTGTTCTTAAGATAGCAGATTTTTTTGCGTGACTAAGAAAGTCTATATCTTGATAGGAACACTGCACTCACGGCATGTTTGCTCACTCGTACTAGTTTCTGGCATCGAAAATCCATCTATTTTTCGTGCAATCGCTATTGACAGCTGGGTCAGAAGAAAGCCTTTATACATCAAAAGCGACAGACAAGGAGACTATTACCTTCGTCCACTTCAGTTGATGAAATGGTTATGTTGGTATTGTCCGTAGAAATGAAGCAAAACCTCGCTTCTGAATTGGAGTAACGGAAAAGGTTTCGAATCCGAATACATTGTTTCTTTTTTGCTGTAGATCTGGGATCGCAAACACACAGCTCCCGGTCGAATGAAAGCCTCTCCCCACAACTACTTTTCTATGGAAGGCGGCCAAATAATTTTTGTGACAATAATTTTTCTAAACCTTGTAATTTGTTCATCGTCCCTGACCATGATTTTTTCCTGAGAAGCTTAGAATATACTTTAATATTTCAGCGCTCCCACTTCAAGATCAACTTCAGGTTGAAAAGTAGAAATAATCCAATTCTATTTCCATGAAAAACAAAGTCCAAATAATGTTAAGGATATCTACATCAGTGTGTTAAAAACCATTTTGTAGTCAAGATGTGACTGATATCAAAGAAAATTAACTCGACGAAGAAAATCAGGATTTTCATGTTTTTGTTTCATAACGTGAGAAGAGGAAGTCTTAACAACTGATATTGGCGTGGATGATATAATTGAAAGGACTGCTAACATGTATAAAAGAACAGGTGGAAATTTATTTCGCTTCATAAAGTTAGAGGAAATACATTTGTTAAATCATAAAGACAACATGCACTACTAGAAAATCATAGAAAATATCTAAGAGCTGATCGTTAAATAAACAGAAATAATATATGCTATTTCTTTGCATGTGCTAGAACTTTTAGATTTGCTTTTGTATTTTGTGTTTTAATATTTATTGTACAATTTATTGCAATTTACCCATTAAATGCAATAAAAGAAAAGAAAAAAACGGAATTTATCAAAAGAAAACAAAACGATAATTAATAAAAATTTGGAATGGAAAATTTGTACGATTACATTTTGTACTCATTCACTTATGTCATTATTTTATATGCATTAATTTTGATGAAGAAAGAAATAAGAGTCTACATAAATATTGCATTCTAACTAAAAGAAGTCATGTCATCAATCTCAATTTAGCTCGGCAGTACCTCACCTCTTGTCCATTTTTTATTTCTTGAGTTTGCGATCCTTATTGTATATTGACAGACCTCTTTACACGTGATAAGTCATGATGACTTGTAGCGTAAACTGAGAAAAATGACAATGATCTTTTATGACTCGAATTTTTTATATATATTTTTTAACCATTGCAGAGTTTTAAGTCTTTGCTTTTGGTAATTAATTCATTTTCATTCTGAGGAAGAAGAAAAACGTATGAACCTGATTTTCATTTTCATTCTGAGGAAGAAGAAAAACGTATGAACCTGATTTTCATTTTCATTCTGAGGAAGAAGAAAAACGTATGAACCTGATTTTCATTTTCATTCTGAGGAAGAAGAAAAACGTATGAACCTGATTTTCATTTTCATTCTGAGGAAGAAGAAAAACGTATGAAACTGATACTCATTTTCCTTCTGAGGAAGAAGAAAAACGTATGAACCTGATTTTCATTTTCATTCTGAGGAAGAAGAAAAACATATGAACCTGATTTTCATTTTCATTCTGAGGAAGAAGAAAAACGTATGAACCTTATTTTCATTTTGTAACATATTCAAGATACGTAAAATATACAGATATGTAGAACGTTCACATATGTAAAACGCTCGTATGCATAAGAATCCCAAAACACTGACGACTTTCTTTAGTTCAGGTGCGAAACTTTTATTACCTTCTTTAAGTTTAGGTTTTTCGACACGAGGAGAGAGAGAGACACACAATTTTTACTATGCTGACTGTTCCATCTGAACCCACCTCGCGCGGCGCATCTCTTAGACTCAAATGGACTCGCCTCGGTTCGGATCTCAACTTGCTTCGTCTAGGTTCAAATCTCAACTAACTGCTTTTTTTCAAAAATCACCAAAAACTTTTCTCAAACTAATATAGCGCTCTTCCGCATGTTGAATTGATTAACAAAATTATAGTAAAATAATTGCAACAATCAAATATAGCAAACAAGACAATAAAACATGTAACAGTCCTTAAACTCTATGTCAGTAAAAACAAAAGAAAGTGTTCATAACGTCCTTCATTTTCTTTATTTTTTTCGATCTTTTTTTTCAAAAACATTTTCTGGTTCTTCTTTTCTCTTTCTGTTTGCAATTTTTTTTCTATATTCACTGGTTTAGAACATATCTTTTTTTTCAGTCTTTAATTTTTTTTTTTTCTTCATCCAGGTGAATTGTTCATTATCTGTCTTTTTTCTTTTGCCTTCCTTCTACATCCGTAATTCATTACTGCTAACCTTATATCTGCTTCTCCAGCAATCTCTGTCATTAATTAATATACATATTTTAATCCTTTACAACTAAGCATAGCTCATAATCAAACCAAGATAAATGTTTCCCCTTTTTCTTCAACTTTTGACCACCGTCAAACGGTCTATCTCTCATCTTTTCAATAGTTTACGAATACCCTTCTTTCTTTTCTTTATTCTTTTTCTGCTTTAAAATATCCCGTGTGTTCTTTCCTAAACTACCCAAACTTTTATTCATTCAGCCAACAACAATTCAAAACCGAGTCCACGAATTTTCCGGTACATAAGATATCGTCAAAACTTTGTGCATATACTTAATTATCTAATCTCCAAACCCCTGTTTCAGAATATCTTTAATAAAACCTCAAAACCCACTGCAGTGAGGGAATTCACAAAATATCCATCTGCCTTGTCAGACACCAAAAAAATATCTGCTTCTTAGTTGCTCTGCCCAAATGGCGAGATCATTCGAGACAATTCCAGTTGACCGGACCACGAAAAGTCCGAGGCATTCATCCGTACTCCCGAATGTATTCAGTATCAACAAACCCTCACAAAACCTGGTATGATTCTACCAGCATCCAAAATATCGATTCCATTCAAGGGAGATCTCACAAAACACTCCCAATTTACACAACCTTCACAAACATCGAAAACCGCCCCAATGTCTTAACTACAGATATGCGCAAATCCGGACAGCATCATTGATGTTAGAAATTCTCCAAGATCTCGGATTAAAATCCTAATTTCCAATTACTATTTGCTTGGGTCACTGACAAGTTACTACAAAATTTCATTCATAAAAATTTGGATACTATACCCGTCAATCATTTTAAAAACAGGGACAGGGACAACGGGGCCATCTTTCTTTCTTTTCTTTTCAAAGCCACCTGCTTGTATGTTTCCCTCTTACTCTCTTTATTTCTCTTATCCTCACTATGATACAAAATTACATATAGCAGTAATTGTCATTTTTCTATGCTAGGGCTCAACTGTTTTTTTTTAATTTTTCCAATTTTATCTTCTAGAAAAGCCCTTGTTATTAATACTCATGTTTTCACTATTATAATCAATTCAAATTTTATATGAAAGAGAAGAGATGACAAACTTATTCAATGAGTAAATTCCTTCTTTTTCTTTTTTTTCTTTGCATGCCTTGTGTCGAACTTTTTTTTCTTTTTCGTTCTGAGGCTTGTGTCAGGTTCTTTTCTTTTTCTTTTTTTCTTTTAACTTGTTGCTTGTCTTTGGAGTTGAGTTTTTTTCTTTTCGTTCTTTCTTTCGTTCTGGGGGCCTTGCGTCGACATTTTTTCTTTCTTTTTCCTACTCCTGGGGTGCCACATTTCTTCTTGTCTTTGGAGTTGAGTTTTTTTTTCTTTCCGTCGTTTCTTTCGTCCTGGGGCCATATGTCAACATTTTTTTCTTTCTTTTTCCTGCTCCTGGAGTGCCGCATTTTTCTTGTCTTTGGAGTTAATTGTTTTTTCTTCTTTTTTTTCGTTGTTTCTTTTGCGTTTTCTCTCTCCCCTCTCTCACCTGGACTAGTTGTCCGAAATTGATTCCTAACTGTTCTTGGCCGTTTCCTTGATTGTGTGGACCCAGATTCGAAACCATGCCATCTTCGGCATGCACTGGTCCAACGAACCAAATATTCTATGTATGTTGTATAGCCATGATACAACTATACAAATATACGGATACATGAAACGTTCATATGCATAGGAATCCGAAAAACACTCGAAATTATCGACTTTCTTTAGTTCAGGTACGAAACTTTTACTTCCTTCTTTAAGTTTAGGTTTTTCGGCACGAGGAGAGAAAGAGAGACAGAATTTTTACTATGCTGACTGTTCCCTATGACCCCCACGCTTCCGGGCTTGACGTTATTCACATCCCTAGTCCCATTTCCTATCCGGGTTTTTTGTTATGACATCTGAGATTGTTACATCCTCCCCGCGCGAGCGTGAACAGCTGCGCCCAATGTGTGCTCCTACCCGTGCACTAAGCCGAATAGTTCTAATCCTAACTAAACCGAAAGATAAGATATAACCAAGGAAAAATTATAATATAAAAAATCCTTCCGCAATTATATAACAATTTTCATTCTGAAAAAGATGAAAAACGTATGAACCTGATTTTCAAAACTCTCTAATTTCTTCCATGAGAATAAGAATAATACATTTTATATACGCAAGCAGAAAAAGAAGAAAGAAAGAAAAAAAAGAAACGATCATCCACAACAAGCTGTGTACCCAACAAAGCCTTTATCAGTTAACACTCTGCGAGCCAAAACATCATTACTTATCAACCCAGAAAATCACAGCAGTATCCTACAATACAACCTGATTTGGTTCATTTTCCATAACATTGAGGAAATGCCAAAACGAGATGCAGCATATTCAGCTAATCTTAGGATAATTAGTATATGCACAACTTTTCAATACCTACATATGTGTGTGTGTGGCGCTTGCAAAGGAAAATTCATTAAAAAATATATATTTCATATATTATCACTCATGATACACGTGTTTTATTGCGAAACAATTGACATGTATCTTCTCCAATCAACGAATTTTAGAAACAGTGATGCAGATCAGTTATTAGATGGATTGCTGCAAAAGAAAATTACATCTTTGTATTTAGCCAACCTCTCCGCCACGAGCAAGATGCGACACAAGGTCAAATTTTAAATAGGATACAACCAATCTCCTTCTCCTAGATTGATTGTCATATTGAACAGTCTAGTGTGCCCAACTACATACCCATTGCAAAGGAAGAAGAGTTGGATTCATATCTTTACCAGGGGTATTAGCATATCTGAAATGCAAACATCTGCATCTAGGATTTGAACTCAAGCCACCGAGTCCATTTCTAATGATGATGACCATTACACCACGAGACTTCCAGAACCCCCCCCCCCACATAATTGATAGTAGGATTTACATTTATGAAACACATATAGTATAGTGTATCGCTTTTATCTATCTATCTATCTATCTATCTATCTCTATATATATACTATTTTATATTGGATTTTTACAAGGAAGCACTGTTTACAGTTGCATGTTTTTCTAGGATATCAATCGTAATGGGACTTTTCATGTCCTAGTAGACTGTCAGTATCAGTTATTTGGTGACCGCAGCGCCTAAAACATTTCTTTATCCGAGAGTTATTGTATTTCCATTCCATGGGCTGCTTTTTCAGCTTAGAATCTCAGTAGAATATTCATGTTTAGTTCATTGTAAATTAAAGCGTGTTTCTCTGAAAACGTCACATATTCTTTTTTAGATTTCTCATCGTTCGCAGTTCTCAGCTATCAAGAATTTGATGACAGGTCTTTATTCAAACCTTGTGTAATCTGTTTGATATGCCGCTATTCTGAATGTCCCCAAAGACATTCTTGCAAGGTTAAAGACATTTTTGTTATGAACTACTTCTAAATAATGAAGTATTTGCATTGATATAAAACAGTTCTAAAATAGGAATTGTTTTAAAAATTCCCCTTATTTACTGAATATCCCTCACACACACACACACACACACACACACACACACACACACACACACACACACACACACAAACACACACACATATATATATATATATATATGCAAGTTTATAATTTTTTGCTTTCAGTTTTTTTAGCAAAACATTTTAGAAACATATTTGAAATTACTTTGCAAATATTAAATCCCTGAAAAACAATTGATGAAACTTTAGGTTTCTTTTAATTCAGTTGTAATGATTCGATGCAATGAAGTAAATAAGTAACATTCTTTGGCTCTTAATGAGTTTCTTTTGTAAAAGCGTTGTAGAAATTCTGAAAACATTTGAAAATATTTAGCTATATCATAAAATGAATTTAAAAATCATTTTCATGATAATCATTTAATGTTATTTTAACACTTCCATTGAGGAAGTTTTGAATTCTATACAAATTTTGGCGCCAGATTTTTCGCAAAAAGTAATATTTCAAGAAACGCTACTATAATATATTTCAATCAAAATAAAATATTCTGATTATCCAAGTGAATATGATGAAACAAGATTAATCTTGATACAGTTTAAGAATAAAATCTGTATATTCCCAGCTTTGTTGCTTTCTTTGATGCCATATCAACTTTCTGGGGTTATCCAATACGAAAGCCACCCTTGTAGAATAACATCAACGATACTATTCAATCTATAGATTGGAGTTTAAAGAGGTTTTTACCTTTTCCGAGTGTATTAGTCAAACATCATAGGTCGACTGGAGTTCGAACTAGCTTACTTTGAACCCATAGTCCAACACTTTAGTTATTACACCACGGAGACATTCCTTTTGATTTTTAAAAAAAAGTATTAGTTTATAATATACAGCAATACGTATCTGGGTCGCAAATCTAACTCACTTCTGAAACTTGTATCTTAAATTAATGCAGTATTCTTTGTCTCTTGAATCACAGTTTGGTTAGGTTTCTTTCTATATTGGGTTACTTAATGCTAAAATCATCCTTGGTGAAGGAGACTAGTGGAACTATTTGATCCATAGCGTTGGTGATAAGTGTGTTCCTATCTTTACCAAAGTATTGACCAGAAAGTGTAAATAGCACGACTGGAGTTCGAAATCGCTTACTATGATGTTGCAGTTCAGCACTTTAGCTTCAACACCACCGAGAGTTCCCCATCTCACAGTTTTATTAGAGTTTGAAGAGATAGACCCATAATATTAGTGACAGCTCGTGTAGAAGTAGATATACTGACTTTTGAATGGAAATTGGAGGAATTTTTGGGGCGATATCAAAAGTGATTTGTCATAAGTTTTAAAAATACAAATGCATTCTTTTTACCACTAGAAGAGGTGAGGCAATGAAAAGTTCGATACAACTGGTTGCTAAATGAGCACACCAATCCTCATTTATACTTTTCATTTAAAAAGGCGATTGTCCGGATATATCTATTAAACCCCATTTCTACCGTGTGCGACTGAAATCGAATTGCTAGTACCGTGATGTGTGTAACTATAGTCCAATTTCTTGCAAAATTCCGTTTGTTAATCTTTATCTTCTAAACCCAAAAGCCGACTTCACTGCACAGATTTTTCTGTTTAATCCAGACATTCAAACAAGCCAGTTGCTCGGCTATATATATATATATATGTATATATACTGGAACTGCTTTTGACACTAGGTCAATCTTAAGTTTTCCTTCTCCTAGACTGGGATCCATGCAAAGGTTAAAGAACCGCGTCTAGCCTACCATTTACCCATAGCTGGAGGGAGAATTATTTGTTGTATACCTTTCCCAATTGAACTCATGTCGCTATGTCCCGGGGTGGTTGTATCTTTGCACTGTGTTTAGGGTTAAATTGATGTATTTAAGATTAAGAATTATTTACCAGTTTGAAACAATTGTGAAGATAAAATTTTTATCCGTCATAAATGGAAACAATAATTCTTAACTCGCTCCCGTATAAAATAATCCAACATGGGTTAACATGCCGAAAATATCAAATCCACTATCTTGATCAAACTTGGTCCAATTTTACGTTTGAGAATAGAGAGGTTGGAGATAAAATGTTGACCAATGTTTATTTTCGTATGTTCAAATAGAATCTGATTTCTTTGAGTACTAAATCTTCTGAACATTTTCTCGATGACTGATTAAACAAGCAATAAAGAGCTTAATACACTTCATAGGCACTTATAAGATTTCCCTAAAATTATGCAGATGATGACGATGTCAATTGTTTAAAACATCTAACTACTCTTAGAGGCACTTCTTCAGATGTTTTCTTTAAAATTTTCTAATTCTTGTTTTTGAAAAAGAATGAAATTCTTTCTGTGGAAATTACTAGCTTAAGATCGTGCTAATGTCTTTAAGGCTCTTCCACTCTCTTACGCCCCGGGCTTTTCTATTTCCATTCTTCGACGACTTGAATATAATATACTGTGTAATGAATAAAAGTATCAACACTGAAAGCAATTTTAGGGGATTGTAAATCTTGAAATCGATCTTGAAAAATAAAGTATCTTTCTTATTCTGTCTTTTCATTCACTGTCTACACTGATTGATAAAGCCGGACTTTCCAGCAACAACACTGGAGTGTTAAATAAGGATATAGAGACAGTGTAATGGCTAACTTGTTGGGGATTACTTGTTTGGGTGACAAGCGATTGGTGGCGGTTTAGCGTGGTGTTGAATGACGTTGAATCGTTGTTTAGAGGATGATTTAGAAATAACAATACTTTGCTGCATCTTAGATTTCTCCTTCTGGGTTAGTTTATCCTTTGAAAGTCCTCACTAAGATGACACCACAATCAGCAGAGACACAGCGAAAAGATACCTGAAATGATATCTGTATAGAATATGACGCACAATGAAGATTGAGAGAGGAGACCGAATTTAAATCGATGTCAGTAAAATGACCATATGGCTTCAGCTATTTAAGTGCCAGCGTTTTGTAAAACTGCTGAGATGTTTATATGAAAGTTTCTTCCGTATTATTCATATTTCGACGTATATGAGTATATGAATTATTTCTTTCAATAAAGCTGTCTATTTTTATGAACTGGTGTGTTCGATTACCGCAAGAAAAGCGTCAATTTTGTAACCATCCAAGTATTTAGCCAGCCCCACGGCAATCCTTGTTGGCGAGCTTTAGAATATTCTGGTTGTATCCACTAAAGTGATGTAATCCTCACCAGACAAGAAAGACTGTCATGGGTGTGGTAATAAACTATATCTAACGATTAGGCTCCAATTCTTGAGATCTGGGAAGTGTAAAGTACGACTTCATTATCTCCACTCCTAGGTACTTTGTCATCCAGAGAGATTGTATATGTTATGATCCCTTCCGTACGTTAAAGAGACCTGCTTAAGTATAATTCGAATTTGATTGTATAATTGTGTAAGAAAAAAACTCTCTTCAGAAACAACTATACAAAATACATAAATATTACTGTCCAATGAACTCGATCTCAAAACTTCTAAGGAATAGATAACCCTATACGGGTTGACATACCTTTAAAATCAATCAGTGGATCAATCAATAAACCCCTACACCACGAGCTAGTGGCAACACAAATCACAAGATCATTTTTAGCGGAGTTAATTTAGTTTGATTTGGTCTGGTTTCCTTGTTTAATGGTATATCAACTTTTGTTGGTTATTTAATGCTAAATCCATCCTTACCGAAGAATAGCAGTGATGCTATTTAACTCATAGCTGAGGGAGGGATAAGGGGGTTCATATCTTTCCCAAGTATATTTGTTTGAAATTGAACGTAATAGAGTGGCTAGAGGTCGAAATCGCCTTCTCCGCTGTCACAGTCCAGCATGTTAGCCGCAACACCACAGGAAGTCTAACTAGCCATTTTGAATACAATTTTCTTTCTTCTATAATGGCTACTCTGAAATGGCAAAAGAACCGAGCCTGTCAACTTATTTTACCTTTTACTGGAGAGAGATGAGATTGGTTCATATCATTCTAAGGGGCATTAGCAAGAAGTGAAACACAAAGAAACCTCGTCCAGGATTTGAACGTCCATTCTATTACCTAAGACGATAACTATAATATTAATACGTCACCTGTGGCAATCTAAGTAATCAACGGTTAGCACAAGTTTACAAAAATAGCATTTAACATTTATACTTAATATTTTAATATTAATATTAATATAATGTGATAATATTATTATATATACAATAAAATAAAATAATGTATTCCGCGGTATTCAGGGGTACTGTTAGCAATAGAAGAAAAAAAGATGTAAAGCTGTAAGATTTTTTTCAGATTTATCTATATTTTCATATCATATATAGGGGAGTGACGAATACGACACATCTTTAAAAGAATTACACATTCTGCTAATTCGTCGACCAGAAACTACGTAGTATCACCAGAAATTTTACTTTCGCCAAAAAGCTAGGCTTTATAAGAAAAACTATATGAACCCTAAAAAAGTAATATTGTTCGATAAAGAGGAAAAATAATATAGGCTTCCTAGTTGTCTAATATGATAAAGTAGTAATTCAACAAAGTCTTTCGTTTGAAATTTGAATTCACTGAAGGTTCCATTTTTGTGAGTTTCTAAAATCAGTTTCCTGTTTTACTAGTTAGTAAACACTTAAGTTTGTCGTATAGTTGCACCCAAAGGATTGAATGGAGTAGTAGAAGCTTCTATCTATCTATTTATCTATCTATATATCTACGTTCCTCCTATTGGTGATAGCTAAAATACGTTAACTGCAACCCCAGGGTGTAACGAGCATAGCGCGAAACCATATCCGATTGTGAGGTCCCAATTCAGGAGCTCTGGGGAATGCAGTGTCCCCTCTTCGTTACCATTACTCCCTCGTTCAACTAACCCAGAATAGTTTTACATTTTGGGGGGTCTCATATAATCTCTGGACAAAATAGATCGGTTTGAGATAATCACTGTCACTAACAGTATTGCCCGAAGATAAATTTACTCCTACCAATTTAAAAAAAATAAAAAGTTAATTTTCATCTGAAACCCTACATAGTAGGATTTTATTTTTATTTCAAAAGAAATATACAAGTAAAACAGGTGCTAATAGGCATTATTTATTTGCAAACTATTACGTACTGAAGCTCAGTAAACACAAATAAGATTATATATATATATATATATGAAATGCATATATTTATATAAGTAAGTTGGCGACCGTAGTCGAGGGCGACAAGAACGCTCCTTTTTCAATAGCTTCTATACCGAGGTGGAGGGGAGGGTGCTATTCCTTTCTCTGGATTGCTCCACTTTACTCTTGACACGTACCTTATATTGCTGAGTATTAAGCACGGAGGTATCAAATACCATTTTAAAAGTCTTTGGTATGACGCGACTGGTGATTGAACCCATATCTCCCGGACCATTGGCGAACACCCTACCCACTACTGCTATATATTCATTGGTCTAGTGAGTTGAGTATTCCCTGGAAGACCGGAGTCCAATCCTTTGTCGAGTCATACTAAAGACTCAAAAATAGGAATTGATACCTCGTCGCTTAACACTCAGCATTATATGGTATAAATCAAGGGTAAAATGGAGAAATCCAAGGAAAAAAAATCACCC
The DNA here is from genome assembly GCA_963585895.1 of Sepioteuthis lessoniana. Lineage (NCBI taxonomy): Eukaryota > Metazoa > Mollusca > Cephalopoda > Myopsida > Loliginidae > Sepioteuthis > Sepioteuthis lessoniana. The sequence continues at coordinate 95,943,852 of OY757904.1, forward strand.
TCCACCTCGATGTTTTAGCTATTGAAAAAGGGAGCCTTCGGGTTGCCCTCAATTACTGTTGCCAACTACTTCTTACATATACATGTGCTTTTTCTGTCTGACAACACATCTTAGCATGAAGCCTTTTGTTGCATTTAGTGTGTTATTTAATGCGTTTTACTTCACAAGTAGCTCACCAAGCGGATATTGAATACTTTTGCAGTAAAGACTACAGACTCAGAGAAAAAACTACATGCTAATACTCTTCTTGTAAATGTTCCACACAAGTTTCATTATTGTAATTATACTCGGGAGATTTTAAGACAGTTTTAATTGGCGGTCTTTCTATGAAGTCTGAGAGATTGCAAGTTTTCTCAGGTGGGCAGGACTTTCTTTCAGTATTGTAAATGATCTTAACTGCGCTGTTGTTTGGGGGTCTCGATTCTTCCTCTGATTTCCAATTCTTACAGTCTCTTTTTCAAACCTCTGGGGATCATCCAAGAACACCTTCTACATTTGGTATCTCCGTCACAGTCATGTTTCATTTAAAAAAAAAATTTTTTTGTAAGATCAATGTATTTGTATGTTTTATTTTTATTTCATTTTCATTCTGCTGTTCGCTAGAACTGCAAAATCGGCAAGATGACTTGTTCTGCCTTTTTGTGTCAATCTGCACTAGGTCTGGTTATCTGGCTAAGATTGGGTGATTCATTCTTACCTCAAAGTTCAAGAAAATTTATTGGGTCTCATTTTTGTGGACATATGCTGGTTTGTGCATTTATCATTTAACAGTAAATAACTTTTCCTAACCAGTTTTACCTAGTCTTATATTTTTCTTCATTCACTTAGATGATTAACCTTTTCATCTCTGTCTTAACATGCTCTAACTGAACTATATATATAGTAAAAGTAAAGTTGACGACCGTAGTCAAAGGTGACCAGAAGGCTCCCTTTTCAATAGCTACTCCAGAAAGGTTTAGGGGAGGGCGCTACTCCTTTTCCTGGATTGCTCCACTTTATCCTTCATACGTACCTTATATTTTTGAGTGTTAAGCAAGGGCGTATCAATTACCATTTTAAAAGTCTTTGGTATGACGAAACCTGGGAATGAATCCATGTCTCCCCGACCATTGGTGAACACTCTACCCACTAGGCCAATGAGCCGGTAATATATATGTATATATTTAATTAATTTTTAAACTATTCTATTATCCTTATGGTGAGAAAACCTCAGATGATCCAATTTGCAAGTAAAAATATTACACAAACTGATTTCCGGGAGAAGGTGCCCGTGGTGTTATGGTTATCGTCGTAGGAAATGGGCATGGCGACACGAGTTCAAATACTGTACCAGGCTAATTGCATTTCACATAGCACTAATACCCTTGGGAAAAGTATGAATCCAATTATTCTCCCTCTAGTTATGGGTGAATAGTAGGGCAGACTAGGTTCTTCAGCCTCGGTGAGGCAACTAGTCTGGGAGAAGGAAATCTCTGAATTCAAACCTGTTAAACTCCACTTAAAAATTGAACTCGTGTCATATCCTGTCCGAGCGGAGGGGTTGGTAAATATAGATATCCGGGAGAAAATTCTATGGAAAGAGAAAAGACTAAAAACATACGTACTGCTGGAAAATAATCAACTAATAACGGATACCTTGTCAAAAGAAAAAAAAACCCGAAGAACTTCATTAGCTAAACGGAAGAGTGCTCAGTACACAAAGTAGATCGAAATATAAATTTAAAAAAAAAACGAAAATAAAAATAAACACATACATTTGTGAATATTTATTTATTTTATTTTGATGTTAATTTTATTCTTTCTAGCGGTCAATCAATAAAATGTACTTTTGGTCGAAACGTTCTTTGGTCAGACTCGTCCTCATGATCCACTTAGGTGAAACTTATGTAGACATTTTTTTGAGTCTGTACGCATATATATATATATATATATATATATATATATATATATATATATATATATATATGTGTGTGTGTGTGTGTGTGTGTGAACAGAATAAACGTTACATAAACATTGGTATATAAGTTTGTTTCGAAAATAATATGCATGAAAAAGTTATAATAACTGATTGTTTCATTCATATATATATATATATATATATATATATATATATATATATATATATATATATATATATATATATATATATATAAGTAAAGTTGGCCACCATAGTCTGGGGTAACCCGAAGGCTCCTATTTCAATACCTACAATAATGAGGTGTAAGAGAGGGGTCGACCCCTTTTCCCAGGACTGCTCCACTTTACTTTTAATCCCTACCTTGTAATGCTGACTGTTAAGCAAGGAGTTATCAAGTACCATTTTTTGAGTCTTTGGTATGGCTTGACCTGAGTTTTAACCCTGGTCCCCCTGGCCATTGGTGAACAGTGTGTGTGTGTGTGTGTGTGTGTGTGTGTGTGTGTGTGTGTGTGTGTGTGTGTGTGTGTGTGTGTGTGTGTTGTCTGTTTTAATCCCAACGAGTAGCCATTCGGACATCTTCGGATTGTATTTAAGTTGAATTCATTTCAAGATTGAATTAATCCGTCCATTTTACTAAGTAAACGTTTATGTTTATGAAAATCGGACGTTTTAACGACTTTTCATTTAATGTTAGGAAGCTTTGCCAGTGTTTTTAGATATTTTAAAACTCTGAATTGTTTTTGTCACAGATGTGAACTGGTAATCATATATATTTTTAATATATATGTACAAACAGAATTTTGCATTGAATAATCTACAATGGTTCATATGCCATAAAACGAAACGAAACGAAACCAAATCAAAATGTTTGGGGAATAACTCTTTTCACTCCAGTTGGAAATGAAAATTATTGCTTGACGAAATAATACGAAAAAAATTATTCCAGATTTTTAAAAAATGACGTATAAGCATTTAATTGCACAACACAAGATAAAAACTTTTCTTAATAATATTGACTAAATGCCAAAATGTCTACCTCAGGTGATCATTAGTGATCATTTTTTTCTGTAACCAGACGTGTTTACAAACGTTCTTAAATTGAAAAAGATATTGCATTTATTTTGGTCTTCTTGCTACAAGATTTTGTATCCAAATGTTTTTTGCAAAAGATCTTAATTCAAAGAGCGATTAATTTAGTTGTTTTTTCCCACAGAAATATATTTCAATCTCTATCTCTCCTCCTCTCTTTTCTTCACACACACACACACACACACACACACACACACACACACACACACACACACACACACACACACACACACATATATATATATGTGTCTGCTGGTGTTTTTGCCATTTAGAGTTTTCCCTTTATATATATATATATATATATATATATATATATATATATATATATATGTATATGTGTGTGTGAAATTCACTCTCTGGTCAGCTACATATTCATGCTTTAGTTTTAGTGCGGTTAAGTTTGGTTGTAAATAATAGGTAATTATCTATATCTTTTGAATGTTTACTTTTCTTCTCGAAATATTAAATTTCTGTTGCTTTTCCTTTCAAATGACATTGAAACATAGACTCATCCAGTCCTGGAGCTCTGAGTAATGTAGAGTACACTTTCGTTGCTATTACCCTCAGGTCCACCGTGACGCGGATTTGAAGTACCTGATAAAGTACTATGTATGGGTCGAATAGAACTTCTGCCATCTATAAAAGATAATTATTATTAGCTATTTGAAACAGTAAAGCAGTGTACAAATTATTTATATTAAATAGACTACTTGAAAATAGGAATACTTGAAACCAATTAACCATATGCAATCACATGATCCATATTAAATACAAATATCAGTGCTAGATAGTGATACTTGAAACTACATAACTGTGTGCGAGCAAATGAACCTGTACGCTATCAAATGCGTGCATGCCATTTAAAAAATGTAATCAAATCGTTTAAAAATCATGTAACCTACAAACTATTTGGTTACAAATCATATATATATATATATATATATATATATATATATATATACTAACCAATATAAATCTTGAATATTTTAAAATAAATTTCAGATATATTTTTCACCGAACATTATTAACATCGTGAAATTATCGGTAAATCTCACGTCACTGATGTGAATTTATATTTCATCGTATTAATTTTAGTTTATAACATAAACCAACTGAAAAGTACGTATTAGCCCATCAGAGATTTTAACTTTTAAAAAATATTTTGATTCTCTGATTAAAAAATAACTCTCATTTTTGCCTGGTATGTCAGTATTTTTGCAACAAAAGCCATTCTATAAAGAAAAAAAAACGGTATTTACATAGCAGGAATTTAACCTTTTAACCAAATTACTGGTGTTTCATCTTGCTTCTGAAATTATTAATCAGAAATTCAACGAGGAATTTATTTGTATGCAAGGTGTGAGTCTTTCGATAATTCAGTTAATTAGAAAGACATTTCCTGATAATAAGTATGTATCCCCATACATGATTTTTTCTGTTAAATCAATTCAATAGCTTTAGAAAGTTTCAATAGTCTTTGAAATTTTATCAAAACCTCAAATAAGTTTCCCTATCTCTTAATTATCGGGAAGAGCCTCATTGGAGCAGTAGAAAAATGCCAAAATTTGACCAAAGGCTTTTTGGAAATTCCTGAACAAATTCTCGATTTTTAACAAATGACTTACAGTATTTTTAAGGGAAATTTCATGTCAACAAGTTGAAATAAATTGTATTACGAAGTCATACCCCGAAAGAATTTAGTGAAGCACTCAAATTCATTGCCTTATCCGAAATATCATCAAATAACATAAAAACATTCATTTCGACAAAACATATAGAATTATCAAATCAAAGCAAAAATAGAAAATTTCGCATAACCAAAAAAAAAAAAAAAAAAAAAATAGACCACATGTTTTCATTATGAAATTCTGAAAATAACATTCCATTATATTTCATTACATAATCTGGAAAGAACAATGCTATGTACTCCTTTAAAACATAATTTGGTTATTTCACTGATTTTATCAGGTGTGCAGTATTTACTTCTCATCAAAATAAAACGAGATGAATAAAAATGGATGACATCTTCAAAACCAGTACCACAAAATTACTTGAACAAAATTATAAACCTTTATGGTGAAATTTTGTAGGTGGATTGTGTAATCATTTGGCGTATTTTAATAAAAAAATGTTTTAAGTCAGACGTATGGAAATTGGAATAAGTAGAAAGCGTTTTTCCAGATTAAAAATAATCTTCCTGTGAGAACGAACCAAGTATTGACACAACTAGATTACAGTTTTAATCGTGTTACTCAATCTTATTCCGGGGTAGACTCATTAGGTTTTATGTGTAAAGGCAACCCAGTGAACTAGCATGAGAGAACCAGGGAAAAAATTAAGGTCTGTGTCTGTTCTCTCTTTCCCACCATAATATCTTAATTATATTTTTTAGTTGAAGTGGTTGTTTTGATACTCCCTTTCTTTTTCCTACCTAGTCGTAAATAAATTTTGGTGTATGTTGAAGTGTTTCGCCTTTGTCAACTAGTTACCACGGTGGTGTTACAAAGGGACCGAAAAGTCTCTTTAGTACCAAAATGGTACACAACCCTTTTTTTGTCTCTTTTACTATAAACGTTCACACACACACACACACACACACACACACACACACACACACACACACACACACACACACACACATATATATATATATATATAGAAGCAATCGCACACACGGCCGCACACGCATAAGCACACACAAATTCTCTCTCAGTCTCTCTCTCTTTCTGTCTCTCTCGTTCACTCATACACACGCACACACACTCATGTACACATATTCACACATGAAGATTTATATAAAAACTGAGTTTGAATTATTTTCTGATATAATGAATCCTGTAAATCTGAATTAAAATTGATACCGTCCTTGTAAGAATTCTTCCCCCAAATACTTCTTCTTTCACATGTTTTGAATTTTCCAATATTTTTAATGGATCATTTGAGAAAAGACATTGCTGAAGGGATGTATTAATTTGTTTTTGCAAATATTTTCGTAAAATATCCATAAACTATCGGATAAATAAGAAAAATATTAAAAGGAGAAAATGATCCAGGAATTTCATTCCTTTTCTTGAATCTCTTCGTATACTCTTGATTTAGAAGTATGTAACTCAAAATACTCTGCTAGTTACTTTTGTGAGTATCACCGTGGTGTAATGGTTAAAGCACTGGACTGCAGACTCGTAGTAAGCGAGTTCGAACTCCAGTCGCGCAATTAGTGTAACTTTCGGTCAAATGCCCTTGGGAAAAGTAAGGACCCTCTTATCCTCCCATCTTTAGGTTAAATAGTACTTACAATCAAACTATTTATTGATGCCAAACTGAACCGTTTGAAATAGAACTGTTTATTTGTATCTAAATGGATTTGGCATTAAATAGCCTATAAATGTAGATATGCTAAAAAAACGCAAATGTTTCTTATTTTAAATGAAATTAGCATATTTGATGCTTAATTGGAAACCCCATATCATTCTAACATTCGGCTATTAATGCATTAGTTCTATTAATCAATAGCATCTAGATGTAAATAATTTTTTTCTAGGTGTAAAGTCACAAAGAAGACAGCTTAATATTGACTGTAAAACGCAGTAGATAATTTTTAGTCATTTTGAAGTAAAATAAGGAAACTTATTAGCCATCCAATAAAGTAGGCCTATCTCATGCATATAAAATGTAGGTTATGTAAATATTTTCACGATTGTTTTATTCAAACAAAGTTTTAAGGCTTTTACATTGGTAGGAGTTAAGAGGGCTAAAAAATTCCGTTAAAGATGATAAAGTCTTGTGTAGAATAAGCAACATCTTATGAGCTGATTGCAGAAGAATTGTTGGCCAATGTGTTATATATTCTTAGAATCAGACTAGTTAACCTGGCAAAGGATAGAGGGCCTAGTCTTCTCTTCAATTTTACTATTTGCTGTAAGTGACACATCTTGAATTTTGATAGGCTGGTTTGTTTGTGGATTTCAAAAGAGGATGTGCAGCTGTGTCTTAAGATAAACAAGGGACAATGGAAATGCCACATGAATTGCGTAAGCCATATATAACGACGGAAGTTTTTAACCCCTAAGAGAGAGTAGTCAATCAGCGGTCAACAGAGTCATACAGAACAGAGAGCACGCCGTTGGAGCACTTGCCTAGAGTAGGCAGACGGTTACGTGTTAAGAAGTAGCTCTGTATCAATCTCTCGTGAAAGAAGTACGAATAAGCAAGGCTATCTTTAGATGTATCAGCACCTGATGTAAATCTGAAGATGTGTCTCAACCTAGCGTTTCCGTAGCAGTCCTGACAATTACTCTTACCATCTCATGCAACTATTTCTACTTTTAGTATATAAAAAGTAGCTTATATCATTATAAATAAGCGTTGTTGTTACTTTCTCAGCCGATATACAACTGAAGTGCTGAGATAGATTTATGATTATAACCAAAACACACCCAAAGGTTTATAAATGAAAACATGTCCAAGAATAACCAAATGATACACGTAACAAAAGTAAGCTATTCACTTGAATCATAAGTCTGCTTCATAAGTACCGGCTGCGAAAACCCTCTTGAGAAATAACTTTTGTTTGTGTATACGAAGTAGATAAGTTAGAAAAATGTAGTAATATTTCTGGTCTTTGCAACAAGCATCTAAAATTAATATGAAAGAAATACTAGTTCGATTTTGCGATAATGAACAATGATTTATCAGAGGATTTCAAATGATACTGCGTTTAATATCAATAGCCTTTATTTCTATCTTCTATGATTTTCCTTTTTTGGCACAAGTAGTTGTGAGTTTGAAACTTGCACCGGTAAATTTCTTGTGACGTATGCTTGTTTACGATTATATGTTTTCGTTCATATTTTCCGTTTAGTTCTTGAAATGGCATAGAAAAATACAACTAATGAATTTACATAACCTATGAATATTTAAAGACGTCTGAAAATATTTGGGAATTGGAAGATGGGTGTTGATTTTCGAACAAGTTTTATGTATGAAATTATGCGCCATTACGACGAGGATTCAGCAAAAATTTCTTTTCGTAGAAAAACAAAAAAAAAAAAAACAGCAAGCAACAACAACAGTGGCAAAAAACGATGTCTTTAATTTCACCATTTAGTAGCTAGAAATATGCACAGATGTTTTTTTTTTTTTTTTGATAATTATAAAACATTTTCCTTAACAATGTCAGAAATAGAATTAAATATTGAAAAAATACACAAGGAATTAATGATTTTGAGTAATAAATGATGAAAGAAAATATTTGTCCAAATTATCTTACAGTTTTGAGAGTTTTTTGAGCGTTAGCTGATGGTTTCTTTCTGGAGTTTGAGTGACAGCAAGTCTTTTCAAGTCTCCAGGACTCTTCTCGGTATTCTGACCGATCTTAATAATGTAATAGTTTTGATAATCTCTACTCGTCCTGTAATTTCCAAGTCTTTCAGTCCTTGTATCAATACTTTGGTGCTAGTACAAAGAGCGCAAATTACAATTGGTATAACCGTCACTTTCATGTGCTACAGTTCATTCGATTCCCAGGCAAACACGTGGTACTTATCTTTCTCTTCGTTTTCAGACAATTTTACTTTGTTGGCAGCCAGAACGGCAACGTCCACAATTCGGCAAGTTTTCTTGTTGATAAATACTAGGTCTGGTCGTCGGACCTAGATTAGGTGATCCGTCTGTATGTCAAAATCCCAGAGGAATTTGTGCATCTATTTCTCCAAGATAGATTCTTGGTTGTGCATATACCATTTGGTCGTATGGTCAATTTTCAATTTCTTGCACAGTTCCCACTGGATTGTCTTGCCTACCCAGTCGTGTCAAGTTTTATTTGCTGATCATGTGTTTTATAGTTTCGTCTCTATCACCACAGAATCTACTGTTGCTGTTTTCGTGGCTTATCATTTCTTGCTTTGATGTATCTTATGGCGTTGTTATGTTGCTGCGCTTACTGGAGATGCGTTTTTTCTCTTAGGGTTTACTCTTTATACCCCCGTTTTCGTGCCTGACATGTCGCTTGTTAGTAGTTTAAAACGCCCATGAATTTGTTTTTATTTCCATTTTTGTTTTCTGGTTATGTTTGTTCTCTTGATCCTCCTGGCGTCAGACGTGGTCAAGGTGGCGGTCATCAATCTACTACCATGCCAACACATATAGTCTTCGAGTTATAGTTTTATGGTTCACACACAATTAAATGATCAAACAGTTCTATTTGAAGCGATTCAGTTTAGTATGAGTACACAGTTTAAATGTAAAACAGTTTTATGTGATCCATAGATAGGAAGCTACCAGGTGCTTCCACTCTGGACCAGATTGGACCTGGGAGCGATTGCAATAAAATAGTACTCTGCATTCCCCAAAGCTCCAGCATTACAGAAACCTTGCCATCAATTTTTTTGTGTCATATCCAGGAGACTCATTGTGGGATACTTACTCTTCCGCTGAGATGTAGTCGTTGTATACTGCAACTCCAGCCTAGTGGACCATAATAGATCTGAATATATTAACACATCGCAATGAACAAACTGACAGATATGCGTTCTTAAATTAAAAAAAAAAAGACGGGAAATTTATTTATTTATATAAGTGTTATAAAGAATAAGAAAGCAGTTATCTTTTATTTTGTTTAATTAACTTTTTATGTCCTTTTCATTTTTGATATTATGTTGTAGCTGAGCATAAATGGGTTTGCAATTATATACGTTGCTTAAATAATCAGAAAGACCAGTTTACTCGATCCTATTAACCTATTCTCATTTCAGCTGGTTATCAATAATCACAAACATCTCAATGGATGCCATATGTTGAATACATTCGAGAAATCTACGAGATGGAATATTATTTGGTCAGATACAGTCACTTGGGTTAATCAATGGTAATTAGATTGATCGATTTAGAGGTTACTATAGAACGACATATTTCATTTAAATTTGTCTATTTAAAGTTATTGGCAAAAAGCACCGAGTAACGTTTCTATTCGACTGTAATTTGTGTTCGGTTTTTGCTATTTAATAGGGAAGAAATTATGAAGGTGTCCTGCTATGTTAACCAGAATTTAAATCTATAAGGTGCTTACCAAAATAATTTAAATGTGAAAATTGTGATTCGGAAAACCATATAAGAATTTTAAGATTTTCAAAAGAATTCAGCCAAACACTCAAACACACACACCCACACACACATCTATCTATCTATCTATCTATATATTGCGCCAGAACATGAACTTTGCCAGATATTGCATTCTAATGTCCTTCCCAGAGTTCACTTTCAGTAGGGGAATCAAGAGATGCAGGCTGCAATATTTATGCGTCAATTATTTCCTTCACACTATATATATATATATGTATGTATGTGTGTGTGTGTGTGTGTGTGTGTGTGTGTGTGTTTATTTCAGTGTGTGTGCGAGTATTATCGAAGAGGCAACATCTCCACACTAAATGCAGTGTCTTATCAACCATGAAATACATGAATACGTGACTAGCAAATGCATGGACAGTTATCTATATCGGTCATATGGAAGTCAGTCCTGACAGATAAAATCAAACGCAGTTTTTTTCAATCAACGATCGTATCTATACTGCTACAGAGATGCACTACATAGACGTTAACTTAACGTATTGAGAAAAAAGCTTGCCGGTAATTACACAAGAATGCTTTGAGCTGTATTGAACATGTCCCGCATCCCACACCCCACAAAACAGCAGCTGTACGGCCGCCTACCACCCATCACGAAAACTATCAATGTTAGACGAACCAGATATGCAGAACACTGCTGGAGAAGTAAAAACGAACTCATAAGTGATGTAATGTTGTGGACCCTGGCACATGGACAAGTAAAGACAGGACAACGAGCTAGAACCTATATGCAATAGCTCTCTGCCGATACAGTATATAATCTGGAATACCGCCCGGGAGTGATGGACGATAGAGACGTGTAGCGTGAGAGGGTCAGGGGGATCCGTGCCGGCAGAGTAACATGATGATGATGATGATTGAAAACAAGATTTACTACATAGAATAGTCATTTCAGAACGCCGCTATTAATGAATATAAGTTTTATATTTATGTTAGCGAAGCACAATACATAAAGATATTCTTGTTTGTGATATAGCAATAAAATTATCTCACATGGAAAGATCGCACACATAGAAACACACACACGTACAACCACGTACACACAGATATATATGAATAGATAGATGTTGAGTTTTTTATATATAAATACACACAATTATACACACACACACACACACACACACACACACACACACACACACACACACACACACCGTCGGCTAGGGATGTACAATACACCGACTGCTTCTCTGCAGAAGGGTAAGCTCCCCACTATGATTGTCCAGGATAAGATATCAAACAATCTGATGGGGAATACGGACTACTCCTTTACTGTCATTGCTCCATGGTCCAGTCTGACCCGGAGTGATAGCACCTGATAGGGTCCTATCTATGGGTCAAATAGAACCAAACTGTGTTGGTTGAGATGGGTCTTTTTTGACATTTAAACAGGGTCCTTATGCTAAACTGAATTGTTTGAAAAGGAACTGTTTTGTATGATAAACTGAATTGTTAGAAATAGAACTGTTTTGACATTTAACTGAGTGTAGACAAAAAAACTGTAGTTATACTAAACTGAATTGTTTGTAGTAGAACCGTTTATATGGATAAAAATGGATTTGGTAAAATATAACCTATGATGGTTGATGTGCCATTAGACCAAATAAAACCAAACCAAACTATAACATTCGGAAGTTGATCTGGTTTCAAGAAGTTTTCCTAATGTTTATTTGTAGAGCTTTTAAGAATTTGAAATTTTTGTTGGCTTTATTCTTTGCATGATATGGAGGTGTTCTGAGATGCCTATTACACTTTCTTCCTCATTTCTTCCTCATACCTTCAGAAAAGTTATTTACTTCTGTAAATTACGCACACACTTCCCCTTCCTCCTACTTTTTATCTAAATGCATATTACTTGCAACTGCGTTTGTCATTTAAATGTTCTTTACCCTGAAGATGGCTCCAGCTGGGGCGGAAAGTACTCATGAAAAATATTGTACCATTTTTAATTTGTTCCATCAAGATATTTAATGTCTCATGTGAAGTCTTGAACGGATCATCTATAAAATACTCACAAGTGATGCGCCTGTCCAATTTGATCAAACATTAAAAATATATATATATGTGCGTGTGTGTGTGTGTGTACGTCGAAAAATACACACATTCACAGACATATATATATATTTATACACATGTATATATATATATATATATGTGTGTGTGTGTGTGTGTGTGTGTGTGTGTTTGTGCGCGTATACGTGTGTGTATTTATACATAAAAAAAAAAACTCTACATCTATATATTCGTGTATATCTGTGTGTACGTGGTTGTATTGTGCTAAGTTAACTTAAGTATAAAACTAATATTCATTATATTGATAATTACAATAGTAAAATATTCAATTTTGCAGCATGCGCAGATTTTTGTTAAACGAAATCTTATCAAGTAAGCTTTTTCTTTTCCGAAACAAGAAATTTAACCATTTCCCGTATATCAAGAAAATTTTTAGGTATTTTTATCTAAAATTGGGAAAAAAATCTTTACGAAATCGACAAAGAGAAAAGCCCCAAGTGTCTCAATTAAGATATTATATTGATTTTACACGTTAACTTTATTTTCTTTAAGATATATTTTATCTAAATTTAAATGCATATAGTTGCCAGACAAATATACAGTAGAAACTCTCTCTCTCTCTCTCTCTCTCTCTCTCTCTCTCACACACACACACACATCCACGGGGACAAAGAGAAAATAGGCACTAAATTACCTTGATGGTGAGGCACAAGTTCTAGATATGTTGTAAGAATTGATTACTACTTTATTTCCAGTATTTCTCGGTCCACTTAGACAAGAGTATTATAGTCTGAGCTATTGATTAAATGCAAGGGACGTAAAAAAGGTTATAAGCCTCACCTCTTTTTCTAGCAACACACTACTACTTCTTGTAAAATAATACGGTGGCAATTAACTATATTAATTATCTTATTGATAATTGATCATATTGATTATTTTATTATTAGTTTAATGAGGTCGTGGACTGGTTACAAATCTTAGAGTTTAAGTATAGTTTCTTGCAAAGGCCTAATGCGTGCACAGGTGGTGACCAGGTTTAAACATCTCACTTTAAAATAACGTTGGGGAAGACAGGATATGAATGATGAACAAATCAAGGCTTTTTGACCTGATTGAAGTAGTAAAAGTTAATGATACGTGTTCTAATATGACTTGCTGATGCAATAATTAAGATTATGTTATATAAGAAAATATAATTTTCGATTCAGAGAGTGGAGATTCAAAACTAAAAGAGACAAGCTGGTTTAAAAGTTGGTGGGAATCGGCCAGGAACCTCTTTGCAGTTTCAAGCGATATTCACTCATAAAAATTGAGAAGGTTTTCCTCTCTCCTCGGATTTGCAGTCTTAATAAAGACGTTTTGTATTTCGATATTCAGTGCCGTATTACTATTTTGAAATTATAATATTCAACAATGGTCCATCGTGCTACATTCTAATAAAGGTCGACAAATTAATTCAAATTACAATATAAATTTCTGTGTCGCAGAAGCTCATACGACGGTGATAAGTGTGCGATGAATCTAAAATCTGTTTCAGGCTAAGAAATTTTTCAACGACACAGGTAGTTATGTGTAATTGTATTCGTATTCGATACGATCATGAGCAAAAAAGAGACAAAAACAAAAAGAATACTCTAAAGAAACAACAAACCAAAAAAATATAAAAATAAACGATTCCATATCTTCTAGCTATGCAATAACCCTAGAGAGTTAACATGCCGTTAAAATCCATCAATTAATCATATTTAATATTGACTATTTTGATTTTTGGTTCTTCACAAACTTAATCGTTACCGCTCCAAATAATTTAGACAATATGGTAATATTCACGTAAAGTTTACTCCAGAGAGAAGATGAATTTTTATGTCTTTCTTTTCAAGATCATTTATTTATTTTTATTTTCATTAATTTCATTTTATGATCATAATTCTGGAGAGCAATTTCATGTTATATTATAGCCGATTCGAAAAGACTGTTATTACTCAAGGGCACTGACAATCTACGACTCGTAGATACATTAATGTATTAGAAGACTAGAAGCCCCAGTGCAAAATTTTTTTGTTAAAATTTGCTTTACGCGAGAAAATTCTAGAAAATGCATGAATAGTATTTGCTTGACATTAAAGTATTAATAACATTCTGAATTGAATCATTGTCGTTTTATTGTTCAGTTTTAAGAATAAATAAAATATAATCTTATAATTAAAAATGAACTTGAAAATGAAAAAAATGTATTTGACACGTACCGGCTCATTGGCTCAGTGGGTAGAGTGTTCGCTCATTGGCTCAGTGGGTAGAGTGTTCGCCAATGGTCCGTGAGACCTGTGTTCAATCCCAGGCCGCGTAATACCAAAGAATTTAAAAATGGTACTTGATACCCCCTTGCTTAACACTCAGCGATATAAGGTGTGTATCATGGGTAAAGTGTAGTAGCTATTGAAAAGGAAGCCTTCTGGTCGCCCTCGATTATGGTCTTCAACTAGTCCTAGTAATATATATATATATATATATATATATATATATATATATATATATATATCAGGGGCGGAGACTGGACTAGTGCTATTCGTGCCCGGCACGACCAATAACTCGGTCAATGTTATTCAAAATGGATTCAAAATCCTCCATTAATTTCAAGCAAACATACTTAGTCTGATCTCAATCAAATTACGTAAGTATTCAAGTTTCGATAACTAAGTAGCCAAAAGTTCATAAATATATCTGGGAATAATACAACGATGCTGTTTTGAACGGATGGTCTTTGTCCGACCACCGTCAGATTCATTGAACATCCCATAAAATCGGGTATAATGTTGAACGTGCAATCTGTGCCAGGCACTAGACCCTTATAATAACAGTAATGTTAGAGAAATACGCTTTTGGCTGTAGCCAATAGCACGACCAACCTAACACCTTGCTCAAAAATCTTAGCACAGACTGCTGAGGGACAGAGAGAGAGAGAGAAAGAGAGAGAGAGAGAGAGAGAGAGAGTGAGAGAGAGCGAGCGAGAGGATAGCAGATTAGAGCCGTCGCCGACGTCATCATCATCGCTATGGTAAATGTTGGTTAAACGGCGTGTTTTAATTCGTTTTTTCACTAACAGATGTCTATTTCTTTAATGAATGTTGCATATATTACATTCTGTAACTAAAATTTGTTTATTTGAATACATTTTCAACAAATAATCTTTATTTTAAGAAAAATTGAAACTACTAGCTGTGTCTGTGTATATTGTCATCAGTTTTTTTATTCTAATAAACTTATTTTTCTCGTCATAGTAATGAACATCTTCTCTTTTCTTCTATACTTTTGAAAGGAAAAAAAATCTTATCTACTGTATTAACAAGACTACAAATTATATAGTATCTTGATTGTTTACAAAAAAACCCCACCATGCAAGGTACGTTTGTCAATCTGTGCTATACAATGGAGAATCACGCAATAGCAACTATGATGACTTTGGGTCCACGGACCACAGGTTGGGAACTGAAGTTGACAGAGGGCGGGTGGGGGTACGAGTAGCAAAAATAAACTTGAGTCGCCACTGATATATATATATATATATATATATATATATATATTGCCTTTTGAAAAAATATGCTCAACTTTTTTGATGAATGGTTTAATTTACACTAAGCTTAACATTGACAATTTATGAGAAAGCAAAGATTGATTGCGATCCAATCGCAGTCAAAAATAATCATAAAATTATCAACAAAACAATCACTTATTTAGAAGAAAAAGGAAACATGTAAGAAAAAAAAAAGAATTATGTTCATGCCGTAATATAGTTTGGTCTTGCGGCCACTATTCATGTAGAGTGCCTTTGGCTGGAATAGCCCCGCGGAGCCAATCTTTCACCAGAAGTGAAACTTGTTTAAATTCAATTTTCCATCTAGAACTGTAAAAAAATGTGTTGTGTGGTTGCGGGACTGTCTATTAGTAATATTTATACATGTATTTACGAAAGCCCGCAATATGAACAGGATGTGACCGTTGATCAATTTTTACTAGTGTTTAACCGGTATGAGTTCAGTACCTTCTCCTGGGCCAGTTCCGATTCCAATGTTAGAGCTTAGTATAAACTTATTTTTACCTATAGCTGGAGGGAGAATAGCTGGATTCCTACCTTTTCTAAAGATATTAGCACTATGTGAAATGCCAGGATTTGGACTCGGGTTGCAGAATTTGGATGGCAGTGTTTGGATAGCCATTACGCCACAATGGAATTCTATATATATTACCAAATACTTAATTAAATGCCGTCTCTTTACAATAAGGACCACTGCTTACTTTCTTCAAAAAATAAAATGAATATATGATAAACAAGTTTGAAAATTAATAATATAGGATTTGGCAGGATGATCTCTCTGATTAAAATTACATGAATATATACAAGGGGCAGTCACCATGCAAATAACGTCGTATGTGATCATTACGGGGTCTTCAGGCAAGACTTAGTATTGCGTACAACGGAAGCAAATTTATGAATTTTGTGTGAATAAATTAAGGACATTTTTATTTATCGAATAGTAGATACCATAAAGGGACGCATTCTGTAACCTCTTTAGATTTCTTTTTGTCGGAATAGAGCAGTGGTCTCAAACATGAACCAAATAGTTATCAGACTACTTTTCTATGGTACGCGGCAAAACAACTTTCATGATTTAGATTTTTTTCTTAAACTTGTTGATTTATCCCCATCCTTGGCCATGTCTCTACCAAGACATGGATAGTACATAGCTTGTTTCTTATGACTTCAGGAGGAAAAGCTGAAAAGTAGAAATAATCTGATTTTATTTACATTTAAAAACATACGGAACTAGAACATTTGTGAAATCTACATCGACCTTTTTTAAAGACGTATTTTAATGGAGGTGTGATTCATATTATGGAAAATTACCTCACATGAGAGACTGTGGAATGTTTGTGTCATAACGTAAGAAAATGTTGATTTGGGAACTCATATTGGCGTGAAGGTGTGACAAATAACAAACTCAAATAAAAAAATCATAGAAAAATGTTTTGCCCGGGCAGTTGGGGCTGTAGAATATACTGACTGCATCTCTGCGAGGGATAACCCCCACCAAAAGTGTCCGGGATATGAGATTAACAAAGATGGTGGTAATGTTCCAATAATGCCGGGGCTTTGGGGAATACGGAGTAGTCTTTTATTGACATCAATCCCAAGTCCAATCTGGCTTGGAGTGGAAGCAGCCGATAGGCTCCTAGCTATGAGTCAAATAGAACTAAACTGCGTACTTATGTTAAACTGAGTTGCTTGAAATAGAACTGGTTTAACATTTAAACTATGTACTTATGCTAAACAGAATTGTTTGAAATTTAACTGTTTTTGACGAGAACTATGCTTATACTAAACTGAATTGTTTGAATTAGAACTGTTTGACAAAAATTGGTAGCTTGAAATAGAAATGTTTTTGACGATCAAACTGTGTACTTATGCTAAACTGAATTGTTTGAAACAGAACAGTTTATTTCTATAAAAATGGTTTTAGCATTAAATAACCTACAAAGGTTGATATACCATAAAATCCAATCAAACAAACAAACTAATTGAAACTTTTTTTGAAAGCGGATGGTTAAATAAACATGAATCATACCAAGGTTCTCAAAATATGATAACAATTTGAATTTTTCTTCGTTTTTTTTTTGTATAATTTTAAGTAATAAAAAGAACACAAAGCAAAAAACAAATAAACAAGGGGGATATATGAAAAAAGAAAAATGGGATTTGCGAAAAGCAAAAACGGAATAAAGTAAAATTTTGAACGGAATTAAGGAAAATTATCCTTTTACGTTTTGTACTAATTCACAAACAGGTTAGATACGGAGAAAGAATGAAGAGAAAATATTTTAATCCTCTTTGAGAATTAGATTTGATCAAATACCGTTTGATTACTTGCTTATGCCTATAGAGAGAATTTTTCGAGCGATGGCTAGGGTGTTACATTAGTGGTTGCTATAGTTACGTGGAAAAGTGCAAGGAAATAGATCATTTTCCTTTGAGATGCTTGGGTATGGAGACCTTCACTATTTGACGCCATTATGGCAACTGAACTGACATTGCTGCTGCTGCCCCAAACCCTACCCCCCACTTCCTCATCACAATTAAATCCAGATCATTTTACTGAACAATGTAAAACATATTTTTCTCAATCTTATAATTTCTCCAAACTTAATTTCTTTGATTGGTTTGGTGTGGTTTCTTTGTTTAATGGAATGTCAACCTTTAGGGTTCTTTTTAATGCAAAAACCATCCTTGAATAAGAACAATTTGGGTATTATTTAACCAAAAGCTGAGAGATAAGGGAATTTCATTCCTTTCTGGATGGTATTAGTCCAAAAATGAATTGCGCAGCTTTGGTTTGAATTCGCTTATAACGCTGTCCTAATATTGCAGGTAAGCCACAATGCCATTGGGACTCAACCTGCTAATTTCTTTTCCAATGAAATACATTTACACAACATATATGTCATTTAGCTAACCTGGTTAAAACCAATCATTAGAAAAGTTAGGAAGCAGGCTACTCAAAAGTTTATATGGCATCACAAAGCAAGCGTCCAAACAATTCATTGAGAAGATTTACCCCCAGGAAGCACTTGCTTTTTTGTCTGAAACGTCAAGGTTAGTTTCATTGTTTGATGCCTTAGACTCCTCCAAAAAGATGGGATACTGATGGAACCAAGCGGTTTTATCACTGCTCTCAATTTTTTTATCATTATACAAGAGGGAGTTTCCTTAAAAAATTGACATTGTCACATCTTGATCGTATAGAAGTGTTTAGATTTCTCGCTTTTAAAAAGATTAATTCGGATTCCATTCCCTACTTTCTATGAACCACATTTGTATAACATTTGTAAATCTACAAAACTCATTATAACTACATGATCGCAAAAATGGGGTACTTGAAAGTTGAAATATGTGATTTTAATTTCTTTCTTCGACTGCATATATATATATATATATATATATATATATATATATATATATATATATATATATATATATTGATATTTCAAAACTATAAGAATTCTACATTAGAAAACCGGAGAATTTGACAGTTGGCATTTGCTAAATTCAACTCGAAGTCATGAAAAATCGTGCTTCGACAGAATGATAATTTTATTTATATGATTTTATTGGAATTGTCTTTTTAAAAATAGATTTTATATATTTTAAAGAATTTTGTACTTTTATTGAATTTCATACAATATATAGAATTTTATAAATTTATGTACATTATTCTATTTTGTCAATTTTACGCTCAGTTTCTTTTCTCATCCCTTTTCCTTAATAGGAACTGCAGAAAATCCCAGGTTTAACTACGTACTAGTAATATTGGGCATTTTTCAAAAGGCAACAAAATTGCAACCGTTTCTGTCAATATTCAGAATGATTAAAAAACATGTATTATCTAGTTACACGACATGTGTAAATACATACATACATACATATATCCCCCTTTTTTGTTTGTTTTTTTTTGTTGATTTTTTAAAATTATATTTCATAGGTAAATTGAAATAAATTTTACTTAAAATTGTACAGAAAAAAAAATTCAAAATGTTATCGTATTTTGAGAACCTCGTACATGCATATATACTTAACAAAATGAGCTGGCCGATGTGCAATGGTTATCCTCATAGAAAATGGGCATGGTGAACCTAGATCAAATCCTGGACGAGACTGATTGCATTTCACTTAGACCTGATACCCCTAGAAAGGTATGGATCTAATTATTCTCACTCCAGCTATGGTAAAATAATAGGGCACACAGAGTTCTTTAGCCTTAATTAACCCATGTAGGGAAGCAAAACTCTGAATTCAAAGCTGTTAAACTTCGCTTAGAAAATGACCTTGTGTCATATCCTGCGGAGAGGTTGGTAAATACCTACATTAAAAACATGAAAAAGACATGATCTTAAAAAACAAACTTGAATATATATATATATATATATATATATATATAATATATATATATATATATATTACCTGAAAAATAAATTTCTGCCTCATGACTGTTTTTTCGTGTAAATATCACATGTACTAACATCATATCAGGTGACTATACATCAAACTTTATAGACTCTTGATTAGCCACTTTTTAAAAAATCCCCATCTAAAGAGTGTGTAAACATGAAAGTTTAAGGTACAAACTTTTGATATTAATAAATTTAATATTTTGTTGGTTTTATAACCGCTCCATTATTATACCATTGACAATGTTTTTTATAAAGTAGATTCTTGTTTGCATTTATTATATATATATATATATATATATATATATATATATATATATATATATATATAATTCCTTGCTATCGTGGGGCTGCTGAATGATCTCCAACTTGACCTTGATGACACCAAATACGTGAATATCTGGGAAATCACATATTGAGGCTGACGTGATCGTTAAAATTCTCGGTCTTCGTCTCCAGGGTCACAAACCTTGTAATAGGGAGGAGAATCCTTTTTAGAACATCTACGTCTTCTCTTTGGCTAGTCCTTGATCAATTTATCCAGAACTTTGATGTTGGCAGGCGTATTAAACTTGTGGCTTATAGAAAGTACTGAGTCGATCTGACATAGCCAAAGTCACTTGCAATTTCAATAGGTATCATAGACATCGTGGACTTGTTCTGCACCAGCCTAGCTACCTTTGTCGAATCTGTCCAAGGCCACTAGTTGTTTCTTCTGTTTGCATTTTGATCCTGGTCAAAGTGGTTGGCGGCACGCCTTTTATTTCCTGTGTCCGATTGGAAGCTGCCATGGTGATTTCTCTGTACGTTTGAAAATGAAATGAGATTGTTGAAATTTGACGCAATATTACTTAAGATCCTGTTTCATTGTGTACCACTAAAGGTGTTTTCTCAAGTACTTGACTCAGCTCATATTAACTACTAACGTTCAATTTCATTCTCTTCAGCGTTGCATACCTTCATTTAACTAGCTAATGAATGAGCCAGCGGTTTTTTACTCGTAACCTATAAGAAAATATTGATCAGTTCAATCTTTGGACATATTTTAAAAGCTTTATATATTATTGGAAAACACTTTCAATTTATACATAACAATAATTTAGACACACACACACACACACACACACACACACACACACACATATATATATATATATATATGTATATATGTTTTTAAAGAGTAAGATATTGTACATTTAATATATATTTAGATATTCAATATATGAATATACATATTCAATAAATGTAAGAATCAATCAATAAATAAAGTAAAGTTTTTTAAAAAAGCTACTTTTCTAATTTTTTCCCATAAATATAAACACTGTTTTTTACAATTGGTTAAGGGCAAAATATTTAAATCTTGTAACAATATTTGCTTTGAGGCTGTTAAAAATAATCTCAAATCAAATAGTGTGTTTCAGGTTTGAGCAAAGGTCAGACATAAAATTTTTGGTGGCATAGAAGAGCAAAATGTGAAATTTACAGAAGAATGTGTGATGTATTGGGAGAAGCATGTTTTAGACGAAAATGCTTTACGAATGGGCAAAACACGGGTTTTTCAGTAGAACTGGGAGTTCATGATGTGGATACTCTCTGACTCTCCAGTAAATATAAAATTCCGGGCGCAGCGGTCCATAAAGAAGGTAATGCTAATATTTTGTGATATGAAGGTATCTTAGGATATCCTTGAAAAAGGTGCAATTGTAATCACTGGCCCCCTAAGCCAACTTATTTTGTCGATTTCCACTTGCCAATATATTTAAATTAAGTTTACCCTACTAACTGAATATTTTCCCTATGTACGTACATATATATGTGAGATGAAATGAGTGTAACCCATCATAATGAAAGTAGAAAAGGTAAAATGGAAGAAAAGCATGTCTGATTGGTTGTTTATTCGCCACCCTAATTAAAAAGAAAATTATATTAGGCATAAAAAAAATTCCGCACAACAAAAGTAATAAAACAAAAAGGAAAGAACAACTGCAAAAACATTCATTCCCTATCCAAGGTGTTAACAAAATCTGCTACCAAAATTGCAATAAATTTTACATTGGAGAAACAAGCAGAAATTTAAACAAAAGAATCTTTGAACATAAAGAAGACTTTAAATTGGTAACTCTTAAGTTTTTCATAACATTTTGACTGATTACATTCTTGATCTTCAATATCTGTTATATTTGCTTTCATTCATGACAAAAATAAACGAAGAATATTTGAAGCATGTTCCACAGTACACTACAACACAATACCACAACGACAGATTTTTTTTCAAAATATCACCATCTATAGGAAAAATAAAACTAAAAGAATTCAAAAGACACACAAAAGATTAGCCCCACTTTCTCTAAACATTCGAAGCAATAAAACGTCAAAAATCCGTTTCGCTAACCACAAAATACCATTTACTTTTCAAAAAATTCCATCTCATGACATGACGCAATTTGAATATATCAATCACTATTATTCCATTTTTTCAAATACAAAAATCAAAAAGCCCTGATGAAGACTTCCAGTTGAATCAAAGTTTATCTCTCACAACTATTTCTCATACTAAAAAAATTTTGATAAAATATTTTTGCATTCAAAAAAGATTGAAGTCGAAACGCGTTGGAAAATAAACAAACCATCAAACATATCTTCTTTCCGTTTTACCTTTTCTACATATACATATATATATATATATATATGATTTTGTTTGGTTTCTTTGCTTAATGGAATATCAACCTTCGTGGGTTATTCATCGTCAAAGCCGAAGAAGACCGACAGTGACACTAATAAACCCATAGATGGGATGATAAGGGATTCATATTTTCCTTTGGATATTCGTTCAGATTTGAAAGTAATAGCAAGACTACAGTTTAAACTCACTTACTTCGAGGCTGCAGTCTTGCACTTTAGCCATTACACCATATATTTATCATAATCACCATGTCGAGCCACGAGCACAAATTTCCCTCACTCTCCCTTGCCACTCGTCTCTATCGTCCATCGCATACGGCAGGTCATCTATACATCCTGTGTCCATACAGAACTGTTGTAGATAAGTTCTTGCCTGACGGCCAACTCTTGCTCTTCCGTTTAAAGGGGTCCACTGGAAAACATCACTGATAAAATAGCCCTTACTTCTTCAGCAGTTTCCCGCATGTCTTCTGTGTCTAATTTGGATGATTTTAGAGATAGTAGGTAGGTGGCTGTACAGCCGCTGTTTTGTTGGATGTTGCTTCAAGGATTTGATCAATATATAGCTCATAGCATTCTTGTGAAATTTCTGTCAAACTTTTATCAATGGAATTAGTCAGCGTCCATGTGGTGCATCCATACAGTAGTATGGAAATGACTGCTGCTTGAAAAGAAATTGTAATATTATATCGGTTAGGTCGGATATCCATATGACCGATAACCTATCAATAGCTGACCCTGCCTTCGCTAGACACATATTGATATCATTTTCCGTTGATGAGACGCTGGTTCCGAGGTAGGTGAACTTGTCCACTAGTTTCAAGGAACCACCAGTTAGGGCAGAGGTGTCTCCTGTTTGATTATGATTAAAGCTTGTATATTCTGTTTTGTCCGCATTGACTCGTAGGCCTATACCGCCTCCTGCCTTCTGAAGATTATGTAGCAGGGATTCGGTTTGGGTGGGTGTATTTGCCAGAAGTGCTATGTCATCAGCATAGTCCTCGTACGTAAAGCTTTGAGCTGGGTATCGTCTGTTTCTTGACTTTTCCAATGTAAGCCATTTTCTTTCATTAAATCTATCGATGTTCGAAGCACGTAGTCTAGGGAGATTATGAACCGGTTGTAAGGCGAACGTATCAACTTGCAGAACACATGCGACAATGTCGAAGAAGTCTGTGTTTCCATCTGGTGAGTAAACTTTTACTTTTGTGTTTTTATAGAGCATCATTGTGACTGCAACGGTTTCTTTGGGGAGACCATAAATTAAAAATATTTACTCAATCTTCCCTGGCTGTATGAAGTCAAATGCCTTGGAGAAATCTACACATAATAGTATCAACTCAAGGTTTTTTGCAGGAACTCCATAAAGAATTCAACGAATCATCAGAATTTGTGATGTTGTGGATCGATTGCTCCGAAAATCATTTTTATTCTTCCCAAAATCTTTTTCAAATGCGGTTTCGATGGGGTTGAGTCGCAGAGAATTGTAAATCTTAGACACTATGGAAGTAAGGTTTGTACCTCGTTAGTTTTTGGCAATTCCGAGAACTCTTTTTTGGGGAAAAGGGAGGATGCAGCCTTTTGTCCATCTGTCAATTGTATTCTCGTTATATACAGCGTCAGAGCAGTGTGTCGTCGATAATCCTTGTTTTCCATAATTCTCATTGTATTTCATCAAGATTGGCAGCCTTAATTATTTTAATTTTTGATACTACGTAGATTTCTTCTTGCGTAAACTGTCTTAGTTTGATGTAAAGTTGATCATTAATGATTTTCGTGGTATATATATATATATATATATATATACGTGGGTGTGTGTGAGCGTGAGTGGTAATATATGTCAACACCGTCATCGAAGGACTTTATCATATATTCTCATAGATTCCAAATGTTTACAATCTCTGTCAACACACTCTTGGAGCTTAGAAAAGCAGAACTGATTTTACGGAATCCACTTGCAGTAGATTTCTAAAATGAGATAACAGGGATGATGAACAGGTCGATCAAAATATCATAAGGGGCCTCCCTAGAAATGTTCAAATTTTTAAACACCCTGTTTATGTGCATAAAAACAAGACCACAAGTAATAACACTAATCTCACTGATTATTTTGATCGTTTTTTGTTTTTGTTTTTATTACTTTCTTATTGTTCTCAACTAGTTTCAAACTTAGATCATTGTCAGAAGAATATTTTTTTGAAAAAAAAAGAAAGATTTTTTTAGAAATTAAAGGAATAAAAACATTTAAGAAAGAGAATCGATAAAAATTTGCCGCTGACGTAGCGTATCCTTTTGTTGCAAGCTAATTATATTTTAGTATCCAAGTATCTTCAACGTTTTTTATTTATCTGTTGTGAGAACAAGTGGTACTGCGCTTTTTATTTGGAAGGTAAAAGATAAGCGTGAAAAGGGTGTGTATCAAATAAGCCGTGACTGTTTGGTTTGATAGTTGTTTATTTAGTTTGTGTCACAAAAAATCTGCCCATCAGCGACATTCAGCTTGGCATTAAATCTGATTAGGGTCAGTGTTTGGAGACGTTTTATCTTTTTAGCTTTTGTTTGTGTTATCGTCATAACATTGTCCAATATGTTTTTCCGATTCATTCTATGATGGGGAGCTTTTCATCTCTAATAAAATCGTGACTGTTTTACTGGAAATGTTGTTCTACAAGTATTAAACTGCTGTTAACTATCGCTTTGATTCTGTGTCTGCAGCAATTAAAGTAAAGTAACATGGCCATTCTGACTGCCCAATGTATTGTTTTTGTCTGTTAGTACAGTTCAGTAGTTAAATTATGTTTTTGATTTTGCAATTAGATTCTTATATATATATATATATATATATATATATGTGTGTGTGTGTGTGTGTGTGTGTGTGTGTGTGAGTTTATGAGTTTGTGTGTGTATGTGTGTGTGTGTGTGAGTTTATGAGTTTGTGTGTGTATGTGTGTATTGACAGACCGTTGCTACTGCCAAATGGCTTTATTTATCTACCCATATTCCCGGTTTGATCTCTGCAAATATTTAGCAAACATCAATGAATATCAGTGCATATATATATATATATATATATATATATATATATATATATATATATATATATTGAAGTGTACATTCAGGCAGCAAGTTATTATTAGTGCAAGTCTTTGTAAAGAAGATGGAACAGTTTATCATTTTCAATGTTTGCTTATATATATATATATATATATATATATTTAAGCATGTTTGGTTAAATCATTTTTCTTATATAATTTTATTAAGATCCTTTCAAGTGTCTTAGTTTCAGGTTGGAATTGATGGATTAATTTAGCAAAAATGTCCTGAGCGCTTTTGGACCTTGCATAGGCCATCATCAGGTGTTGCTTACATATACAAAGAGTGTTTTTGAAAGAGTTTTTGAACAGTTTTTTAAAGTTTTTTGAAAGCGTTCGTGACAATTTTGGTAAATTCATCGACCAATTTCAAACTGAAACCAAGACACTTATCACGAAACTTGAAAGGATCTTTATAAAATTATATAGACAAATGAGTCTTTTTAAATTAATCAAACATGCTTAAATGAAACACTACTGCCCAATTACACACACACACACACACACACACACACACATATATATATATATATATATATATCATGTCGCGCTGCTAGCACGGATCTCCCTGACCTTCTCTCAGTATAGGTCTCTATCGTCCATCACATCCTGGATGTCTTCCAAGCTGCATCTTGTATCGGCACAGAGTTTCAGTATATAGATTCTAGCTGTTCGTCCTGCTTTTACTCGTCCATGTGCAGGTTTCTACAGGATACATCGCTTATGAGTTCGTCCTTACTTCTCCAGCAGTGTCCCACAGGTCTGGTCCGTCTAACTTTGATAGTTTTCGTGATGGGTGGCTGGTGGTCGTACAGCTGTTGTTTTGTAGCGTGTTGCCTCTTGGACTTGTTCACTCCCTGCATTCTTGTGTAATAGCTGTCAAGCTTTAGTTAGCGCCCATGTGGTGCATCCATGAAGTTGTTCTGACACGACAGCTGCTTGGAAAAAAACTATCGTTTTATTTATTTATGGCTCAGGTCTGACTTCCATATGAGCGATAGCCTATCATTAGCTGTCTATGCCTTTGCTAGTCACGTGTTGATGTTATTCTAGGTTGATGAGACTCTGCTTCCAAGGTAGGTGAACTTGTCCACTAGTTTCAGAGGACCACCATTTAGCGTGGAGATGTGACCTCTTTGATCAAAGAACATGTATTCTGTTTCGTCTGCGCTGACATGGAGGTCTATTCCTCCTGCTGCTCGTTCCAGACTATGTAGCAGGGATTCGGCTTGGGCGGGGGGGATTTGCTCGAAGTGCTATGTTATTTGCGTAGTCCGTGCGTCTGTTATAGTTTGTGCAGGGTACTAGTGCCTTCAATAAGCTTCCAGACTTTTTTTGTACAGGCATTTAAAATTGTCGTAGACTCTTGAAAATTCTGTATATTATTGCTATACATCGTATGAGATGACTGACCAACTTTTATGATTTCAGGTTCAAATGTACAGCTACAGCAGGATTTGGAATACACCCCACTAAAGCCTGATTTCACAGCTGGTAAATTTCAAAAATGCAATCTGGATATGAGGACAATCTAGAAGAACGATATGCAATAAAATTCTGTTTTAAACTTGGCAAAAAGGCAACAGAAACGTATGGAATGCTTCAGACTGCTTCTTGACCATCTTGCATGAATCATGCATCAATTTTTGAGTGGCATAAGAGATTCAAGGAAGGCAGAGAGTCTGTGAGGGATGATAAGAGATGTGGGAGGAGTAAGGAAGTCAATAAACCAGAGTTGATTGGCCAAAGGGTTAGGGTTAGGGTTACTATGTTGAGGTTTTAAGGGAGTTCAGGAAGAGATTCTGTCGGAAGAGGCCAGCACTCTTCAAATCAGGTCAGTGGCATTTCCACTTGGACAATGCACCAGTCCACAACTCCATCCTTGTCGCAGACTATTTGACCAAGATGGGCATAAAAAAGTTCCTCAGCCTCCCTAGAGTTCAGACCTTGCACCCTGTGACTTTTGTTATTCCCTAACTCAGAGGTTGTCGTTATGAGACAATTGAGGAGATGAAAGAGGCTGTGACGAAGGTCATTGACACACTCATACAAGAGGACCTTTATGGGCCATTCCAGAAGTTGTTGGAACGGTACAACAAGTGCATTGCAGCCGGGGGAAATTACTTCGAAGGGGACGAGAGTTTGATGTGTGTAGTATCAATAAAAGTGCCCATACAAAAAAAAGTCTGCAAACTTATTTAATGATCCTCGTATCTTCTGCTTCTTTCTTTTGTTCGCTTGAAACTGTTTTCTTTCAATAAATCTATAGACCTTATATATATATATATATATATATATATATATATATATATATATATATTAGACGGGAATGTCCATAGCGTATTGTCTGGTACTTCGTAATGAGTAGATTCGAGCTCCAGTCATGTTATTACGTTTGAATAGTAACACTACTATTCTGCAAGCATGCTCGTTGCCATAAATAACTCTCGAGAGTGGTATGCCATTAAACAAAGACGTTCTACCGATATGTATATCATCATCATCATGTCCTGCCACCAGCACGTATATTCCCGACCCTCTCTCGCCACTTCTCCCTATATGGCAGGTCTTCAGGGCTACATCCCGTATCCTGACAGAGCTGCTGTTTGTATGTTCGAGCTGGCAGTCCTGCTTTTGGTCGGCCATATGTGGGGGTCCATAGGAGTACATCTTTTATGACCTCGTCCCAGCTTCTCCAGCAGTATCCTGCATGTCTGGTTCGTCTAACTTTGATAGTGGCCGTATGGTTGGTGCTTTTTGGGGTGTTGCCACCAGGACTTGTTCAATATTGCTCGCAGCATTCTTTCGTCATTGCCATCTAGCTTTTTCTCCAGCCGTTTAGTTAGCATCCAAGTAGTGCATCCATATAGCAGTATCGATACGACCGCTGCTTGGAAGAAACTGCGTTTCATTTTAGCGTTCAGGTCTGACTTCCATATGATCGATAGCTTATCTTTAGCTGTCCATGCCTTCGTTAGCCGCGTGTCGATGTCGTTTTCGGTTGATGAGATACTGCTTCCTAGGTAGGTGAACTTGTCTACTAGTTTCAGAGAGCTTCCGTCTAGTTTTGAAATGTCGACTGATTAAAACACATATATTCCGAGGAGGCCAATGCCTGTGGCGGCTAGTTCCAAACTATGCAGTAGTGTTTCGGCTGGGTTTGGTGTATTTGCCAGAATCGCTATGTCATTGGCGTAGTCTAGACAGATGATAAAGAGGTATGGAGCTAACGTGTCCGCTTGCACTACTCCTGCTACAATGTCGAAGTATTCTGAGTCCCTATCCGGTGAACGTACGTTCACTTTGGTGTTTATATAGAGCAACGTTATTGCTGTGACCGTCTCTTTTGGTACGCCTTATGTTAGTAGGATTTGTTCTAACTTCCCTCTGTGAATGGGATCAAAGGCCTTGGTAAAGTCAACAACTAGTAATTTCGCCAGTAGGTTTTTTACCCTTAAGCCTTCAAAGATTCTACGGAGGGTCAATATTTGTGAGGTCGGGGACCTATATCATAGGAAGCCATTTTGGTTTTTTCTAAGAATGTTGTCAATTTTGGGTTCTATGTAGTTTCGTAGTTGGGCATTGTAAATTTTGGCTGCTATGGATGTAAGTATTATACCTTGGTAGTTCTTGGCTAATCCGAGGTCACTCTTTTTAGGAAAGGGGAGGATGCATCCCTTCATCAATCTATCTATCCTATTTTGATTATAGACTGCTTACAGTGTCGGAGCAGTATGTCGTCGAATTGTCTGGTATTCCATCCTTCAGGGGGAATCTCGTCAAGCCCTGCGGCTTTCCTGTTTTAAATTTTTCTAAGAACTGAATCGAGTTCTTCTTGAGTGAACGGTTTTAGTTTAATGTCCAATTGCTTACTAATAATTCTGGTGATTGGTGCATGTGTAACTTTCGGTGGGTTTCCTTGTAAATTTTCGAAATGCTGTTTCCACAGTTTTATTCTTTCTTGTTGGTTTG
Source organism: Sepioteuthis lessoniana (assembly GCA_963585895.1). NCBI lineage: Eukaryota > Metazoa > Mollusca > Cephalopoda > Myopsida > Loliginidae > Sepioteuthis > Sepioteuthis lessoniana. The sequence goes on from OY757904.1 coordinate 95,973,741, forward strand.
TCGCTTTCAATTTAGCTTTGGTCGTATTCTTCCTTCTACTCACTTCGTTTATCGTTTGCCATGCTATCCTGGATTACCTATCTTCCACTGAGTCTCTCATCTCATCTATCTGATTTTGTATGTATTCTGTCTCTCTGTTCTTTTAGATATATGCTTGCTAATTCATTTTGTGCCTTTTTTAATTTTAGGGCATTTGTGATTGTTGGGTTCTTTCTATAACATTTGGAGGCAGTTTTCACGTCTGCATGTTTTTTTCTCTAGCCGCTAACGTTTCTCATAGGACACTAGGTTTTGTTGGAATACAATTCACTGCTGCCTCGAGGTGTGCGGTGACGAAATTTTCATATTCGTCAGTTGGGGTAACTTTTTCTGTTTTCTCCTGTAGTGACTCGAATCTGTTTCTCAATTCTAATACATATTTTTCTATAATATCTCTATTGTTAAGAAGTGTTTGGTGGTCGCTGTTCGTGTGGCGTTTTTTAGTTGGCTTATTCGTATTTTTGCCGTGAATATTCGGTGATCGGAGGACACACCCTCGAAAGAGGAGTATGCCTTGCAATTCATTGCTCTATTTTTCGAATTCTTGTTTATAAAGACGTAGTCTATCTGTGCTTTATTATTGCTCGTGTATGTGTAGGTCCATAATTTTCCCTCCTTCTTTTGAAAGTTTGTATTGAGGAATGTTAATCTACTTTCTATCATGAAATCTGTAAGATGTTGTCCATTCCTATTTGACGTGTTGTGTAGGCTGTATTTGTTGTTTCCTTTTTTCCCGATTCGGGCATTGATGTCTCCGCCAATGACGTTGTGTTTCGGAATGCTACGCACTAGAGGAGATAGCTCATCGTACAAGGCAACTAGTTCAGTTTCTTCACTAACATTGGTAGGGCCGTTGCTCTGGGATGGTCATTAAAAGTAGCTACCATCGTCCAAGGTTGTATTCCCACAATGCTATTTAGTGATTTTAACGCTCTTTGTAGTATAAGTATTTTTACACCTACCGTGGCATTGACAGAGTTTTTCCATGCCGATACAGTGACTAGGGTCCATCCATTGTCAATGTCGTGATATCTGATATCCTCGTTGTGCGTGTATCTGTGTTCTTGTATGCATATTATGTTCTTCGGCTGATGCTGTCAGGTCCGGTAGTTGACCTATTCTATCTAATGTTCTAACGTTAAATGTCGCTATTTGTATTGTTTCTTTTTATTTTAGTAGTTTTTGTAGTTTGAGCTCTGTAGCTGATTTTTCGAACACTGAGGCCAGGGCTCCGACCTCAGCAGGACGCGCCCTTTTTTACCCGCTCGAAGAGCGATGTGGTTTATGTATGTGGTTTGACTGTGGGTCATAGTTATCTTTCGATGGGTGTTTTTATTCTCATCTATAGAAGCCATTCTTATAGATGAGCCGCAGTAGTTCCCCGATCGAACTGACTATCTTGTGCGTTGGGTCGCGAGACTTATATATATATATATATATATATATATATATGTATATCAATAATTACGTTCGTGAAATGCGCCGATAGTAATGACACCTATCTATTTCCACAGCTCTGTCATCAGAGCTTAGAACTCGCTGGCAGCTTTCTCTGTAGAAGTGTAAGATCCACCCCAAAGCATGTATCTAGTGATGAGGCTCTATTTTTGCAAATATAGGGAGTGTGAAATACCTTTTCATCGCTAGAACACCTTTGTCTAATCTGACCTGAAGTGGAAGTACATGAAATGTTCCTAAGAATAGATCAACTAGATCTGTTTGAAAATTAATAAAATTCGATAAGAATACTTGAAACTGCATGACAGCGTTCGAATTATTTTTATAAAGAACAGTCATTTGAAGCTATGATATTTTTTCTGAGAATCATTAATGTGATACCATATGATTGCTTGCAAATTATTGTTGATACATTGGAATACTTGCAATATATAACTATACAAACAAATGATTATTAACTAAAAGTAGTGCCCGTGGTGTAATGGTTATCGTCGCAGGATATGGACACGGCGACACGAGTTCAAATCCTGGACTTGACTGATTGCATTTCACATAGCAATAATACCCTTGGGAAAGGTATGAATCCTATTATTCTCCCTCCAGCTATGGGTAAATAGCAGGGCAGTCTAGGTTCTTCAGCCTTGGTGAGGCAACTAGTCTAGGAGAAGAAAAACTCTGAATTCAAACCTGTTAAACTCCGCTTAAAAATTGACCTTGGGTCATATCATGCCCGAGCGGAGGGGTTGGGTAAATACGATTAACTAAAAGTAGTCTCTTTAAACCATGATTGTGAATAAATTATTACAATTAGATATACAAACATTTTGTATTCGATAGGTATACTAGATATCCTATAACTGTCTGAAAACAAATGATTAGATAAAAACGAAATTGATAAAATGCAATCGAACATTAATTTTCCCTGTAATTAAAACTGAACGACCTGAAAAACAATAAAAGCTTGGCTAGTCGGCAGGGGCTGTAGAATACACCGACTGCTTCTCTGTAGAGGAATAAGACCCCTCCCATCCAACGCGTATTTTGGATATGACACTAAACTATCTGATGGCGAGGTTACAGTAATGCTGGATCTTTGGGGAATGCTGAGTACCCCTTCATTGCCAGGTCTACTCTAGCTCGTAGTGGTAGCACCTGATAAGGTTTTATTTTTAGAAATAAACTAGGTACTTATGCCATACTGAATTGTTTGAAATAGAACTGTTTTTAACATTTAACTGAACTGTTTTGACATTTAATTATTTGTAAATAAATAAAACAAACTATTCTTGTTTTAAATAGAATTGTTTTAAACTTAATTGAGTATTAAATGACCTGAAAAGTGATGATATCCCGTAAAACAAAACAATCAACCAACCAACAATAAAACCTTTGTTTAGAGTAAGTTTTCTAATGAAAAATACACTATCCTTCCTTTTTTTTTCTAAGACGTCTTTTTCTTACATATAACACGCTAAAGCCGAGGAGTCAGTCCTTTGTCCATGGAAGACAAAATATGCGCACACCATATGCGCACTTGTGCGCTCTTCGATTCTGTTTGACCAACTGATTAAATTCGAACTATTCTTCCTCGCTCCCGGACAATTTTGATCAAATGACTGTGAATATTCAATCACAGACAAGTTCTCAAATTGATCTCAAGGTCCTCACCTGACATTCCTATCCAATTGACCTTTTCCCATCCGCTTTTTAAAATTGTACTCTTCCTCTTAAATAATAGAGTTTGGTTTGCTTTTATGCCATATCAACCTTTCTTGGTTATTCAATGCCAAATCCATTTTATACATATAAAAACTGTTCTACTTCAAAAAGTTTCGTTTAACATAAGTACAGTGTTTTGGTTTACACACAGTTAAGTGTAAAAACAGTTCTATTTCAAACAATTCAATTTTGCTTTAATACGCAGATGAAATGTTAAAACAAGTCTATTTTAAACAATTATGTTAAGTATTAGTGAACAGTTTAGTTATATTTGACCCTTAGATAGGATCCTATCAGGTGCTACCACTCCGGGCCAGAATGAACCTGGGAGCGTGGTCAATGAAAGGGTACTCGGCATTCCTCAAAGTTCCTGCATTATTGGAGCCTCATCATCAGATTGTTTAATGTTATATCCAGGACACTCGTTGGAGGATTCTTACGCGTCTGCAAAGGTGCAGTCGGTGCACTCTGCAGCCCCAGCCGACTGGGCCTCTCAAATACTAGAGACAGCTAATCTATTATTTAAGACGTCTTTCCATCTTTAACAGTGTTGAATAAAAGCCAGCTGGCATAGCTTTTAAAAACCTGCACCAGTGGGAGCAGCCTTCATTTTTACTGCAGTGATCATGACATTCTTCTCAGAAAAATGTATTCTTATTAGTTTATCTTTAATCGGCCCTATTTGTGAGGACAAAATAATCATGAAGCCCCCCCCCCCATTTCCTGTATAGACAGCTTGATGGGCCGTTGCAACTACCCAAAACGCATTTTCTATCAATTATAATCCCGCTTTGGTATCTAACTATTCAGCAAACATCTATGAATGTCTGTTAGTGCAATATCATCAGTATGAATTAATTCAGTGACATTCTTCTGCAAATGGTGCCAAATGACATGGGGCCATTTTCTAACTCAAATTATAAGTGCAACTCGACAAAAACATTTTTAGCAGGCATGGTAAACTTCTACTGCTATACTAAAACATTTAGTGTTCTAGAAGAAAATATTAAAATAGAGGTTCGACAAGAAGACTGCTTTGTATTGCCGGAAAACGTGCAATTCGCGGTGACTATGTGAAGAAATAACGTTTTGTACCGGAAGGCTTGTCCTATCCATTCGGTTAGTGATCGTATGAACTTGTCTTTTTAAGTCCTGGAGATCTGGAAAGTCTATTCATTCCCATTATTCCCAGTCTCACTCTGATACGGAGTAATAGTTCTGTTATGTTATGATCCAATCCCTGTGACTAATTGATCAACTTAACAATACTGTATTTGACGGCATATAAGACGCTCAGGTGTATAAGACTCACCCAATTTTTAGCTGAGCGAATCAAAAAAATATGAAGTACTAATATTAAACGTGATGAAATTGATATTAGGAATATTTTGAATAATAACAATTTTAATTTGAATTACAGCCTTTTAATTAATGACAATCGGTATATGAAAGTTACTTTTAAGTTTAAACTAATAGGAATTGCTAGGTTACTAATTTTGGCCGACTATTGCTAATTTTAAACCTACATATGGCATATAACACGCAGGTGAATTTTAAAAGATATTTTTAGCAAAAAGTGCGTCTAATATACCATCAAATACAAAAATTTATATATATATATATATATATATATATATATATAATAAAGTAAAATAAAAACTCTTGCGAAATAACTCTCCAAAAGTGTAAATATGAACGTACAATTAACATAATTCCTTTACCTATTTGCATTAAATAACGCTAGACGGGACGACACACAGTTAATTTAATCAATTATAATCAATCTTCATTTTAATATGGTGAAGCTCCGGTGTTGTTCCGTATGTTTATTTCCTCCACATTCTGAAATCTCATACCACTGAAATGGATTTCAACATAGGAAATACTTAAAAAGTCCCAGTGAGCTTGGTAGGATGGGTATTTAGGGGCTGCACTTGCATAAACCTATTTTTCACAAAAGCTGGCGATAAAATATATAGTGTTGAATGATCAGGAAGCAAGAAAAATTGGCACTGACTGTTCTATATGATGAGATGCCATCAAGATTGCTGTTAAGACGTCAGGACATTATCACGTTATTATATAAGTTGCACAGCTGTGTACACATCACCATTTATTTAAACTCATTTGAATTTTGAAATTTAAATACTTAAAGATTCTATCTCCGTACGTTGTTTTAACGTCTCCTATATTACTACACCGAATCTTCATATCTTCCATTAAGAAAATATTGTATTGTGAGATTTCCTTTTTTTAATTAGCATGTTTTAACCTATGGATGCACTCCATTGACGCTAACGAAACGCATAGACAATAAGCTTGATAGGAACTAGATAAGAATGCTATGAGCTGGTGGCATCATCCCAAAAAACAGCAAGTGTACGGCTACTTTACTCCTGTTTTACAAATCATCCAAATAAGACGAACAAGCTATGCAGAGCACTTCTGCAGAAGTTGGGATGAACTCATCAGCGAGGTTCTTTAATAGACTCGTACACATGGACATTCCAGTATTGGCTGGCCAGTAAATAATTATATACGTCCACTTTGTATAGGCTCTGGAGGACCTATCAGGAGCGATGAGTAATAAGGATGGATGTTGAAAGAGAGTCAGGGAACCCCGTGCTGTGAACATGACTTGATGATGAGGATAAGCGTTGTTAGTAATTAATCAAGTTTTAAAATTGAAGGAGAAATCAATAACGATTTATCTCTGATTGTTAATCATGGTTTAAATTATGCAGTTATAATATTTATATTTTGTAGAATTTTTGTGCAAACAGAAGGTTTCTTTAAATCTGAAAATTATATTAAGATAATCAAAATCTCCCAATTCAAAGAGATTAAGTAGGGTTTTTGTTGATTTGGTTTTTGCTTCATAACTTGAATTTCTAATAAACAGTAGATTAATATCTGTCATTTCTTTATTATTCAGCTAAAGGGCGAGTCCGTGAGGTATAGTGGCTAACGTGCTGGACTCCGACATTGTAGTAGTATAAAGTTGAATAGTGTTCCGAATGTTTCGATATTGTTTGGCTCGATTGATAGAGGCCGTTGTTGACCGCAAAGTAACTGTTCGCAAGCAGGTGTTGCACGTCAGCTGCTACTGTTTTGTTAATCTGAACACTGCTAAATTCCATAAAATTATGTCCTTGTGCCAGACTGAAAGAGACTTTCTAAATATGCATATAAAACATCTTTATTTCCATCTTAAGTTGTTTTGTATACTCGAATCCATTACTGTTGCCTCTCTTTTAACATCCAATATGTCTACAAATGCCCATGTATATATATGTGTCTTTTACAGAGTATATATTTAGGCAGAAAGTTATTATTCGAGCAAGTTTTGTTAAAGACGATGGAACACTGTTTTATTTTTAATTTTATTTTTTCAAAACTCCTTGTTATTTTTCTAGTGTCGGGATATGGTAAAGGAATTGTCCCATATCATCTGCTCAAACGCTTTTGACCATAATTTTGATCATCATCAAGTGAAGTATTGAGTTCCTGTTGAGTTCTTACTATCTTAATAACTTGTAGCGTTTTGTTTTGCCGTTGTCAGTTATAACGTTTTCAGCGTTTTGTTTTAAAACGTTCTGTTGTTAAAAGGTTTACGAATAAAGTTAGTGATTTTTAGTAATTAGCAGCATTTAATATGTTGGTGCCACTTTTGTGTAGAAGCAAGCCATATCCTCAATCAAACAAAAATCGTCAGACCGCATGAGACTCCACGGCACAAATTCACTTTTGTAAACCCTTAAGCATATATGACAAGAAAAACACATCGTTGGCGTTGAAATTAATCATGTGAACTCTCAGATGGCTTCTCAAGCATGCTGTGGACAACACATACCTTTTAATAGAATTGACTTGTATAACAAAAAGTATAATTAGTAGAATTGACATGTATAACCAAAGTAGAATTGGCACGTATAACAAAAAAGCCACACATGTATAACAAAAATTGACATGTATAACAAAAATATCACACATGTATAACAAAAAAGTCACACATATAATTAGTAGAATTGATATGTGTAAAAAAGTAGAATCGACATGTATAAAAAGTCACACATATTTGTAACTGATGCCGTAGAGTACTGCAGCTGTTACGAACATGTTCAGGCTGATCATATACAGGACCGTGTACAAATGCTGATATACAAATATCCATCGGTTAGTTTGTTTAAGTTAATTTTATTGGCATATCAACCATTTTATGATAAATGCTATTGTTGTAAATATATGATTTGTAAAAAAACTTTTTGTTCACATTTTAACATTAGACTGAGCTCATTTTGGCACACGCGTAAATGGTTTCAAGTATTTCTATCTAGTACAAATATTTTGATTTACTCTCAATCATTATTTGCATAAAGTTAAATAATTTCGAATAAGTACTGCTATTTTACTCAAATTTTTGTATTCAATACTATTTATTCGTTTGCACGGCGTTAAATGTTTCCAAGTACTGCTTTGTGTCCCGAACAATTCAATCTAGCATACGTCATTTACTTGCACACAATTTAAATGTCAAACAGCTCTATTTGACCCATAGGTTGGAGCTTATCTGGCACTACCACTGCAAGTCAGAGTGGACTTGAGAGTGATGGCAGTAAAGGGGTACTCCACATTTCCCAAAACACTAAGACTGGAATCTTACAATCAGAAAGTTTAGAGTCATATTCAGGACACATGGGGTGGAATCTTACCCTTCTGCAGAGATGAAGTCGATCTATTCTATAGCTCCGGCCGATTAGGCTTGTATATATTGGATTGAGTCAAAAATAATTTTCGCTTTATTAAAATATAATGTATTTTTGAATAATCTAATAATAAATTAATTTCGATCAATATTTTTTTGGTCATTATTTTTAATCACCGCCTTCAATTCATTAGGTAGCTTTTTGTTTCCTCCCAAGAAAAAATTAGCCTCTTTTGAAAAAATTTTCTTGAATGTTTCACCTTATTTTTTGAGAATTTTTTTTTTGTTTTTTGTTCCAAGCATTTTGTTCAAAGCAAAAAGATGGAATTCACTTGGTATAAGGGTTGCTTAATATGGTGGATGGATTACAACAGACCAATAAAATTGTTTACCGCGTTAATCGTTTCGAATGTTTCTTTGAGTTATCCTGAAGAAGTACAACGTTTTTTTCTACTGACGATCGCAGAGCGTTTTCTTTTATACACACGTTGATCATGTTGAACGTGCATGTTTGCTTTGCGTGTCTAACTGGTTTAAAAACTTAAAAGGAATAATACTTCAGTGATACTGATTTTACCCTTGTCAATCAATCCATTGCCTTTTGCATTAAAAGAAAAGTTAGCGACCATAGTCGAGGGTGACCCGAAGGCTCCCTTTTCGATAGCTACTACACCAAGGTGTAGGGGAGGGCGCTACTCCATTCCCAGGATTGCTCCACTTTACCCTTGAACCGTACCTTATAATGCTGAGTGTTAAGCAAGGTGGTATCAAGTTCCATTTTTAAAGTCTTTGGTATGACTCGACCTGGGATTGAACCCAGGTCTCCCGGGCCATTGGCGAACACTCTAACCGCTGGGCTTGCATTAAAAATATAATGATATTTTTGAGAATCGGGTCATTTCTTGGCCTTGAAAGAAGATTTATTGTTATGGATATGCGAACTTCATTATCCTTTTCATTAGGAGTGTAAGGAACTAAAATCTCAACCTTATTAACTTTTCCAGTCTTTTTCGAGTGGCGGTAGATTGTGAATTAAGATGTGTTGAGATCAAGTTCTAATTCTCGACTACTTTTGCATAGATTGCATTCCACTAATTCTATTAAAGAATTATGACCGAAGTCTGATGAGTGTCCTGGTTTGGGTTCATCTCTAAAAGACGTCTCATCAGAATAAAACTTTGAAAACTAATTTCGGTCTTGGGCGTAAGTAATGAAACCTTGTCAAAAACACTATACATTTTCTTCAGTGTTTCTGTGGCGTTTTTCTTCTTAAACGTTAAGCACATTAAACGTCAAATATGCTATTTCTGTTCCTCCATTTTAGAGGCGTGAGATCATAGATTATAATGCGCGCTCTTTTTCTAATGAATAATGACTAATGCAGACACCCTTCATTCAGCAAATATCCAATGGCGTTTGAAATATAAGAAGTTTGAAATAAGTTGTTACAAAATTATTTTAACAAACAAAAATATATTTATGACACAGCCCAATATATATATATATATATATATATATATATGTATATATATTCATATAATGCTGTTTACTTTATTTAATAATAAAGAGAGGTGAATATCATTGAAAGAGCGCATATATATATATATATATATATATATATATATATATATATATATATATATATATATATAAGTGAGGATAGTGGATACATAGTCAACTGTGCTATGATAATATTACTCGAATATGAGTTCATCAGGCCCTGAAGAATGCATAAGCGAGAAACTGGCAGGTTTTAAGCATCATTGACTCTGTGTTTTCGCTATTCTAAATCTCTCTCTCTCTCTCTCTCTCTCTCTCTCACACACACACACACACACACACACACATACACACACACAGACACACACACACATGGGTTTGCGTGTAGTGTCAGGGCTATCGAATCGACATGGAAAATGGAATCGGCAACAAAATTGAACTATCTGAAACTGTTTGTATTTATTTTGTATTAATGCAAGTGGGAAAGACATAATCGATCTCTTCCTATCTCCCTATGTCTAAAATAGAATGACAGATTGGGCTCTCTAGCCTAGCCAAAACAATCACTCTAGCCAAAAAAGGCAACTCTGAATTCAACCCCTTTGACAACCTGTCATGGAGCATCGTGGCTCATTACTTCCCACGTCTTACATATCTCGATAAAGGTCTAAATCCTATTGTAAACTAAGTAAAAGGCTGATGGAATAAGAGATATGAAACAAAACTCTAGCAGCAAATGTATTTAAAGCAACTCGATGTGTGTTCAAAAATATATCGAGACTGAAGGTGGATATATCAGAGATAGCAGAAGAGAACAATGAGTGAAAGGTTATTTTTTCACAAAATAGCCCTCTTCAATTTCTGCACATTTAATCCGGTGTTTTTTTTCAAATGAACAAAACACTTGAACTTTTCTTTCGATATGTGGTTTGTCGTACCGGAGGCCTTTTTTTTTTTGTTCTTTTGTAAATATTCTTCCCGTCGTCGAATCTTAAGCTTGCTTTGAAATGTCAGTTTCCAAAAAAAAAACAAAAAAAACAAAAAAAAAAACAAAAAAAAACAACAACAAACAAACGAAAAAATAGTTATAAAGTTTAGTTTGCTGAGAAGAGAGAGTGCTGCACATGCTCCTGTGTTACGCCAAAATATATCTAGACAAATTTGCACGGATTCGTTTCGGTGTCTATGCATCATCATTCTCGAATGTGTTGCTTAGGTGTGTGCGTCTGTTTAATTTGAGCAAACGCCATTGGGAAAGGTATGAATTCAACGATATTAGTTATTGATAAATTGTAGGACATAATGAGTTCTTTAAGTCGCCCAGTCTTGGCACACAGTCTTGGAGAAGGAAGCCTCTGAATTCAAACTAGCTTTACTCTTCATAGAAATTGACCTTTTGTCACATTCTGCCTGCAGCAGAGAGTTTGATTAGATCTACACACCTGTACATTTAAACGATGAATCTCACTGAAATTGATCACCTGTGTTGTTAACTGTGTAAATCTCGGAAGAGTTGGGTAAATACGAAGGCCATTAAATAAACAATGTGAATTTCGTCTAGAAAGTTGGCAATAAGAAGCTCTGTTTATAGCTGCACCTTTTCCAAAAAAATCAATATTGATGGATCCTTTCACATCTCAGAAGACTGTCAACATGACCTTTACTTGCCATTGTGTCTGGAACATTTTATTTAACAATGAGTTTGTGTGTTTCCACTGTATTTTGGACTTTAGCTCGAAATGGCAAATCCATGTTGAGTCCCTTTTAAAATATATTTTGGATTAAAACATGCTTCCCTTTCCTCTGTGGCTATTTTAAAGTAAGCAAGTGGAATATCTTATCCCTTTCATTAATTCTGGGTTTAATCACGATGAATGCGAAGTCCACATTACCCAAATATCTACAACTGTAGCCTAAGCTTCTGATACAATGTTGCGTCGTACCTCGGATTACTTTTTTGAAAGGAGTCTGTTGGGGATACAGCCAGTTTTTACTAAAACCCACTGACAAGGCAACTTACTTCCTGAGATTCTGTTTATAAGCTTAGCAAGTTTGTGTTGCCTGTTAAAGTAGAATAAAATAGTTGGCTGTAATGCGCCACCCTTTTGTCAACTTAGAGCGTTAATTTTCAATGAAGAGCGAATAAATTAGTTAATCTCACACGGGAACCCAAGTGTCTGAATCGTCTGTTCATATGTCGATGGATCAGCGCTATTATGAAATGAACGTGTCTTTAAATCAATATCTAATGCAAGCGTAGATTAGTGCCGGTGGCTGTGGTCACACATTGAGTGGCGATTTTCAAATGTACCCTACTCCCCTCATAGTACGCCCAGCCCTCAAGAGAAATATTCTGTTGATGATTTATACGTTCATTCAGAGCACGGAATATTTTCACCTGTGACGATACTTTGTTCACGTAATACTAAATCAATAGAGTTTTAAGACTTGGTTTAATTTAAATCCTTCTTCTAATCGCATTTGTCAGTTGTTGAAGGCGCCTGCCATAGATCGATCGATGCCAAAGTTTCCCTGTCGGACAATCCTCTAGTTTAGTGGCATTTTTGAAAAATATCACTCAGTAACCTATTGCTGTTGTCCTATGTCCGAGTAAGCTCAGCTTAGAGTCTAAAAAATTGCCAGTCTTAATGTGATCCTTATTAAGCTTCTTCAAAAAGATGCAGCTAATTTCTGCGCAACATTGAGCATTTATATAATCCGTGAAAACCTGCTGCGATTCCTATATACTATAATCTAAATTTTTACTAATAAACACATTTTGAGTTCGTCACTGTTGCAAAGTAATGCTATTCGAAATCACGATTTCGAATGCAGACTTTCAAGAATGAGAAATCATATGCATTGCTTTTCTCTTCATACTCAGTACATAAAAAGGTGTAGATTATTAGCTAATGTGCTGGGCAGTGACATAAGTCAGATAATTCCGACCTTTAGAGAGTACATAGTCTATCATAAAGTACGAATACTATTAGCTGTTCCGCATATCCCATACTAACGTCTTGCGGATTTTTTTCTTTCAGTTGTTTCGATTTTCGGACAAGAATAACCAATTGTCTAAAGGGATATTCATAAAACCCCGGGTTTTTTTTATGATTTCCTTATGTCTGACTTCTGGTCAATCTGTTTTAAGGGATTCTTCTCTCAGCTGAGAGTACAGGATCTGTTTTAGCAGTTTGCTGTCCTCAAGTTTGTTTAAGTGGCCTGCCTATCTCCTATATTAGGATATATATATATATATATATATATATATGCATTGACGTATATAGATATAGGAATATATGTATGTGCATATATATGTATGTATATATGTGTGTATATATGTATATATGTACATATATGCATATACATTCACTTTATATACACTATATATATATATATATGTGTGTGTGTGTGTGTGTGTGTGTATGTATATGTCGTGTAATAAAAAATTATCCAGATATTTTAATTATAAAATCTAAGCAACAATGTGATAGAATTAATGATATATTAAAGTGATGGTGTCTCGTCGAGTCAATGACTTTTGTAAAAGATAATTATGAAGCCAGTCTCGATAGTTAACATACTGGCTGTCCATCGTATCCGATGATGACATTCTGCAGAATTTTCCCTCTAGTTTTTTCGATAAAAAAGTCTCAAGGGATGTTCAGGATCCCTAGGTTTCTTTTGGTCATGTTTTTATGCTTGAGTTTTTTCTACATATTTTACCTCTTCCTAATCTAAGTTGAGAGAACAGGATCTTTTCCGAAAGTCCGCCATCCTCAAATCTGTTCAATTGGCCTCTCTATCTTCAGTTACGTTGGGCGAGTATATCGTACATGCCATGAAGTTTAGATTTCTCTCGAAAGAATTTATTTGGAATACACTGCCACCACATGACATTTATTATTTTGCGCAAATGACGGAACAAATAGATATGAAACTTTGGGTATCCATTTTGTTTACCGTCTAAGATTTTGCGCCGTACTGGAGGGTTGAGAGAACATAGAGCAGTATACAGCACATTTAGTTTCATATGAAGAGGTCTTTATTGAACCAGAATTGGTTCCACAACTTACCAAAGGCCTTTGAAGCATTTAACATTCGTGTATCTTCTTTCGCATCTCGTCTGTCGTTGTTGGCAACGGCGGAACCTAGATATTTGAATTTGTTTACTTGGGTTAATACCTCTATCTGTATGTCATAACCAATACCATGAGATATTGAAGAGGTGTGTAACATAACCTCGGTTTTCTTGAGGTTGATATTCAACCCAAATGCCTTTACAATTTTCGAGAAATCGAGATTATTTCCTGGGCATCTTTGTGATTGTGTGCCGTAAAGGCAGTGTCGTCAGCTAACATTTACTCCCGCACCAAAATATTTCTGATCTTTCTTGCAAACTTTAATGAACTGAAATTGAACAGATTTGCTTCCTGCATCCTTACTCCTTTGTTGGAATCGGTGAAAGCATCTGACTAGACCAAAGAAATAAAAATCCAGAACACGTACGTGTTGGCAAAGTGGTCCTTTACTCTGGCAAGAATATCGCGCTTATCTCTGATTATTGTTTTATTGGCTTGGGTTAGCAGTTCTGAGAGGTTCAATCTTGTTCAGTACATAACTCTCATGCTTTGTAAAAAAAAAAACCTTTGGGGTCATTAGAGTCTGACTGTGTCTGGAGTCAGCCGCTTTTGTCAGACACCCTTTATTTTTGAGTTCTCTGCGTCAGAGAAGTTGACAACGTGTTCTCCATCTGTCTTTAGCAGACTTAGTGTTCTTGCTGAGCATGTTATTCCTGGTTAGATCCTTGTTGTTATTAAGCTCTTCCAGCTCCATGCTGTTTCCGTCGAACCAGTCCTTGTCCTTCCTTACTGCAGTGCCAAGTTTCTACTTGTACACAATTAATTTGAAGGCGTTTAACTTTTTTCCAACTGTATCTGCTGGATTTTCAGCAAAGCCTGTCATTTAGGGTGGCCTGCTTGCCATCCATACTTCTGTTGATCTTGATTGTGTAGTTGCGAGTTTTGGGATTGGTATTTTGTTTTTCCTCATTGTCTGCGATACTCGTAGTTTGGTTGTGGACTTGATCATTACATGATCAGAAATGCAGTTGGCTCCTCTAATCTCTCTTGTATTCAGAAAGTAAATCGTCTAGGAATTAGTATAACCTTATAAATTATTTTATGAAAATTTTCTCTAAACTAAAGATACCAGGAAATTATTGTTTCTTGTTGGTCCATCAAAGTGGATATTATTAGGTATTTTTCATTAGACGACTTTTTGATACAAAAATTCTGTAACTAAAAATAAAATTATCACAACCTTGTAACCAAACATGAAATTATATTAAATATGTAAAGCTTGCATTTATTTTCGGACCACATCACATTTACAATTCGTTTACAGAGTTTTACTTCAGTAAAATTTGATAATACTAATAATACCTAATAATATCCATTTCAATTGAACAATTTTTACGAGAAATAATGAAACCTTGGTATCTTTGTTTAATAAGAAAATGAAATTTTTAATAAAGATATTTTTTAAAATCAGTGGTAGTTTATCTCACTTTATCTTATATCATCTGTTTTTACATTCTGTATATTTAAACATTGATGAATAAAATTGTAAATCAGCTGTGTGTTGCAGCGCTTGTTTAACTAAACCTTCTCTGCTGTTAGGATGCAAACAGACATTTCTTTGCATTTAAAACCGAAACAAATGCAGTTGAAATAGGCATTTGTCTGGCCGCTCATCTCCATCTGAGATTTTATCTCGCATCATTTGTCTGTTTCTATGCACTTGAGATACTTCCGTAAATTTTATTGTTTATTTAACAATCCTCTCGTTATGTATAAAAAAAAAAAAAAAGAAATTCTCAAAATATGCATAAGAGTATTGGAGAGCTGATGTTTTAAATTCCTGACAACTATAATAAAGAAATGTCGGATTTGTTTGAAAACTCTTCTTCTTTCTAATTTACAAACAATTTTCCCCAAAACCTTTTCTACTTACATGAACCCTACGCAAGAATATCTCATCTCATTCACACTTTATGCTAAGGTTCTATCAAAGCATATACTCAACAACAGATAAATATATACGACCCTGAAAATCATTTAAACGTTCAATCATCTAATACACTATTTACACATGACGCGAGGTCGCTATAATAGAGAGTTTAGAAATAAGAAATGTATAAGAGAATTAGTACATCACTTGCTTATAAATGTAGTTATAAGCATATCAAATACATTTCAGGAAGCTTTCTTATCTTCTTCTACATCTCTCAATCTGACCTTGTGATTGTCTTTCATTGGGTACCCCATATTTGAACCCTTGATTCGAAAATAATATCATCCAATTTCCTGAAAATAACTTTTAGAAATGTATAGTTTTGTTTGGAAACAATCAGATGAATAATAATACAAGTGTATAGGCTGCATATTAATAATAATAATAATAATAATAATAATATATATGAAACTGCGGTCGTGTCGATAATGCTGCATGGATGCACTACTTGGACGCTGACTAAACGGTTGGAGAAGAAGCTCGACGGCAATCATACAAGAATGTTACGAGCAATATTGAACAGGTCCTGGTAGCAACACCCCACAAGGCGCCAACTGTACGGTCACCTACCACCTATCAGGAAAACTATACAAGCTAGACGAACCAGACATGCCGGACACTGCTGGAGAAGCAAGGACGAGATCGTAAGTGATGTACTCCTGTAGACCTCCGCATATGGCCCATCAAAAGCAGGACGACCAGCTCGAACATTCATACAGCAGCTATGTGATGATACGGGATGTAACCCTGCAGACCTGCCAGAGGCAATGAATGATAGGGAGACGTGGAGAGAGAGAGGGTTAGGGATATCCGTGCTAGCCGCACATGATGATGATGATGATGATATATATATATATATATAATAATGCAGGTGATTAGTCTGTATTACACTACGTTATTCCTAATGGGTAACAACGATTAAGAATCGTGCTAATACCACAACGTTAATGGATAAACTTCCAGAATCTAGGCGTAGGATAGGATCATGATGTAGGAAAATAGTGCAAAGGAATCTCTAAGAAATCGGTCATCTGGGTCGATAACGGAAGAAATTCTGATTGAAATTCTAATTCGATTTAAAAGAAACCATATTTAATTTTAACATTGCATACCGCGGTACTTTGTCGGCTAGAGTTCCCAGTTTAAATTGCTGTTTCAGATTAAATTATCTTGAATTAGGATCTCCAAAACGAGTAGCACGCTGTAGAAAATTTTCGTGACTAATATTTTCCTAAAATTTTGTAATTTGACCTTCTCCCCTGACCGGAGAAGTGTAGAATATAATCTAATATTTCAGTCGCTTTAATCTTATGATCAGATGTTGAAAAATAGAAATGATCCGATTTTATATACATTTAACAATCGTTCTTACTGGAATCTGCATGTTTCAAAGAACTATTGTGTTGGAGGAATGACTGACATTGTCGGAAATTAGCCCACATAACAGGAGATGAGGATATTTTTCATAACGTGACAAGAGGTAGATTTGACAAGACATAACGGCGTGGACAATGTACTTGAGATGACAGACAACTAACACACAACAGAATTGGAGTAAACCTGTTTTGCTTCACAACATGAGAATAAATAGTTTTTTCTACTTATGTTGGCATGGGCAAGGTATACTTGAGACAAAAGACAACTCACAGAGATAGAAAACAAAAGTATATCTTTGAGGGCGGAGTGTGAAATAAACCGAAATTATTTCTACCATTTCTGTAAATGTGATAAAACTTTGAATTTTGCTTTTATTTTCTGTGTTTAAATAATATTTCGTGAATGATTTATTGCAATTTGCCGATGAAATAAAAAAAAAAAAGAATAAACAGAATTAATCATGATTGAACACTGGAAACGTGTTTTTACCAAAAGCGAAAAGGAAATTAAGGAAAATGTGTAAGTGAAAAATTTCCCACTACATTTTATACGATTTCCGGATTCTACATGCTATCATAGGCATATTGATTTTGATTGGAAAATTGATAGATTGCAGTCTATCAACTTGCATTGCATTTAAGCATTATAACCGATTGAAATAACGTCTCAATATTATCTCAATTTTGTCTCACTATAATCCTCCACCATGACACAATGACCTTTTAGATACTTTGAGTTTTGAGACTGCTGCTTTAGAATGTTTTGTCGGTCATCAAGTTGAGGTAAAGATTTTCATTTAAATTCAGTGTCTTGACAACATCTTAGTTCAATGAAATATCCCATCATTGAAGTAATTTTGCGTGAGTTCGTTAACACTAACTGAAAATGTAGGCAAAGAAGAGCTACATGGCAAATCTATATTTTACCTGTCTCACAGATCTCGTAATCTGGTTTGTTTTTAAGGACGTTATAAGAGTAGCCCGTCCATTTACAAATGTACAACTTGTTTAAATTCAGTGTTCCTTCTATTAAGCTGCCATACCAATGATAAAGATCTCAGAATGTCCAACTTATTTTTCTTACCTGAAGGGGAATTGTAGGATTCATAGCTTTCCAAAGAGACTTTAGACTACGGAATCGTAGTAAGCGAGTTCATATTCCGGTTCCGCTATTATGTTTCCTTTCGGGCAAATACCCTTGGAAAAAGTATGAACCCCCTTATCCTCTCAGCTATGGGTTAAATAGTACCACTACTGTTCTTCTTGGAGAATGGGTTTGGCATTAAATAACCCACAAAGGTTGATACGCCATTAAACAAAGAAACCAAACCAAAGAGACTTAGCGCTATGTAGAATACAAAAAGATTCGTCTAGAAATCAAACAAAGTGACAAACAATCTAAAAGAATCTGGTCGCATCTTCCGGTACTGCAAGGGATATCGAGATTAATAATAATATTAATGTTTCAGCTACAAAACCAAAGCTGACCCAAGAGCTAACAACTGTTAATTTCTTTTTTTTCGGTTCGACTGTAATTTTTTCCTGGCGACGTGTAGAGGAAATTATATACACAATTCAGATTTATACAAAAACGACTAAGATTTGCATAAAGGGAATACAGGATATCCGAAGGCGAAAAGTTGATATTTTCTTTTTTCTTGTAAAATATAAGAGATCTGTGTAGATATGAGGGTAATAAATTTTGTCAAAAAATACAGCAGATAAATGAAGATAAACGAAACAAAAAGTCGATTGTATATTAAACGTCAATAGATATTTTGTCCCGTTGATGTTCAAACTCTTAGAAAGTAATTCGGCAGAAATAATATGATTTTATATCTTTAAGAAGAGATTAAGTTCCTACGTGAAGAGGTGTACTTTGAAATTTGATTGTTTCAATTCTTGAAAAGCATATGAGAGAGTTTGATGATACCTTAGAAAAGATTTAAAGAACAGTTGCCTGACACTTTAAACTCACTGCCACGTGGATTCGATTAAAAGACTAAAACAGATATTCTTTTTTGAGCTACAGTTCAGAAACCTTTATTTTGATAAATATCTCAGAGTAAACACTTTCAATGTAATGTAAATTTTGAATTTCTTTCCTTTACATAAGAGGCAGAAAGTTATCGCAACTAAAGAATTCATTTTTTGAATGTTACTATTTAAATCTTAAAAATAATCATCGAATATAAGAAAGTGCCAAGAATCTTAGAGAATTTAAGAAAAGTTTTTGAGCATCTTTTGATAAATGTACATTTTTCTTTTTTTAAGCAGAGGAATTATATTGTGAATGGAATTACCATAACCTGAAAAACCGGCGAACATTTGCGAGCGACATACAGAGAGACTGGACAGCTGTTTAGATTTTATTAGGTCTCATCAGTAGTGTATACCATAGTCTCTCCCCACTGGAGATCGAATCAGTGACTACAGAGCCGAAACTCTACCCTTGATCCAATATCCCACATGGCACTAAACTGATGTCAAATTAACTAGTCATGGTAATAGCGCGGCTGTCCAGTGTTTCCGTATGTCGCCCTCAAGTGTTCAGTGGATTTTCTGGTCGTGATCATTCAATCCACTATCTTTTGATAACTTTAGTATAAATACATGTAATCATATGCTCATATGTTGTTTTATATTAGCTGAATGCTTTTACTTAGAAAATAGGGTCATTACTAAATGTCATTATCCAGAGTATAAAGGAACGTTTGAAGGGAATAATTTTTGTTTTCTATACTTTTACAACATAAGCAATTAAGAAATAACACGACCCTGAAACAAAATTTCTGTTACTAACAGGATTTCGACGACACATACTGAAACTGAAATACTTGCATTGCATCCTGCTACGTATACATTATTTCTAAATCAGTGAGTGCAGGGAATCAGTCAGTGATATCTTTCGTAAAAATGAAATTAATTTTGAAAACAAAACTCTATCGGAAAAACTACATTCGATTAAAAGCTAGTAAAGAAGAAAGCAAAATAAAGAGGCCATTCTTAGTGTTTTGTAACTTTCACGTTCCTTTGAAATAACTTAGTTGCTCCGCAGTACACTCATTCTATTGGAGTGAACTCTGTCGTTTTGATTTTCATTTAATGATTTTTCAGAGCCATTAAGTGTTATATATGAAATGTATATACATATATATATATATATATATATATATATATATATATATATATATATATACGATGTAGTTTGAAAAGTACCGAGACAGAAGACACATACAATTTATTTCAATTCCATTTTACAAACTAAAAGATTTCCTCTAAAAAGATTTCATCAAGTAAAATTCACTTTTCAATTCTTTTTCCGGCCGCCAGATTGTCAATGTTCAATGGCAGACTTGAGGCCCAAAGGGTCCTAATTTCGGCTGGGACGGGCAATTTTCGGGTGGGTTAGCTGCATTATTGACACCTTTGACACCCTTGAAGCGCACTGGACCTCTTAGTTCGGTTTAAGCGATTATCAGGGATCTGTGCCTGGACTCATGTTTGGATCCATGTCCAACTAGGCTTATCAGACCCACATTGCAGTAAGTAGGCCGATGACCTTCCTCTCCCCTAACCCCAATATAATTGACCTTCGTGTCATTGGCCTTGTGTCAAGTCCTGTCTGGTGGGAGGCAGAGACAGATATACACTTTTTTATTCTTTTTCCTCGCTTCTATGCACTGCTGGAAGGATTATTCCAGGATGCCCTGCCGCTCGATTATTATGGCTCTCTCCACGCCTTCAAAATAGGTCTTCTAGATGATCTCTGACGGATTATGGAAAAGAAAAAGCCAGACATGTGAAAATCGGGTGGATAGCGAAGTTGTTCCAATTCGGCGATTTTCTTCTCAGACAGAAACTTCTTGATGCTTAGTACACCTAGTTGCGTTACTTTTTAGACATGCTAAAAACTATGATGATAATCTTTCAAACTGAAGTTTTTCATATCAAGCAGATTTGCGATCATTCTAACAGTCAACCGATGATCGCCACAATATCATCTGCCTTGTCCTCTCGAAGATGACCTCAGTCTTGCTTGTAGGTTGCCTACCGCTCCTGGAGTTATCTTTTGTACAACTCCCCACCCCAAAAAAAAATGCGCGCAATATAGTATTATCTTCATGTACTCGGAGAATTTTAAATGCTTCTGACTGAATTTTCCACAGTGGGACAAAAAATTTCAGTCCTCAGTGAATGGCTTATAAAAGAGGATGAGTATACAAAAGCATATTATGAGAAACTGGTAAAACAACAAACTTCTTAGTTTCTCATAATATTTTAACCAGTCACAATTTCGATTTTCAAAACTCGGCAATATTTACTTTCCTCCAAGATTGAGAAAAAAAAAAAAGAGATTAATTGAAGTATGTTCCATTGCATACCACAACACAATACCACAACGACAATTTTTTTTCAAAATATTACCGTCTCTAGAAAAAATAATACAAAAAGATTTCAAATCCCCACAAAAATTAGCCCCCTCTCTCTAAATATCTAAAGTAATAAAACATCATAAATCCGTTTCTTAAGCAACAAAACTCCAAAAAAAATTCCATCGCATGACATAACAAATTTAGAACAAATCAACCTGTATTATTCCGTTTTTCACATAACAACATCTACTGGCTCTGATGAAGGCTTCCATATGAATAAAAAAAATCTCTTATAATTATTTCTTATACAAAAGACATTTTGATAAAATATTTTTGTATTTAGACAAAACCTTTAAGTCAAAACACGTCGACACAATAAACGAATCACCAAACATATCTTTCTTCCATTTTCAACTTGTTGTATATACAATCTGTCTGATTCAATTCACTTCTTCACACACACACACACACACACACACACACACACACATATATATATATATATATATATATATATATATATATGAACTAAATTTGTCGGGATCTTTGCGCGTATATTCATATATAATGATGACTGTTACATCTTGACGGATTATAGCCATCTTCATCACCAAAATTATAATGGAAATATCCAGATTAGTAATTATTTCTCGTCTATGAACTTTCAACTCACATTCAAGTCCAAGAACTGATTTATGATACATAAGGCAAATATAAAAAAAAACGTGGCTTGAATTTTTTACAGTTTAATGGGATCCACCAATGGTATAACATTTTCATGAATTCTTATGTGGATTCTCATGTCAATTCTCTAGGACTTGAATTGCATACTTTATCATTAACTAGATATGTATTACTAAGAGGATGAGGAGGAAACGAAAGATTATATATAGATATATACAGTGTGTGTGTGTGTGTGTGTGTGTGTGTGTACGAAATATAAGACACATTGGCGTTGCCGACTGACACCCCTACAGAAAGATAAGATGTTTCCCCCCAATGAAGTTATTAAAATGTAATCATTGGTAAGGCTGTAGTTATGGAGATCAGAAAACGTGGAGTTACACTTCTATTACCATTAATCCCAGGTCAACTCCGACTCGAAATTAGAGTTCATCCTAAGGTTTCATCTATACTTCGAATACATCTGTTTAAAATAATTAAATTTCCATTTTTTTTAAATGATGGCCCCGATATTTTTTATTACTCTTAATAATTAGATACCATAAGCCTTTTTGTTAAAAAGAATCCAACAAAAACTGACAACCCATAAAACGAAGCAACCATACAACTTTAGTTTATATATATATATATGCGCGCGCGTGTGCGTGTGTGTGTACCACATCCGCAGTTGGAGAAGAAAGTATGAACACATTAGTGACGTTCTTATATGTGCCCCTACTCATAGACATGCCAGTGATAGCTGATCAGCAGGAACATTTTACATTAGCTTAGTGCTCTCTCTCTCTCTCTCTCTCTCTCTCTCTCTCTCTCTCTCGCTCTCTCTCCCTCACACACACACACATACACACACATATATATATATGGCAAAAATTGATTGAAATTATATATATATATATATATATATGTATATATGATAATTCCAATTAGTTTTACCCCTCAGTCATCATCATTGAATATTTATTTCAAGATTACTAAATTTATTAATGCCCAGGATTCTGGTTCATATGCTCTTTGGGGATTAAATTTATGTTAATGACTGAACCACTCGAGTCCCACGTGTTTAAAACATTTCAAACTTTTGAAAGAACATTTTTCTCGGAGTGAATGTTAAGTTGGTAAATAAATCTATAAAAATACTGATATATATATATATATATATATATATATATATATATATATATATATATATATATATATATATATATATATAAATAATTTTTAAGAAATTGATAGAAAAAATCAATTTTGAGTTTTCATGATACATTTATTTCGCGTCTATGGCGACCCTCTTCACATAGAGAAGGCTTTTTTTTCTTGTCAGAATGGAGTCACCATAGACTCGAAATAAATTCATAATGAAACCACAAAATTGATTTTCTTTCATTTTTATAAAATATGTTTTTGCTCAGCACGTAAATTTTGATGTATTTTTAATCTGAAATGAATTATACAGTCAATAGCCGTTGGCATTGAACACTGAACTTGATATTCCAACCCCTTGGATTATTGCTTAATTGTTTAATCCTTAGACTATTTTTTCTTGGATTATATATATATATATATCATCAACTCACGCTGATAGTGCGTCATTCCTTGACGCCTCTCTCATCACTAGTGGTGAGTCTTCTAAACTGTGTCAAATGTCCTCACAGAGCTGGTGTATGTAAGTCCTTGCTGTTCGTTCAACACCAGCCAATGAATTCATTAGAGAAAGTCACTAATGAATCCGTTGTTACTACTGCTGCAGTGCCCTGCATATCTTGTTCGTCGTACTTGGATAGATTAGTGAGATAGGAGGTGTGAGGCCCAACAGATTCTGTTTTTTTTTGGTTGGGGGTGTATATATATCCATTACTCTGAAAAATTGCTTTGCAGAATGAGTTGTTTTGACTAATACTGTTATTTTTTCTAAATTAGAGAATAAAGCAATTAATGAATTAGTTTGTAAATGAATTATACTTTTAAGATTTTCAAACTGCGATTAGCGCCATTTAATAAATCTACATTGTGTAAAGCTACCCCCCAATCACGACCATCAGTGCCTGATTTACTTGCATATGATCAACAGGAGAGATAAAATGGTCAATCGTATAAATGCTTGTTTTCGGGCCAGAAATAGTTTGCAGAGTCTCAAAGGGACAACTATCATTGAGAATGAAAACGTTAGTATATATATATATATATATATATATATATATATATATATATATAAAGTAAGTAAAGTTGGCGACCATAGTCGTGGGTGACCCGAAAATTCTCTTTTTAATAGCTTTTACACCAAGGAGTAGGGAAGGGCGCTACGTCTTTCCCGGGATTTCGCCACTTTAACCTTGATCCATACCTTATAATGCTGAGTGAAGCAAGGAGGTATCTAGTACCATTTTTTGAGACTTTGCTATGAATCAACCTGGGATTGAACCTCGGTATCGTAAATTTTGGGTTGAAGCGACACAGTGCTTATCACAGTTTATAAAAATGAGCAATCCTTTACTCCATCGACTATGCACACCACTCCACGTATTCCTTCTAATCGGTTAGAAGATCTGACACCCGAAATTAAACGTGAGTCGGATTTAATAAGAACGTTTTTAACAGTTCTTTTATACCCATAATCAATTTACAACATCATTTCCTCAACCGTTCTTTGACATCATTTGAGATCATAACAATGAAAGAATTCTCGATAGCACTGTGATAGCAATAAAATGAAAAAATGTCCTTCAGTTCTTTCTAAAAAGAAGCATCAATATAATCATAGTTTACAAATTGCCCATGTTTATTGCTTTTTAAATTAATTGATTTCATATTCAATCTTAAACAAGCTTTTTGTTCTTGTTGTCGTAGATTTAAAGCCCTATTGATTAGTTATAAAAATATAACTAATACATAACGTGAAAAATCGTAGGAAAAATTACTGATTGTTAAATTTATAATTTTATTTCTTCAGGCGTATTCGAAACTACATCGAAACCTTTATTTTTACGGAATTAGGCATTCACTGGCATTTTTCTCTTGCTGTTAAGCTGATATTTTCGTCGTAATAAAGACAATCTGATCTATAACCCCAAGACAGATTACTCACTAAAATGTGAACACACCCAATTCTAGTTTTGTCACGCTATTCTGGAAACTTTGCAAGATAAATGAATGATTATTTCCTAAATCTTCCTTCTGAAAGACGCTTCCTGCAAGTAATATACCAACTAAAATAAAGTTTACTCCCAGTTAGTTTGAAATTCAACTTTCCGTCACTTCCTGTTTTGGTCTTGACAACAAGACGACATAACGGGAAATTGCGACTCATGCAGACGAGAAGACAGGTCAAATAGATACAATTACTTGTTGAATTGAATGTCTGCTATTAAATGTTCAAAAATAGTATTCAAAAGTAGCTAATGTAAATGTGACAGGTTCTCTTTTTTTTTTTTGCTTTCTTTTTAGACTCTATTTATATTAATTTTGATGAGGTCTGATGAAGGGATTGGTCGGAAAGTTGTATTGACTGAATGAAAAAAGAAATCAAAGAAGGTTTGAATATTAATTGCAGTATATGATGAAGGTCTATACTCAAAGTAATATACACAATAAGAAAATTTCATCTGAACTTATGAAATGAGGAATTATCATTATTATTCAAAAGAGAAGTGTATTCATCTTGGTTGTTATTATAGTCACGTATCGCTGTATTCTGGCATGGACTGTGAAATGAGAAGGATCTACTCTCATAGATTGAATTAGGCGCTTTGGGTCAGCAAGCTAGACAAGGAAACCTACACGAGTGAGGTCGAATCTCATCGGGTGCCCCTTTCATTGGGCCTTGTGTCTTATCTAAGCACTAAAGCTCAGTAAATTACTACTCTCGAAGATTGAATGACATAGTTGGTTCGAAATGAGTTCACCAACTACGACACTTGAAGATGACTAGTGGCTCGAAACGTGACTACAATAAAAAGAAAGTCGAAAACAAGACTTTATGTGCATCAATGAATAATATTTCATTACTGCAAATTTTCATCCTAACATCGCATTTATCTATTTTAGTAGAACATATTAGTGTCATTTGTAGTAGTAGTAGTAGTAGTAGTAAGCAACCAACTAGCCAAATCTCACACAAGAAGACCTGGACGTGTCTACGAAAATGAAACTTTGAGAGAGAAAGAGAATCTTCTCAAGTAGCAGCACAAAACAACGCCATAACGACCAATTATGTTAAAGCAAAAATACATAAAACACACCAGAATACCAAGTGTATGTAATGTAGCAATAGACATGAAAGGTTTAATCACATAGTAAGTGAATATAACAAACTAGCGCAAAATGAGTACAAGACTAGATATGACAGGTTGTGGAGATGATCCACCGAGAATTGTACAAGAAATTGAAATTTGAACAGACTGCCAAATACAACATGCACAGAATGAGACGCATAAAAGTCTCTGGGATTTTGAAATACAAACAAATAAACTAAACCTGGCAAAAAGACCAGACCTTGTGATAATTAGGAAAAAAAGGAAATTTGACTTATAGTGTACTTAGCCGTTCTGGTAAACCAGCGAGTGAAAGTCAAAGAAAGCGAGAAGAGATACAAGTAGTTGTACTTTGCCAGAGAACTAAAAAAAGTAGGGAACATGAACGTGGCGGTGATACGAATTGTAATTAATGCACTTGGACCGGTTCCCAAAGGCATGGTAAGGGGGCTGGAGGATTTAGAATTCAGAAGACGAACCGACTATTCAAACTACTGCGTTAGTGGGGTCAGCCGGAATACCGAGGAGATTCCTGGAGGCCTGAAGAGACTTGCTGTTACTCAGGCTCCAGGGAAAGACCATCAACTAACGCTGGTTTAAAAGAATGTCTAGAAGTAAAATAATCATAAAACGGATCACCTAATCTCGGCCCCAGATCCAGACCTAGTATTAATTTAAAAAAAAAAGAAACGATTAGTCATATTGTGGATTTTGCCGTTCCAGAGAACCACAGCGTGAAATAAAAGACAAGCGAAAAGACTGACAAATATTTTGACCTTATCAGGGAACTTTAAAAAAACTGTGGAATTTCAGAGTGACGACGATATCCGTTGTAATTGGTGGAATTGGAAGGTCCCCAAATAATTGGAAAGGGTTTGGGATCTGTTGGAAATCGGAGGAAGAATCTTGACCATTCTGATTGCAGCATTTTTGAGATCAGCCAGAATACTGAGAAAAATCCTGAAGACATGGGACCACTTCTTACTCAGACATCAGACGCTGCAATGAAAGGCTCCCAAGGAGTAAAATACTAAAATTATGAAGGGCTTTTAGATACAAAGATATCACCCAATTCGAGCCTGAAGACCAAGTCTTTTTTTAACTAACAAGTAAAAAAGGGCCTCTGTAGTGGATGTTGCTGTGCCAATAGACGTGTGATAATGAAAAGCTGAACAAATACCTTAGCCCTGCCAGGGAACTGAAAAAGCTGTGAATCATAAAGTTGACAATGATACTAATGGTAGTTTTGTCCCTCGGAATAGATCTCAAGAACCCTGAAAAAAGACTTTATTAACTTGAGAATATAAATCTGCTCTATCAACAGAGGGTAAAGAGATTCAATATACTATAAAGACAGAGCGTTGTAAATTTCTGTAAGAATCATATAAAATCACAATTTTTATTTATAAAATCATTTTTATTATACAGCTCAAAATGCTGTCATGTACATTAAAGAGAGGATATGAACATTGGACAATCTATTGAAGAAGGAATTGAACACTTTGAAAATATTGACAAAATAAAATTAAAGGTAAAAGGAACAGTCATATATGACTTACTTTGTTTAACACTTAATATGTAGTCTTATCTAACTTTAATACTTTTATTTGTCTTTTATGCCTCCACTTTTTGCTATCTTATATCAACTTAAAGAATCTTTGTACGGAGCATAAACATTAGTCATACATTATCTATATACGGATCAAATTCTATTTAGTAATTCATCAAAAATGCCCTTGAATGTTTTCTTACTATTTCTATCAAACCATTCAAGTTATTCTAAAATCTTTTACGTTATTGCTCTTTTTGATCTGATTAGGCGATTTGATCCAAAATGTATCATTCTATTATCAACACCCCCTAAAACCAATTGATTTGTTAATATTTGTGAAAATATTTATTAACAGTAAATTTCGATTTTGAGGAGAAATATTAAAAAAATTGCAACCATAAGAAATTCAATGAAAGGTTTAATTAAATTACCTTTTAATCTTCTTTCTAGTAAATAATGCATTCTGATTTCTCTAATCTCTCTTTGAAATTTTAATCTTTTAATAATTTTGATTACTTTCGTTAGTCTACCTTCAATCTCAATATAAAACACTCCAATTTCCGAAACTCATCGCCAGAGCCTAAGAATGGGCTAACTATACTATAATGAGGTTTTATATATCTACAAAATATTTGCCGCATTAAGTATTCTAATCATTAAGTCAATCTTTCCATTTACCATCAGTAGAAGAGACAAAATATGATAGTTAGCTTTAAATGTAAAGTCAACAGCTAGATCATATTTTTCAATTAGATTTTCTATTTCCCAGTCGCTTAATTTATATTCAACTTCAATGTTAAGGGTTCCAGGTGCTACTCCTTCACATTTTTATATATCAAATTTTAATTTCGTAAAATCTTTCCAAAAAGATATTCTATTTACTTTCATATCTGTTGAATTATATTGATTTCCCTTGATGTTAATTTGAATATTCTATGTTCTAATTTTGAGTAAACCTAAGGTCTATATGTAAAGCTAAACGGTTTGCTCAATTTGGCCTCTGGCTGCTGGGTTATATTAATACCAATAAAATCCGAGATATTCAAAGTAATACAACGTGACATTGCATTTCTTTGAATTAACCGTATGGGAAAAGTCGACGTGTTTCCTATAAAGGCATAATGTCTACTAATATTGGATTTTAAAGTTCGTTGAAGGTGAATCATTCAGGATGACTTGTCTTTCATTTATTGAATTATCTGTATTTAATTATATATCAAAGCGTTCAATATGTTTGTATGTGTGTACGAAAGGATGTGGTTTTAATTTGGCTTCCGAGTAACCTATACTCTCTGACGAATTATCTTTTCTATTATAAATATTATCTATAAAATAAAGCTATCTTAAAAATATACATGTTAAATACACACATGCACGTGCGCACTCACACACATGTGAATGTAGACATACATATTTACACGTAAGGTGCAATAATGATAATAAAACCCTTAATACTAAATGTGAAATCAATTGTGGATTATTACTTCCTTCATATATATATATATATATATATATATATATATATATATATATATATATATATATATATATTACTGTTACCGATTGGTGAAGCAAAGGATACGCCAACAGCGTCTCATTCAATCGAAATAACCCTATACAAAATGAAGTCAGCTGAATATAACACTTGACTAATAAGGCTCTCATTCTGAAACTCAGCTGTTGTTAGAGTTACCATTATTCTCATGCCCATTTTGATCCTGACTGGAAATACCTGCGAGGCCAAATCTGTAGGTCAATAGATCTCTTTGAAATGTATTAGCATTCGTATTATTTCAAACTCCATAATTATGTGCAAATTATTTCAATTAAAGATGGCTACTTATACCTATAATTGTTTAAAAAAGATTAACATAATTATTAATAATATTATTTATTCCTTGAGAGTTTTACACATCAGAATTAGTTGATCGTCTTTCCATGAAGTTTGAGTGACAGCATGTCTCCTCAAGTTTCAATATTCTGGCGGTTCTCAATAATGTTATAGTTTGATGGTCTCCACTCGTCCTCTTATTTCTATGTCCTCCAGTCGCTTTAATAATCATTTAGTGACTGTACGAAAAGCACCAATCACAGTTGGTGTGATTGTCACTTTCATGTTCCATCGATTTTTCAATTCCTTAGCAAATTCGAGAGAATTATTCTTCTTTTCATTTTCTTTCAAATTTACTGTCGGGTTAGCCGGAACAGAAAAGTCCACAATTGTGTAAGTTCTTTCTTTTTTGTGGATTATTTTCATGTTTGGTCGTCTAGCCGAGATTAGGTGATCCGTTTGTATGTTAAAATCTCATAGGAGTTTATGTCAGGAGGGATTCTGGGTTGTGCATATACCATTTGTTCGTATAGTCAAATTTAAAGTTCTTGCACTACTCCCTTATTATCATCATTGATATTAATATTTTACTCCTTTGAGAGTTTTTCACATCAGAATTGGCAGATGGTTTTTCTCTAGAGTTTAGTTAAAGTGACAGGAAATCTCCTCAAGTCAAGAGGATTCTTCTCAGCATTCTGGCCGATTTGATTAATGCTAATTTTAATGGTCTTCTCTTGTCCTCTTTTTTCTAAGTCTTCTAGTATCTGTATCAATCTTTAATTACAATTAGTATTACATTTACAATTTTCTTCTCTAGCAAGGTTTAGATATTTATTGCGCTTTTCACTTTCTTTTAATTTTACTCTGTGGTCTGCCGAGAAAGCAATTCTACCATTCGGCAAGTTATCTTTTTTTTTTACTGCCTATCACTAGGTCTGGTCGTCTGGCTGAGATTAAGTAACACATTCCTATCTTAAAATCCCAGAGGCGTTTCAGCATCTTATTCTGCAGAACGGATTCTGAGTTATGCATATACCACTTAATCGTTGGATGGAATTTCAATTTCTTGCACAATCCCCAATGGATCGCTTTCTGCACCAAGTCTTGTATTTTTTCGTCAATTTAGTGTATTCTCTTATTATGTGATTGATCATTTTGTCTCTATTACCACATGACCTACATTTGCTAATGTTTTTGCATTTTATCTATTTTTGCTTTAACATAATCTCATTGCGTTGTTTTGCGCTGCTATTTGAAGATATCCAGTTACTCTCTTGAGGATTATCCTTTTTAACCATGTCCAAGTCTTCTCGTATGAGATTTCGATTGTTTGTCGCTTGATATCGCCATACAATTCTTTTTTCCTATTTTTGTTTTCTTGTAGTACATTTTATCTTTTAAGTCGAGGAATTATATTATAAATTAAACTACAATGAGCAGAAAATCCAAGAAACACTGTCAGGTTAATTGCTATGACTAGTTAATTTGGCATTGCTTCTGTGACCTGTAGCTTAGTGGTAGAGTTTTGGCTCTGCATTATGTGGTCTCTATGAGGGAAATCACGGTATACACAGTTGAAGTTACCTAATAACGTCGATGAAGCTGTTCAGTGGTTTGGTATGACACACGCAGTGTTTTGTTTTGAAGTAGTCTTTTTATGTAGTCTTTGAGTCGCCGTGTTGATATATCGACACTATCTTCAATACTAGCGAGACCTCTTCCTCCTTCTTTGCTTGACACATTTTTTGTCGATGTCATCACTCAATGGGTTTTCTTGTTCTCTGGTACATTTGTTGAAAGTCTTCTCTTGTCCACTTCACAAATGATCACGAGTATCTTACAAGGAACACAGCCCGGGGGGTTCTCCCTACGATAAAATTTCTGCTGTAGAGACTGATTTCGAATAGTTTTCTCCTCCAACCGATCTGATTTTTTCTTGATTTTGTAGTTCTATTCAATCCGTCATGTGTCGTTTTCCGCTTCTTATTATTAGCATGGTGCATATTTCTATGTAAAATTCCATCCCCATATCCTGATTGTATATTCTCACTACCTGTATTAAGTTTTTCAATTCGTTTTCCTTTTTCGCAGAATTCGATGTCTTCCTAATAGAGGGGACTCTATTAGGTATTTAATTTTCTTTGGTGACTCATGAAGTTTTTAGCTACTTGTGCGTTTCCTAAGAGTGAAATTGAGAGGCATCATTGCTATTACAATGAATAATGAGATAGCGTGTTTCCCTGGAATATACCTCTCTTGATTTACACTCCAGCTAATTTTTTTCCTCTTGCTGTCAATTCCATTGTCCAGTTTTTCATGGTTTGCACGATAAACTTTATGACATTGACGGATATCTTGTACATTTTGACAGTCAATTATCCAACCTGCTGGGATCCTATTGTATGCCTTTTCGTAGTCAATACACTCCATAGCTACATTTTTGTGTTTCGTTTTGCTCTCCACGAGGAAGTGTTGATCAATGTATAATATATCTCCTGTTTCCTTCGTTCCCCTGCAGTGTCTTTTCTGCACGTTGGGAATTTTGCTCCTGAAAAAATCAGTCAGTTTTATTTCGTTATGTTGTTCATTTACATACGTGTTAATAATTTTTTTTCAGTTTCTACACTGATGGTTTTCCATTCTTGGTTTCTGCGAGATAGTAATATAATCTTTTCAGACATAATTCTCTTAGTGATCTCTACATTCATTTTTCCTTTTTGTGTTAGCCTTTGTTCTGCAGTGTTTGTGTTGGTGGTGTTTCTATTATTATTGCTTTGCGTTTCAGTTCGGTCTGAGTGTTCTTATTTTTTAGTATTTAAAGTCTTGATTTTTTTGTAGTAAGGTCTTTTGGACATGATTCCCTGTTTATTTGTTGGTGTATTTCAAATATTTCTCGGAGAGAAAACCAACATTTCTTTATTATCACATAACCTTAGTCAGCGAGTCTTTGCCTTGTCTTAAATCTAGTTGATTCTCCCCAGATTTATGTTATTCTTAGTCTACACCTTCTTTGTGTATGATTGCTTCTAAAATGACAGTGAAGTGCCAGTTGGATATCTTCCCCAATCTATTTTCTGACTTAGTGTCTCTGATTTGAGTGGTTACTTAGTTCGACGTTTGTGTACACGAAAAAAGGATAGCCAACATTCACATGGCACTAACTGGTACTGCATGTTAGCTGACATGGAAGCAACTGTCGACTATGACACATAAATCTGTTATCTAGGTCCCACGTTGAGTTGTTTCGATTTGTCATTTTTTATGGGATGTATATTGTGGCTATACCACAGAAGTTATTTATTATCTGCCCTCCGTTCACAGATTGGACGAAGTACTCTTAAAGTATAAAAAACAACAACTCTTAAGCAGGTTACAAAAGAATTCCCTTGTAAATTTATTAAGTCTTAATTTAATTTAAGCCCTGAGTGGACCCTTTTTTTACCTTTACTTTACCGTATAACTGATATTTTGTACTTTAAACCCTTAGCTATCAGTTGACATCCATGTATTGTGAATTTCGCACTGCTTTTAAGAATTTAATCAAATTTTTCTCTCTGTTATGCTAATTTGTTTCAATTGAAAAGGTTTGTCACATGACTAGGGAAAATGTCCCATGTCCCTTTTCTGTTACTTCTTGGCTTCTCACCATTCTTTGGTTACCTGTAACAACTCCCTCAATTTGTTATTGCTCCGACTTCCTCTTCAGCCACAATTCTTACTTTCTACATTATTTCTATGTATTCAAATACAAATATCATACAAAAATCACACAGAAAAAAAGAACAAAAAAACAACAACAAACAAACATGAAATGCATTTGGATAATATAGCTAGAGGCATTGAAAAATTCATATTTACAGAGCTATTTATTGTTATCTCTTCCGAACATTAACACTGATAATAGAGCGGTGTTTGTTATTTTTTCATAGTGAGCACCTTTAATTCGTTTTAATATATACTTTTAGTCACTTGAATTAATAATATTTTTCTAAAGTATTGTTTTATAATCCCTCTCTATATCTACCTCTCTCTATCCTATAATTTGATATATAAGCCATCGATTTGAAAGAGAATTACTCGAGAGATTATCACATTAATGTCTAAATAACCGGACATTGCCATAATGGTTGAGTGATTCCCAATGGCCCAGAATACCTGGCTTCAGTCCAAGGTCGAGTCCTACCAAAGACTCAAAAATTGGTACTTGATGCCTCCTTGCTTAACACTCAGTATCATAAGGTTTAGATCAAGGGCAATCCTGGGAAAGGAGTAGCGCCTTCCCTACACCTTGGCGTCGTAGCTATCAAGAAGGGAGTCTTCGGGTCACCCTCGACTAAGTTCGCCAACTTTACTTACTTCATCATCATATCGCGCTGGTAGCACGGATATCCCTGACCCTCTCTCGCCACTCCTCCCTATCGTTCATCGCCCTAGGTAGGTCTTCAGGACAACAGCCTGTATCCTCACATAGCTGCTGAATGTACGTTCGAGCTGGTCGTCCTGCTTTTGCGCGGCCATGTGTGGGGATCCATAAGAGTACATCTCTTATGAGTTAATCTCTGCTTCTCCAACAGTGTCCTGCATGTCTGGTTCGTCTAACTTGAATAGTTTTCGTGATAGGGGGCAGGTGGCCGTACAGTTGGTGTCTTGTGGGGTGCTGCTGCCAGGACTTGTTCAGGATTGCACGCAGTATTCTTGTGTAATTGCCATCCAGTTACTTACTTACTTTATATTATACATCTAATTTCAACGGTTTGGACTAAATTGCAATAAAATCTTAGTCGTACCTCAAAATTTGCATTCAACTTGTGATCCCCAGTGTCAGATGGTTATGGTACTATTTACCCAACCCCTCCGCTCGGGCAGGATATGACACAAGGTCAATTTTTAAGCGGAGTTTAACAGGTTTTGAATTCAGAGTTTTCCTTCTCCTAGACTAGTTGCCTCACCATGGCTGAAGAACCTAGTCCGTCCTACTATTTACCCATAGCTGGAGGGAGAATAAGGGGGTTCATACCTTTCCCAAGGGTATTTGCCCGAAAGTGAACGTAATAGCGCGACTGGAGTACGAACTCGCGTACTACGATTCCGCAGTTCATCGCTTTAACCGTTACACCACGAGGACACCCCTGGTTATGGTAAGCAGAGATAATTAAATGGTAAGATCAAAACAGATACTAAAGAGCAATTTTTATCTAACGTATAAATATGATGTGTTACTGGTTCTTTTTATGGATTCTTTTGTGGCATATCAACTCGCCTGTTTCCGGGGCTTGGAATACGCTGTATCTCTTGCAGATAGATAAGGCTTACCACCAAATAAAATAATAGTGTCCTATGCATTAGGATGAGGTAAAGAGTGACAATATATAAATGTTTGGGGCATGCAATTTCCGCCTTACGATTATCTGACCCCTTTGCTGCATTGACTTTTTCTGCAAATTTCTTTGTTTGTTTGGATTTTATGATATATCAACCCTTGTAGATTATTTAATACTAGATCAATTTTTATACGAATAAACAGTTTTATTTCAATTAATTCAGTTTAACGTTAGTACACAGTTTAATTGTCCAAAACCAGTTCTATTTCAAGCTATTAAGGTTTGTCAAACAGCTCTATTCAAACAATTCAGTATAGCGTAAGTAGAGTTTCAATGTCAAAAAACTTTCTATTGCAAACAATTCAGTTTTCCATACAAAACAGTTCCATTTCTAACAATTAGGTTAAGTAGAAGTTCGGAGTTTACATGCCAAAACAATACTATTTCAATCAATTCAGTTTAGCGTAAGTAATCAGTTTAGTTCTCTTTGACCCATAGAAGGGACTCTATCAGGTGCTACCATTCCGAGTCAGAGTGCACATGGGAACGATGGCAATGAAAGGGTATTCCGCATCCCCCAAAGCTCAAGCATTACTGGAACCTCAGGACCAGATTGTTTAGTGTCATATCCAGGACCCTCGTTGGGTGGGTCTTACCCCTCTGAGACGGAGTCGGTATATTCTACAGTTAAGTTGGGTAGACTTGCATGTCCAGAGTTATCCCACAAAGAAAGAAACGAGGCAAAAACCCAAAACAGTTGAATGAATGCTTGAGGAGAGGAGAAGTGTGACCCTTCGCTACGAAATCCCTTAACTAGAAAAATAAACTTCTTAGCTTATCTATGTGTCTGTCAATCTGTTTCTTACTTCTCTAGTTCCCAACCACGATTATTTTCAGTCTCTGTATTTTTCTCAGCACATCTCTATTTGTTTCATAGCTGACTAAGTTCTTGTGTCTTCTGACTGGCAAGTCATTCCCAATTTACTACTGGTCTTTTCGAGATCCTTACGTGCTTGAGTCTCTCTCATAACTGATTCTTCTCTGCAGCGATCTCCACCAACTTTTGATGGTTGACGTCTAACTGATCCAGTTCTACCAAATGTCCCTTGGTTAACCTTCTTTTTTATAAGTTGGTAAGATGACCGACTCATAACCCCATACACGCACACACACACACATACTCTCTCACACACACAAGCAGTTGAGAGCTAGGTCT
The DNA here is from genome assembly GCA_963585895.1 of Sepioteuthis lessoniana. Lineage (NCBI taxonomy): Eukaryota > Metazoa > Mollusca > Cephalopoda > Myopsida > Loliginidae > Sepioteuthis > Sepioteuthis lessoniana. The sequence continues at coordinate 96,009,840 of OY757904.1, forward strand.
GTATGCTACCATCAATAGTGTCACAAAAGTTCGTGAGATCTGAGAAGTATAGAGTATCCCTCATATGTCATAACTCCCAGGTCCTTTCTCTCATGGACTGGTAATAACCTGTTAGTGTGCTAGTTTTAGGTCAAAAAGATCTGTCTATAAATTATTCGTATTCTATTTGGACGAGTGTCAAAATGTTTAGAAACAGCAAACCAGGAAATATAAAAAGGAATATACTATGAAACGTGATTCATTAACCTCGAGTAATAAAATAACCACAGAAGGTTTGCAATCCATCAGTAACTTGTATAACCATCTATCATGATAAGCACATCCCAAAATCTGACATGTTAGAAATGATCCTGGACAGACACAACATAAGCATACATAATTTGATGTACTAAACAATCACTAACCAGTATAGCAAACCATATATCTTTAAGAAATACATTTGTTTAAAATAATTAAAATGATTCTTATTCGATAGAAACTTCTTCATCCTAAAAATCTCATTATAAGCAACTACAAAAGAAATGTAAACAAAAATGCACAATAAAACCGAGCCCCTAACCTCTAAACATGAAATAATGGCTTTAAAATCAACCAATCAATCAATCTTAAATTTAAAGTAAGTAAAGACAAAGAAATACTACTGTTTGTCTGATGGCCTTAGTTTATATATATATATATATATATATATATATATATATATATATATATGTGTGTGTGTGTGTGTGTGTGTGTGTTTGCTAATATATTGTTAGTTTATTAATAAGCTTAACGTAGAGTGCATTCTCGGCTACTCTTTTCAATCACCAAGAGAGGAATAAATGTATTACATTATCACTTCTCAATGAGAAATGCTAAACATTATTCCGCAGCAAAGTGCCCCGAAATAGATAGTTTTGGTAAAGTGCTTTTAAAATTGCTATTATTACTAGGACTTCCGCGATACCATTCAATGTATTAAACCTGTAAATACACCAGATAACCTTGTATCTGTTTGGTTGGCGTCTTTCTTGTTTTTATAGATTATCTCTGGGATAACTTGCTCGATGTAGATTATGATAAAAGTATTTACGTTACCTTCTCATATATATATATATATATATATATATATATATATATATATATATATATATATATATGATTCGACAAAATGAACTTTTAGGTGTGGAATGCAAATAAAAAATTCAACATGGACACTTTCAAAATCTATTTTTTCTGCAAGAAAATTTACCATTGCCTCTTGTAATTGTTCTCGCTTTGTTTTAGTGAACATGCCGTTACGAGTAGTCTACTCCTGACACTTCACTCTGAAAGTCTGCGATTCCCGATAAACCATTGCTTCTGGTATTGATGCAATATCATGAAGAATGCAATGTTTCAATTCGTCTGGTATCTGAAACGCAACCTTAAATAATTGAGTCTTCAGTTATCCCCAGATTAACTAACCATAATTGGATAGATCTGGTGTACCAGCCAGTCTGTCAACATGCAGCAATATGAGTCTCAATCATAAACACACGATATTCATCATTCCTTGCCATGATGGCAAAAGAAATGGCTGCTGCAGCTTGCATATGAATCTACCACACACTAGCCTCAATTAGGGCTTGCCTGGCAGGTATTTTAAATCTTGGAAATTATTTGATAGACCTTACATCTATCTATCTATCTATCTATCTATCTATCTAATCATGGCAATGTCATATAATATTAACTCTTTGTACTCTGCTCTTGTGAACTCTGCGGGAATGCATTCGATGCTATCCGAGTTAATTTCCCTCCGGGCCGCATCTTTGTTGTTTTCTAGGAATTCCAACTTGCAAAGATTAAGTCTACCACCACTGAAAATTATTATTATGCGTAGAGCGACTGTAAGGTTTTAGTTTTTGAATACTACCAAAAACAGATGCGTTGTGTCGACCGACACAATATTGTCGTTCGGGCAGGGTTTGAAAATTACCGACATCACCAATACCGGTAAATTACCGATGGGAATTCTCTATATCGATTTTTACTGCTTTTTAGTTCATTTTTTTAAAAAGAGGCAGTATTGAACTGACCTTTTTAGGAAGCATATTTCCGTCCCTAATAAACGTTTTAGACATTTTTTGTGAGCTACTTGGTATTATTCGACATATTTTTAATTGTTTTCCTTTTCCTACATCCACCCTTAGAATACACTGACTGTATTAACCCCTCCTGAAAAAAGGAGTATACTGTGTATGGCACTAAGCTTGATCTGAGGGTGAGGCTCCAGTTCTAGAGCTCCTGTGAATGTGAATTATCTCTTCATTGTCATGACTGCAAGTTACGCTCAGAACTTGTTTGTGTCCCATCATATAAATTGGATTAAAAATTATTTGTTTTCAATAGGAACACTTGAATCTATATAAAGAATATTAATCAAGAATAGTTGATTGAAGTTGTAAGTGTTTGCTAAGGATTGTTATTAGATACTTCAAACCATGAAACTCTCAGCAAACAAATGACTATTACTTAAAGTACGTAGTCGAGGGCGACCGTAGTCGAGGGCGACTTGAAAGCTCCCTTTTCAATAGCTACTACACTGAGGTGTAGGGGAGGTCCCTACTCCTTCCCTCGGATTGCTCTACTTTACCTTTGATACGTACCTTATAATGGTGAGTGTTAAGCAAGGAGGTATCAAGTACCATTTTTTGGATTACGCTTTGGGATTACGCGACTTGGGACTGAACCCTGGTCTCTCGGGCCATTGGTGAACACTCTATCCACTAGACCAACGAAATAAAGATAATTCTTGAAAACGTGATGTTACTAATACTAGAAAAGAATACTCGAAACTGTGCACAAATTATTTGTACAGACAGAGATGCTAGATATTACATAAATGCGTGCTAAATAGAAACCTAAATTTGAGCTAGTGTTACGGTTATCTGCTTATATGCTTCCGAATGCCTACTGAGAGGTTGAGAACGAAAATGTTTTAGTGAAGCAAAAACTCAACTAAGTAAACAAACAGGAAAAGAAAGAAAAGAAAAAGAATTTTAAGTGCAAAAAAATTGTCTTTCATGTGTATATTATTATTCACTCATTAGAGCTTTTCACATCAGCGTTAGCCGATGGTTTTTCACTGGAGTCTGAGTGACAGCAAGTCTCCTCAAGTCTCCAGGACTCTTCTTAGTATTCTGGCTGTTCTCAACAATGCTGCTGTTTGGATGGTATCCACTCGTCCACCAACTTCCAAGTCCTCCAGTCCCTTTAGTAATCCTTTAGTTACTGTTCCAAACGCACCAATTACAATTGGTATAATTGACACCTGCATATTCCATAGTTTTTCAATTACCTAGCAAGGTCTTTTCACATTCTTTCAGTTTTATTCTGTGGTCAGCCGGGACAGCAAAGTCGACTATTTTGCATGTTCTCTTTTTTTTTTGTTGATTATTATTAAGTCTGGTTTTCTGGCCGGGATTAGTTTATCCGTTTGTAAGCTAAAGTCCCATAGGAGTTTATGCGTGGTATTTTCTAGGACTGATGAGAAAAGCTTGTTAAATCTGAATACCTTTCGTCCATATGTTCCTAACGCCTGTGTCTCTACTACTATCCAACTCTTACTCTCACTCTCTCTCTCTTTCTCTTTCTTTTTTCTCTCTCACTTTCTCTTTCTCTCTCTCTCTCTCTCTGCCTCTCTCTTTGTTTGTTATAACAAGCGTCCCTTTTTTAAAATCTAAAAAGGAAGTCAGTAGGTTAGAAGGGTTATATTTTCTTTTCTTCAAACAGATAAGGGTCAGGAGGTGAGTGGGTGTATGTTGTTTTTAGCTGGCTGGCTTTGCATGTGTCATGGGTTAGTAGGTTCCAGCGATATTTGATTTTGTCTGAGATTTCGACTCGAAAAGGTTTTTTAATTGAGAGTTACTGTTGGTCAAATCCGTCCTTGATAAAAAAATTATATATAAATTTTTATATCTTTTACCTATGAGCCATTACAAAGCAATTATGAAACAACTACAAAAATGTAAAAACGAACGTACGATGGACGCAATTCCCTAACCTCTGTGCATAAAATAACCATAGATGCGTTTTAATATCATTAGAATCAACCTATCGATCAGAGAGGGGGAAAATGAAGGAACCACAGAAAATGTATGAAGCGTTAATTTTCTTTGGAATAATCAATTTGGCATTCAACTTATTTCAGCAAATTTTCGATTGATGGAAGTACTATGAAACTTCGCTGTTTATATAATGCAAAGCTGTCCGCTTTATTTCTTAGTAGATTTTAATAAGAGGTAAATGGGAACGTTCAAAGAAACGATTCCTTTTGCTCTATGCATAAAATAACCCTAGACGGATTGATATACCTTTAAAATCAATCTCTCAGCCAAACAATCTCCAGCAGCTTTTCAAGATAAAAAAAACTCCTCAAATCATCTGTAGCATGGTATGTAATCTGTTGTATTGACAGGGTTTTCCCAGCCGGAATGACAAGATAATTCAGCACATATTCAGAACGGGGGTTTGCAGACATACAACCAAACTAGAGGGAAAAACTAAGGAGGACGAACAAAACGGTATATGTTGCGTATGGAAATAAGTAAGGAGAGTATTTGATTGAGCGGAGAGAAGAAGTAGGTATGCATCTGAACGAGAAAATGAGTAGGTGATAATATGAAGGAAGAGAAAACAAAACCAAAATCTGATTGAAGCTAGTAGCACCGCCATTCGCACAAACACTGAGATAACAGAAAGAGAAATTGACAAATACTAATATGAGTCTAACATTTTCATATACTTTGGTACGTAGTAGTTTGTAGCGCAGATATCACGTGGCTGATGCAGTTCAACCCGTGGTCGGTATCTGCAGTGGTTTGTAATAATGCAATACTTGGTGCGCTAATACGTGTTGCATTGCTTCATTCCATGTATTGTTTGAAAGCCGCACGAAAGAACGCGAAACGTAGACTAATTCGGGAACTTATGCGTTACGAGTTCGAATAGGACCATAACGTTGATGACCTGCCATGGTCAAACTGTGGTTTCCGAGGCCGTGCTGAAATCCATAGTGGTAAATTCGGCATGTAGTATTCGGTGAGTTTTAAACCAACTTAGCATCTCACAGTCCTGTATGCTTCGTTACGTTCATGAGCTTGGTAGAGGAATCGGAGATAGGGAATTGACTCATGTTACCAAAATTCTGCAAAACCTTTGACACACCCAACCTCTCAGTATTTAGACCTCACTGACACCTGCCCCTTAAACATTAGTAATGAAATAAATAAATAAATAAATAAATAAAAGAAAGCAATAAACCAAAAAATTAAAATATACAAACCAACCGCGAAAAACAAAAACAAGGAAAAAACAATATCCCTCCCAAAATAAAACAAAAGTTAAAAGAAAAAAAAAACGAAAACGGAAAACCTTAAGAAATTCCTAAAATGTTTAATCTCACCCAAACAATTCCTTTGCCATTTCATATTTTTCATTTCATATTTTATTATTATTATTATTATTATTATTATTATTATTATTATACTCCTTTAGAGTTTTTCACATCAGTATCAGCTGATGGTCTTTCACTGGTGTTTGAGTGACAGCAAGTCTCCTCAAGTCTCCAGGACTCGTCTCAGGATTCTGGCCGTTCTTAGCAGTGCTGTCTTTTGGATAGTCTCTACCCGTCTGCCAACTTCTAAGTTCTCCAGGCCTTTTAATAATCCTTTGGTTATTGTGCCTAACGCACCAATCACAATTGGCACAATCGTTACTTTCATGTTCCACAGTTTTTTTTATTTTCTAGCAAGGTCGAGGTACTTATCCTTCTTTTCACTTTCCTTCAGTCGACAATTTTACAGATTCTCTTTTTTTTGTTGATTATTATAAAGTATGGTTTTCTGGCCGGGATTAGGTGATCCGTTTGTATGCTAAAGTCCCATAGGAGTTTCTACGAGTCATTTTCTAGGACAGGTGCTGGGTTGTGCGTATACCATTTGTTTGTACGGTCGAATTGAAATTTCCTGCATATTTCCCAGTCGATAACCTTGCCTACCCAGTCGTGTCTTGCCTTATACACCTTCTGTGCTAATTTGCTACATTCGCTTATTATGTGATTGATCGTTTCGTCTCTGTCACTGTATAGCCTACATTTACTGTTTTGTTGCGTCTTATCTATTCTCGCTTTGATATGATTGGTTCTTATGGCGTTTTCCTGTGCTGCTATTAGGTGGGATTCCGTTTCTCTCTTTAAGTTTCCTTTTCTTAGCCAAGTCCAGGTTTTCTGGTGAGAGATGTTGTTTATTAGACGTTTAAAGCGGCCAGAGAGTTGTTTTCCTTCCGATTTTTGTTTCCTAGTTGTTGTCATTCTTTCGTTTATCGTGTTGTCCGTATCGTTTCTGATGGTTGTAATTAGTCCTCGTTCGTGTTTTTCTATGTAGTCTTCGAGCTGTTGTATGGATGCGTCAACGGTGCCTTCGATGGTGGAAAGTCCTCTTCCTCCCTCTTTTCTAGATACATATAGTCTGTCAACGTCATCTCTGGGGTGTAATGCCTTATGCATGGTCATTAGTTTTCTTGTTCTTTGGTCCATTTGCTTAAGTTCCACTCTGGTCCGCTTGAGAAAGGGTCCCGAATATCTGACTAGGGGAAGAGCCCAAGTATTTATTCCTTTGATGAGGTTTCTGCTGGAGAGTTTTGTCTCGAGAAGTTTTCGCGTTTTCCTGAGATATTCTTTTCAGATCGTGTCTTTCATTTGCACTTGTTTGATTATTATTATTATTATTATTATTAAAAAGTTGAGGAATGTGACATATATATGTTATTTATTTATTTATTTATCTATTTCTTAAAAAATCAAAAAATGTTTGATATGTTTTTTGATAAATCTATTTTTTTACAAAATCCTATATTTAAAATATTTTGAAAGTTTATTTTTTAAGTTAATCTCATTATGGAGTCATTTTTCGTTTAAGTTTACTTAATGAGGAAACCTTAGAAAACTGATTTTTGATTCTCGGTAACGATATTGCTCACAAATATATTAAATTAATATTTCTATACCGGTTTGCAAACACTCGGTTCTTGACACATACCTTACAGAGTATCTTTGATATTTTCTCCAGCGTAATGAAGCAATAATTAATCGATAACAATAATATATTAATAGATATATAGTGTGTAATCACAAGCATATTAATATATATACATAGCAGACAAAAGTAAATGCTTATCTATACACAAGAGCATGCATCTGCATACATAAAAGGTCCATTATGCATATAATGATGCAAGTATGTATAGAAAAATGTTTCTGACAACATCATATGTCTTCTCAATGATATGCCGATTAAAATAATGGGTATTCATGTCTGATGCATGCCTAAACATAGAAACCAGTTCTTAAATACATATCTATCTAATCTATTGGGGAGAGCATAGACCCCCAACATGAGTTCTGGATATGACACTAAAGTATAGGATGGTGAGGCTCCAACATTAGAGATTTGGGCAATGTCGAGCACCTCTTCATTGTCATTGCTCTCAGATCTACTCACACAAGTAATAATAGCATCTGATAGGGTCATATAAATGGGTCAAATAGATCTGAGAGGGTTTTATCAACTGGTTAAAAATATATCATCATCTCATCATCATCTTGTCATGCCATCAACACGGATATCCCTGACCCTCACTCGGTACCCCTCCCTATCGTTCATCGCTTCCGACATGTCCTCTGGGCTACAGCCCGTATCCACACAGGGCTGCTGTATGTAGGGTCGAGCTAGTCACCCTGCTTTTGCTCGGCCATGTGAAGGGGTCCATAAGAGTACATCACTTATGTGCTCGTCCTTGCTTCTCCAGCAGTGTCCTGCATGTCTGGTTCGTCTAACTATGATAGTTTTTGTGATGGGTGGTAGGTGGCCGTATAGCTGCTGCTTTGTGGGGTGTTGCCTCGAGGACTTGTTCAATATTGCTCGCAGCATTCTTGTGTAGTTGCCGTCAAGATTTTTCTCCATCCGTTTAGTTAGCGTCCATATAGCGTAAACATATTGCAGTATCGAACGACCGCCGCTTGGAAGAAGCTACGTTTCATTTTATCGGTTAGGACTGATTCCATATGACCGATAGACTATCGATGGCTGTCCATAACTTTACTAGTCGCGTGTCGATGTCTGTCTCGTTTGATGAGGCACTGCATCCTAGGTAGGTAAACTTGTCAACTAGTTTCAGAGATATACCGTTTTGTATAGAAATTGCTCCATCTTTTATCTGTGAATGGAATCAAAGGCGACAAATAATATCGTCGCCTATAGGGTTTTTTTAAAATAATTTTATTGTGTGTAAACAAATGACTGATGATTAATTGAAGGGTTAGTGTTAAATAGCAATACTAAAAAATATGTAACTGCGTAAACAAATAATAAATAGTAAATAGAGTTATTCGTATTAGATAGAAATAAGTGAAATCATCTAACTAAGAGCCAAAAATAAGTTCCAGGATTTTTTAAAAATATTATCTGCAAAATGTGTTTAGAAATCATATAATTTATACATATGTATTAAATATATGTATTAGATATCTTAAATATGTTTGATATGCCATAAAACCTAACCAAGTCATACATATTTAATACATATGTATAAAAAGGATTTGGCATTGAATAACATACAATAGTTGATATGCCATAAAACAAAACCAAATCAAATCAAATTATATATATCTAATATATATGTATAAAAAGGATTTTGCATTAAATATCGTACGCTGTTTGATATGCCATGAAACCAAAACAAACCAATCATTGTGTGTAAAGAAATGATTGGGTTGGTTGGTTTCTTTGTTTGTAGGATATTCAATGCTAAAGCTATCCCCCTAGATGAACAGCAGGGATGCTATTTAACCTATAGCTGAGAGGATAAGGGGGTTCATACCTTTCCTAAGGGTATTTGCCCGAAAGTGAACGTAATAGTGCGACTGGAGTACGAATTCGCCTACTACGATTCCGTAGTCAATTGCTTTAACCATTACACCATGAGGACACCACCCCCCGTAAAGAAACGAATGGTGTTTAATTGAATTGTTCATTATACATAGCAATACTTGGAACCATTCAACTGTGTCCAATTAGAATTATTCGTGATAAATACTTGTAACCGTTTACCTTCATGTAAAAAAGAAATAATAATATAACATAGCAATACTTGAAAACATTTGCTTTTATGCAAACCAATCGTGTTGAATAAAATAATTAGTGTTAAATTGCAATACATGAAACTACTTCCTTGAGCAAAAAAATGATT
>OY757904.1:96029106-96071606 GCA_963585895.1 Sepioteuthis lessoniana
TGTTCCAAGCGCTTCAGTTACAATTGATGTCACTGTCAGCTTCATATTCCTCAGTTTTTTTTTCCAACTACTTGTTCTTATCGTTTTCTTTGATTTTTACGCTGGGGTACGTCAGATTGGCAAAGTCCACTGTTCAGCAGGTTCCTTTTTTTGTTAACTGTCACAAGGTCTGATCTTATATCCGCGATCTGGTGATCTAATTGTATCTCAAAATTTCAAAGGGTTTTATGCGCTTCCTTCTCCAAGACGGATTCTGGTATGTGTGTATATCATTTGGCAGTGTGGTCAAATTTCAATTTCTTGCATAATTCCCAGTGGATCACCTACTCAACGAGTAATATCTAGTCCTGTAATCTTTTTGTGCTAGTTTGCTGCATTTGCTTATTATATGATTAATCGTTTCATCTCTATCACAATATAATCTACACTTGCTATTCTTTTGAACCCCTATCTATTTTCGCTCTAACATAATTGGTCTGTGTGGCATTGTTTTTGTGTTGCTATTTAAAGAGATTCAGTTTCTCTCTTAAGGTTTCCCTTTCTATACTTTGCCCAGGTTTTTTCGTGTGAGATTATGTTAGAATATCGCTTGAAATTTCCTATTGGAGGAGAAATATTAAAAAAATGTCTACCATTATTCGAAATTCAATTAATTATTTTGTAAGATTCATTCTGATCACCTCTCACTCTTCTTTCTGTAAAGTTGTTATTAATTTCCCAATTTCCTCTTGTAACTTTAATCTTTTTATAATTTTTGCCAGTCATCTTTGAAATATATGTTTTTAAATCATTCACAGTCCTTCAAATAAAAGTTCTAATCATCTAACCAATCATTTTATTTGATCCCAACACAATAGAAAAATTATGATTGTCAGTTTAACATATATCATAAAAAGCAACCCCAGATCTTATTCCTCGTTTCCCTTTTTGACTTCCCAGTAGCTTAATTTTTGTTTCAATTTAATGATTTTAGATCCAATCCATTACATTTTTCTAAATTAAATTCTAATTTACAAATATCTTCTCAATATGACATTTTCTTTCAATAAATCAGTACATCTGTGTTTTGATCTTTGATAATGGTCAAACAAGTACTTTGATATAATTTAGAAGTAGTTTGATTTCTGATTTCATATCATTATGTAAATAATTTATGAATATTAAAAGCAACAAAGGTCTTAGTTCTCATCCCTGAAAAACACTAGTGGTTACATTCTTTCTTTCAGTATTATTGTTTCCAATATCTACTTTCATAGCAATGTAAAAATATCCTACAATATTTAATATTTTAAAAAAATCACTATAAATCAAACACAGTATCAAAACAGGATAAATCACAAAACCGCAGGAGGATATAACGATTAAATTAAATTGAAAGTGGGATAGTTTTCGTATAATAATTCTTTTATTTAATATTTTACTGTTCAGATCAATATCTGTACTTAAAAATGAAAACAGAAAAATATCAAAAAATGAGATTGAAAACCTAATGTTTATATTTGAACCTGTCAACAAATAATGGTTATACTAATAGAAATATTGTAAGTATATCTTGAAATTATTATATTCAGATTAACAGAAAATATTCAATATCGTTTAAATACAACATGATTTTAGCTGAGCTCATATCCATGTAAAAAGATATGCTTATATGAATCCCGTTGAGTTTCTTAAAGACAGAATTTTCTCATTAATATTTAAAATATACAGAAATAATTTCTGGAAGTTAAAAACAGAAAATCTTCGGGACTGAATTCCTTCATATTTTATGCTATCTGTTGAAAGAAGAGTGGTGCATACATATTTGTTTTGTTTATTTTTTTAGCATAGATGCGTTTTATAGAATTAAGATTATAAAGCATAACGTAATTATCTTTGTATAATACGCATCTTTTTCCAGGTTTTAGTATGAAAACTTGGGATGCTTATTGTATACGAGAATAAAATATTTATATTTCACGGAGGCATGCATCGCTATATTCGAACCGAAGTAAGGCACCAATGGTTTAAGTTGAGTAATATCTATCAAAAAGTTTACATCATTAATCAAACGGCAGATATAAAAAGGTCCGTTGAAGATATTAGGATACTGGAAAACAATTTTCGCTCAACGAATGGATATGGCACGCCACTAGTTCATATTTTATCGGTTCTCTTATTCAATATCAACTCTTTAAAAAACACTTTTAGAAACTTTCTAAAAAATGATTTTTCACAAAAGAGATCATCTCTCGGCGAAGAACTAAGGTCGACGTAGTAGAAAACAATAAAACAATATATGGCACAAAAGAAATATTCCTCTCTGTCTTATCACTTTTATTCATTATATATATGTATATCACTATCGTATAAAATGGCTTTCTACGGTGCGGTTTGTTTTGGATTTGTTGAACAATGAAAAGGATGTTATTTAGCAAAATATTAATAGTAGAAAATTTTACTTTGTACCTACCAGCTTTGAATAAATATTTGGGAGGTGGATTGGACTTTGTTTCTTTGCGTTATATCTGTTCTAGGAGAAAGAAAGATATTGCAATAAAAGCCATATATATCTAATATTAATAAATGACAGACATGATTGCGTCTTCTTGACCGATAATTTTTAATACGAAAAAGGCCTATTGGCATAATTTTTGGTATAAACAGTCGCTAGACATTGGACAAAACTGTAGTCTACATTAAGTAGACTTCGAAGTTTCGAAAAGAATAAAAGACAAAAACAAAAATAAAACAAGCAAAAAAAAAAAAAAAAAAAAACGAAACGAAAACACCATCTCTTATTTTGTTATGCAAGAAGCGACGGTATATTTATCAGGCAACATCATCAAGGCGTGCTGAAGAGCACGGAGTTTCCTTGATTCTTTATCGCCATCCGTTGCTTTTTGGCAAGTCCTCCAGACATCATCTACTGTACATATATAGCTGATGTATGTAAGTCATAGCTAGTCAGCTAAAACTAAATGCGTCCAAATGTTGAAGTCTATCAGACAAAATCACTCATGAGTTCGTCCTAACTTTTCTAGCAATTTGTCTCTCTTGGATGGTTTAGGAAATGTGAAGAAACTGGCTATACAATTGTAGTTTTGTAAAATTCTTCGTATCGGGTTTGTTATAAACGTGATGCAGAATCCGTGTGAAGTTCCTATCAAGCTTTTTCTCCAACCACTTTGTTAAAGTCCAGATGGTGCAGCCATACAATATTACAGACATAGCAACTGCTTTGAAGCATATCCATTTTATTTCATCAGATTTCCAGGTAGTCGATAGTATGTCGATAGAAGCCTATGATATTTTTTATGTTGACATCACTTACAAAATTTCTATGAAATGTTCTCCTAATTGTAGGGGTTTGGCGTTGAATGTTTCATTTTTTTTAAAACAATGTATCATTAAAGTAGCATGTTCGTGAGTAAAAGATTAACTTTCAATGAATATGATAGATTGATTTTCCCGGGATATCAATCCAAATCGGTTTATGGCTAGAAGTTTGGAAATCATATTCATAGTATATATCTACATGTTTTGTGTAACTGTTTGCAAACGTTATTTTTTTGCATGTGCTCAAATCGAGAACGAAAAATTCTTTGTCTAAATTTCTGAAATGAGGGTTGATAATTGTTATCACTTAGAATATTCGGACATCTCAACTTTATGGTTTTATTCACGACGTTTTGTCCGATATGTCCTACGGCCGTCTTCAGGTTCTTCACATATGGCAATATGAGGTATTTACTAGTGCTAAAACCTTATGGAGCGTATTAAATCTTTACCTATCTTACCCATCTGTTGGCGTTAAAACGTCAAATCTTTGGATAGATTAATCAGAACTTTGATTTCTGTTTTGCTTAATGCGAAAAGAGATACTCTTCTCACAAGGAGTGGGCTGGGACTTAACCAAGCCCCTAAATTATGGTTTGATTGGGTGACAAAGTAAAATCTTATATGGGTGAGGGATACTCTTCCCAACGAAGTAGATCTCCGCATTTTATTGGTTGACCAGTTGTAGAAGAATGGGAAATGATCTATGATTATTTAACCAATCGGTATGCTTGTTCCCAAAGGAATCCTTTACAAAAATAAATGGTTTGAGTGTGAGATGAGACAAGAGTTCCGATGTCCACACCGAATACAAAAGAATAAGAAAAGAATTCTCTCCAAGTACTAAAGCCTCTCCAGCAAAAGCCTCACTCTCCGAAAAATTCGAGAAGATAGAAAGACTTCATCAGCCAGATCCCTCATTTGCCAGATCCCTCATTTCGCAGCAAAAAACGACAATCTCTCTCTCTCCCTCTCTCTCTCTCTCTCTATATATATATATATATATTATTGTTAGACAATTGTGTTTCACTGATAAATTATTAATTGTTAACGGGGAGTTTTTCTTATCTTTGAGTTGCCGACACCCAGGCAACTTGTTCCAACAAACCATTATGGCTGCCAGAAGTTCTACATTGATTGTGTAATCTCCTATCTGTTGATCTTTCAAACACAACTTGAACTCAGAAGGAGTTTATGAACCAACTAGCTGGAAACATGTAATAATCACGGTACTATATCCACAATCTAGCACCTTGACTAGTATAGGACCACTCATGTCGAAGTCGGGAGACTAGACGGAACCTTGAAGTGAACCCTTTATTTAATCCATTGGGGGTGGAAAATTCCAATAACCATGTCTGGATATAAGTGTTAAGTTATAGTAAGTATTCTTTTTTATTCTTACCTGTAGTTGGGATTGAACTTGCAACATCCAGACGATTTCACTCGGTAGTACTTTACAATCAAACGCCTTATCCAATGTGCCATGTTTTCTTGTCGGATAAGAAATACTACAGAATACTTACTGTAACTTAACACTTTCATCTGGTCATAGAAAACAGGTACTTCCACTCCGGGTCAGTGTACAACTACGAATAATAACAATGGTGGGGTACTCCACACTCTCCAGGTCGAGAGAACAGAGACCTCGCTATCAGATGAAGTTTAGTTTCATACACAGAATACCCCGTTTTTTTTTGGCGGGTGGTTACATCTTTGCTGAGGATACAGCTGCAAGGTGTAATTATTTTTTAGTAACCAAGTTTTTGAATTAATCAGTAGATGATCGATGTGCATGATAGAGACCTAAATTGTGGTGCAGTTAAAGGTTTATTTAAAAGTAGCCGTATATATTTTCATTTAAAATTTAATTTAGACATTTGCTTATTTAGATGTTTGGTGTTAAAACTATTCCGGTTAGTGTTTAGAGAGGTTTTATTCATTTATTTTCGTATGTTTCTGATATTTTATATATGATTTTCCCCTGATTTTTGTATGGTTCGTCATGTTATTTTATAATTCGTTTTAACAATCCTTTCACTGATGATCAATTTTCATCTCTTTTTTACGTCAGAGTCTTTTTAGCGGAAATCTTGTACATTGATAAATTCAATAAAATTTCATTCATAGTTTGTAGTCAATGTAAAAGAAAATGACCATTTTGATTTCATATATATATATATATATATATATATATATATATATATATATATATATATTGGCAGCATTTCTTCGTTAATACAAATTTCATTAAACATAAAAGACATTTTATGTCTACATATTTCCTTCTGGATCCGTTCGAATTCTCGTATTACTTTTATCGTATTCGGTGGGAATTTGATTTATGTATTGTCCATTGTTGTGTGTATCCCTAGTACTTTCTGCCCGACTTTGGGCCATCATCAGGAGAAACGACTGTTTAATTTACGATGTTGCACATGCAGAGTTGCATGAAACTTTCAATTTCCTCAATGTTTCGACTGCTTTTAAAGCGGGGCTTTTAATACGCTGACTGCGTCTTCTGTCAGCATATTATAAGCCCTCTTCGACAGGGTGTCAAGCGCAAATACAAGAGAAAAAAGGCCGAGTATAGAATTTGAAGTGGGTGTTGCCGAATCTATTTACTTCGATTATAACCATTACAACCCTAACAAGCGCCACCAATGATCCTTTTAAGGAATCTCTGCCAAGATTTCCTTCATCGAAATCTGGAACGTGGTTGTGATCTGAACTGGCTCTTGTTAACCTCGAAGACATCACGTAACAGACTGTGAATCCAACTACCTATTGCAACTCTCATGATGTTTGATTGACTTACAATTGAAATATGTTTAATCGTATTGCAATTGAAATATTTCACTTGACGGACTATGAATCCAACTGTCCATTGCAGCTCTCATGATGCTTGATTGTCTTGCAATTGAAATATGTTTAATCGTATTGCAATTGAAATATTTCACTTGACGGACTGTGAATCCAACTGTCCATTGCAGCTCTCATGATGCTTGATTGTCTTGCAATTGAAATATGTTTAATCGTATTGCAATTGAAATATTTCACTTGACGGACTGTGAATCCAACTGTCCATTGCAGCTCTCATGATGCTTGATTGTCTTGCAATTGAAATATGTTTAATCGTATTGCAATTGAAATATTTCACTTGACGGACTATGAATCCAACTGTCCATTGCAGCTCTCATGATGCTTGATTGTCTTACGATTGAAATATGTTTAATCGTCTTGCAATTGAAATATTTCACTTGACGGACTATGAATCCAACTGTCCATTGCAGCTCTCATGATGCTTGATTGTCTTCCAATTGAAATATGTTTAATCGTATTGCAATTGAAATATTTCACTTGACGGACTATGAATCCAACTGTCCATTGCAGCTCTCATGATGCTTGATTGTCTTACGATTGAAATATGTTTAATCGTCTTGCAATTGAAATATTTCACTTGACGGACTGTGAATCAAACTGTCCATTGCAGCTCCCATGATGTTTGATTGTCTTGCAATTGAAATATGTTTAATCGTATTGCAATTGAAATATTTCACTTGACGGACTGTGAATCAAACTGTCCATTGCAGCTCTCATGATGCTTGATTGTCTTGCAATTGAAATATGTTTAATCGTCTTGCAATTGAAATATTTCACTTGACGGACTATGAATCCAACTGTCCATTGCAGCTCTCATGATGCTTGATTGTCTTGCAATTGAAATATGTTTAATCGTCTTGCAATTGAAATATTTCACTTGACGGACTGTGAATCCAACTGTCCATTGCAGCTCTCATGATGCTTGATTGTCTTGCAATTGAAATATGTTTAATCGTCTTGCAATTGAAATATTTCACTTGACGGACTGTGAATCCAACTGTCCATTGCAGCTCTCATGATGCTTGATTGTCTTGCAATTGAAATATGTTTAATCGTCTTGCAATTGAAATATTTCACGTGACAGGATGTGAATCCAACTGCCTATTGCAGCTCTCATGATGCTTGATTGTCTTGCAATTGAAATATGTTTAATCGTATTGCAATTGAAATATTTCACTTGACGGACTGTGAATCCAACTGTCCATTGCAGCTCTCATGATGCTTGATTGTCTCGCAATTGAAATATGTTTAATCGTCTTGCAATTGAAATATTTCACTTGACGGACTGTGAATCCAACTGTCCATTGCAGCTCTCATGATGCTTGATTGTCTTGCAATTGAAATATGTTTAATCGTTTTGCAATTGAAATATTTTACGTGACAGGATGTGAATCCAACTGCCTATTGCAGCTCTCATGATGCTTGATTGTCTTGCAATTGAAATATGTTTAATCGTTTTGCAATTGAAATATTTCACGTGACAGGATATGAATCCAACTGCCTATTGCAGCTCTCATGATGCTTGATTGTCTTGCAATTGACATATATTTAATCGTTTTGCAATTGAAATATTTCACGTGACAGACTGTGAATCCAACTGCCTTTTGCAACTCTCATGACGTTCGATCATCGGCGATTGATTCGAACTTGGGAAAAGAATAGTTGGTACCGTCAAGGAACTATCGAAACAATTCATTTATTCAAGTTTCATATATTTTATAAAGGATGACATTTCTGATATTGACGGACGACCGTAAGCAAAATTAGCGCATGTGAGGGTCTTTTTAAATCCGTAACACATTCATTAATTAATTGAATTAATATAATCGCTGACAGCAGTTCTAAAACATCTTTATATAATGGATTGTATGGCGAAATGTTTACATTGTTTGCATTTTAATGTAATCTTCGGCTGTAGAATCAATTTGCTCGAGGCATGATAAATGATCAGGGGAAAGTGAGGTCTTTCTAAAATTCTGGACTGCGGCATTTATTAAAATAGTAAATCCATTAAGTCTAATCTCCCCAAAGAGAAATGGTTTCAAGTACTATCTAAGAAGTAGCAAAAATGGGGAAGTGGTATTCATCACAATGTAGAATATTAGTGAAATTATTGAGAAAAGGGAAATTCGCATTCCTAACATTTTCCGTTTTAATCAATACGATAAAAAGCTACTAGAATTAAAAAGTTGAAAATAATACTTGTTAGGAAAGTCTTTGCGATTGAAATAAAAATCGATTTTTTAAAAATAAATCGAATAATCAGATTCTGAATCTGTGGATCAAATAAATCCATTGGAATATTGTTAGTATTAGAGAGGAATGCCTGACTGTGTGCAAAATACAACTACTACAAATAACTCAAGTTATAATTGTTCACAAGAGGTTATTATTAATTTTAGTGTGACCATTGCGTCTCCTAGACTTTAAATAAACACATTGAGAAAAAAGCTAGATGCAAACTACATACGGATTCAGCGTGTTGTTTTGAACTAATCCTGGAAGCGGCTCTCTACAAAATAGACAGCTGTTAACCTTTCATTTCATAAACTTCATAGTAAGACGAGCAAGAAAAATCATAAGCTATGTTATCTTATTTACTCCAACCCATGGAAATACCAAAAACTAACATTTATCATCTCTTCATGGATGCTGGATGCAATTTAGAGGACTTATAAAGAGTTATTGTTGATAAGGACCGATGGTGAGAGAGTGAGTCATGTAAATATGTGCTGATAGTGTGCCTTGATGATGAATAATGGTGATTTGAAATTATAGAATTATTATCAAAAAGTTCTAAAACGCAACTGAAAACCAACCAACCAACCAACCAACCAATGTGTGATTTTGTTGTTCGGTCAATATAATCACCATTATTTGCTATATATTTGCACCTTAGAATACGTCACAAAATATGGGCAATGAATATGAAACTAAACCAAAACAGGTGGCGAGGCTCCAAGAATTTGAAGTTACCCTTTCGTTGCGATTACACCCGGCTTCAGTCTGACTCGGAATGGTTAAGATCACATCTATGGATCAAATAGATCTTTTTTAAAAATCATACGCACAACTAGTCTAAAAGAAATGACTCATTTTGTTGTTGAGTATTTTACAACGAAGCATCGTACATACAAAGTGGATCCTTTGCAGTAGGTAAGACACCCTCCTTTACAAAAGGTAGGTGTCTTGGGCTTGATACTAAACTACATCTGTAGGTGACGCTTGAATTCAGAATCTCTAGCCAATGTGCAATCACTACGGCGTTTCAGAATTTTGTAGAATACAGATAATATACTACTGGTAAAAACGTTAACAGTTATTTTCACATCCAATTAGATTGAGCACGGTCTCATTGAGAACTACTGTAAAGAAATAATATACGATCATTGAAGATTCAAATAGGTAAGACTGAAATCTGGAGCACAAGAAAGTGGTGCAAAACAGAAAATATGTCTTTTTCATTGAACGTGAAATCAGAGAATTGATATCTGACATGAAGTTTTGCGGTAAACTGATTCCTCTTGAGCTGTTGACGTGAGATTAATTCGTATTAATTGTACAGATGTTTCTTGGGGCTTACAGAAATGAAAACGATGCTGATTCAACAAACAACAAGAAAATGTCCAACAAATAATGGAATAACATTGCATTCTCATCGCGATTTCTTTTCTTCTAATCAGAGCAAGATAAGGGATGAATAGAGAAAAAGATATTTCATTGATGAAAACAAGATACCCAGGGCACTTCACCCCAAATAAGATGAGTGATTACTGATTGATTCAGCAGCTGGTGACAACTACTTCTCACAAGCAAAAAAGAAAATGTCTTAAACACTGATGTTTATTTTTTTTAATGGCATATCGACCTTCGCAGGTAATTTAATGCCAAATCCATCCTTTTAGAAGAACAATAGTGGTCCTATTTATGTCACAGATGGGAAGATAAGGGGCTTCATACCTTTCCCAAGGGTATTTGTCCGAAAGTGAACGTAATAGCGCAAATGGAGCTCGAACTCGCGTACTACGAATCTGCAGTCCACCGCTTTAACCATAACACTCCTATCTTAAACACTTAAAAACCACAGACTAGTACTTAAGTTAAATACCGTATATCGCAACGTAAAAACCGACTTATTAAGCCTGAAAAAATCTCTACAAACTAGATATCAATTTATACAACTAGAAAGATCGTACTCCTAACAATCGTTATACGCCATTTACCGTAACTCCAGCAGACTTTAATAAACATTTTCAATTTAAGCTCTTGTTTGGCGAATATATTAATCAAATTAGGATCTGGAATTTTAGTTTACCTCAATATCTTTACCAAAAAATTCTGGATTAGACTTATACCTGCTGTGTACGTTGATCCCACTCCTCCCATAAACATATAGTAGGCTAAATGAAGATAGGCTATGATGACATATTAATTCAGTTATTTATTTGTATTACAGTTTTATTATTCTATGTTTCTCTCAGTCCTAATTTGATTAATAACATAGAATAATAAAACTGTAATGTACTATTCTATCAGTGCACAAAATATACTCTCCTCGAATCTCGAGGTGTCAAATTACTTGTTATTTAGTTTCTGACAAAATGAGACGAACTGTCTTTAAGGTTTTTCAGGAAAGGGTTTCCAAAAATACTCACTCGCCTTCTTATTTACATCAATACAAAGATTAATGTATGAATTTAACTACCCATCCACATAAGCAGGATATTGCATCAGGTCAGTGTTTTAAATGTTAATATATGTTCACAGGAAATAATGATTTGATTGCAAGTGGTTTTATCTATTCTCTATTGGAAGGATGCACATACAGTACAGGTAAACATTTGCACAGATGAGAATCAGTGTGTCCTTGAGCTCTTTTCGATGCATGGTTAACATGGTACGATGTTACAGGTGATATGATCAAGTATGTGCTTTTTAAAGTATTATTTATCATACACTCATGTCTACTTTACATTATGCAACATCAGTTGAATGCGTGGTTAATCATCAAGTGAATGTGATAATGGTAATCAGCGGAAGGAAAGTATGTATGCAATTGAGGTTGGGAACTCCACACGTATTACTATTACTCAATGCTTTGCCAGAAGAGACACCACTATCCTGTAAGAAAGACAGAAGCCAATCGAACAAATTTGGAGGAATACCAATCGGATATTAATCAAACAAAGCTAGGTAATTTTCACTGAACTGAGACTTGTGATTAAATACAGACTTCAATACCTAAAGATAAATGTCATTTTTTATTTGCATATAGCAACTGAACGTAAACCGAAAATTGGTGATAGGCCATTTATTTGGAAACAAATGCACGTATCAATACGTGTGTCATAGTTTATGGTAATCCAGGCAAATTCAGTCATGTAAACAAGGCTAGGAACACGCGGAATATATCCCCTACCAAAGAGAAAGACCACACCACTCCCAAAAACAATGTTGTTCTTGTTATGATTCTAAATTTAATCTAATGGTGAGAATCCAGTTCTAAAAGTCTTAGAGTATGTGGAGTACACCATTATCATTACTTCCCTGGTCCTCATTGATTCACAGTTCTAGTACTTGGTATAGTCACATAAGTAAATAAATCTGTTTAAATTCATTCTTAATCTATTGGAACGTGCGCAAAAAATCACAAAACACTTTAGAAACAATGACACAAAAATGTGAATATGAACGTACAATTTGCGTAATTTCCAAAAATCCAGATATAACAGCTCTAGACAGGCTGTCTTGTCTAAAAAATCAATCAACGGACCCATCTGTTTGTTGGGTAAATTAAAGGACAAATTGATTGATATCTACAAATAGACCAAGATAGTTCAATAGACAGCTACATTTCTAGATGCAACCTGAGATATCTATATCGATGTTTTACAGATCGTGATAGATAGATAGATAGATAGATACTGAGGTTGCTTGATAGATCTTAACGAAGATAAATGAACACAAACAGAAAGCTGTATAGATAGGAATAATCTTAATTAGATATTTTATAAGTCATGAACAGACATAATAAGATCAGAATAGATTGAGAAAGGCTGACCCTATTAAAATGTGTGCCAAAGAAGAGAAGGAAATTTTTTTCAGTTATTCTTAGATCCTACTGTATTTTCAAGGTATAGTTCAAACGAACATGTACTTCGTTTAGCATTGTTAATAGTTACACGTTCAAAATTCAAACATTAAGAATCATTCATTTTGGCTAACAGTTGTTTGAGTGTTAAAACAATAAAGTTGTTTTTACAGCAATTTTTCACCGGAAGAAGAATGGAAAGATGGAGAAGAAAAAAATTAAGGGACACGAGGAGGATAAACAATAAGAATGTGCTTTAAGAGAAAGGGACATTAAGCAAAGATGATGAAATAAAAGTCACACACAAAAAAGAAGGCAATAAAAAACAAATAAAAAACCCGGAAAAAATATATACATGTATATTTGTTTTATACACACACACACACATATATATATATAAATATATGTATATGAGAGAGAGAGAGAGAGAGAGAGAGAGAGAGAGAGAGAGAGAGAGAGAGAGAGGTGTAATTGTTACCGTTGTAACCAAAAAGAAAGCAATAAAAAACAAATTAAAACCCCGGAAAATCAATCAATCAATATATATATATATATATATATATATATATATATGAGAGAGACAGACAGACACAGAGAGAGAGTGGGAGAGGTGTAGTTGTTACCATTGTAGGAAATGGACACGGTGACCCGAGTTCAAATCCTAGACGAGTCAGTTTGCAGTTCACATAGCGTTAATAACCTTGGAAAAAGTATGAATGCAGCTATTCTTACCCCAGCTACGGGTAACATAGTGGGACAGGCTGGCAACTTTAGCCTTGGTATGGCATCTACTCTAGAAGATAAACTCTGAATGTTAACAGTAAAGCGCCGCAAAAATTGACTTTGTGTCATGTCCTACTCTTACATAAAAGTTGGTAAACACACACACACACACACACACACACACATATATATATATATATATATATATATATATTAGGATAACTTAAACACAGGATCAACGGCTCTTGGTGACAGTTAGTTACTTGGTTATTTGTTATGTTTTACGGCGTATCAACTCTTTTCGGTTTGGTTTGGTTTGGTTTGTTGGGTTTTCTGGCATATCAACGTTGTAGGTTATTTAACGCCAAATCCATTTTTATGTAAATAATCAGTTCTATTTAAAACAATTCAGTTTAGCATAAGTACACAATTTAATTGTCAAAAATATTTCCATTTTAAACTATTCAAGCAGTTATATGTAACAATTCAGTTAAGTGTAAATACAGATTTAATGTCAAAAAACGGTTCTATTTGAAATAATTTAGTTAAGCATAAGCTCGCAGTTTAAATTTAAGTACGGTTTAATTGTTAAAAACATTTCTATTTCAAGCTATTCAGTTTACTCAAATAATTCATTTTATCATAAGTATGCTGTTAATTCTATTTAACCCATAGATAGGGCCCTATCATGTGCTACCACTCCGGGCCAGGGTGAACCTTGGAGCAATGGCAATGAAGGGGTACTCCGCATTCCCCAAAGCTCCAGCACTGCTTGAACCCCACCATCAGATTGTTTAGTGTCATATCCAGGACATTTGTTGGGGGGTTCTTACCCCTCTGCAGAGAAGCAGTCAGTGTATTCTACAGCCCCAACCGACTGGGCAATCAACTCTTTTCGTGTCATTTAATGCTGAATTAAGTCATTTTGACAAGTAAGTATAAGTATAGTTTTTTGTTTACACAGTCAGATGCCAAAATAGTCCTTTTTCAAACAATTCAGTATAGCATAAGTACGCCGTTTAGTCACATACGTAAATGTAAAAACAGTAAATTTTAAACAGTTCAGTTTAGCATAAGTACGCTATGTACCCCTTCACATGGCCGAGCAAAGACAGGGCGACCAGTTGGTACCTACATACAGCAGCTCTGTGAGGATACAGGGTGTAGCCCAGAGGATCTGCTGGAAGTGATGAACGATAGGGCGGTGTGGCGAGCGAGGGCCAGGGATATCCGTGCTGATGGCACGAAAAGATGATGATGATGACGCAGTTTATTTCTATTTGATCCATCGATAGGAATCTCTCAGGTGCGCGCCAGAGTGGACCTGGAAGCAATGGCAATAAAGGGCTACTCCGCATTTCCCAAATTTCCCGCATTACTGGAGACTAACCCTCGGAGATGCACTCAGTGTATTCTGCAACCCTAGCTGACTGGGCCAAACTGTCAGTTTCTCGCCCAAAAGCTCTTAAGTCAAATATGATTAGTGATATTATATATAAGCACTATCGCTAATATTCAGCACCAATTTTGTACAAATATAGAAAACTACATTATACATACATACATATATATATATATATATATATATATATATATATATATATATGTGTGTGTGTGTGTGTGTGTGTGTGTGTGTGTGTTTAAATGTTTTTTTAGAAGTCGTGACATGTCGATTAATAATGAACAATAATACTTGTTCATTGTAAGAAAGTATTTTACTTTTGTGAGTAAAAAAAAATAGTTAAATTCGACTGAAAAGTATTAGACATTTTCTCTTTTTATGATTTTGAAAAATCTCTGAGATTTTTATGCACATCTGCTTGATTTATTTTTTTATAATTTCAAAGTAATTTTTTAAATCGAAACGAATTTTATTTTCCTTGCGTACCTGGTGTTATTTATAATAGAAAATGTATTAAACTGAAAGTTGAATAAAACAGAGATATACAAAGTCAAACGAAAAGAAGAATAGAATAGTACAAAAAATATGGATCGATATATTCATAGGATTCTTTTAATACAAAAAAGAAGTAATTTCTTAGTAAAACCCAGGTTATTGACTGAAATTTTCATCCATTTATTTTAACCTAAATTTTATGTAATCCATCAAAACAAAATCATGTTTAATATTAGTTTTGAAGAATAAATTTTACCTACTAATCTGGAGTAGACACACCTTTCTTTTTTTTTTTTTTATCCCTGATGAATATTTGGCTGGTGGGCTGAATCTTTTTTAAGTGAAACGGCTATTTTATTATTCATGGGCAACCACCTGTTGTAATGATTAGATAATGAGTCTAACTGACAATCTTTGGTGAGTTCAATTCCGACCGGATATCCCATACGTTTTGTCATTTATTAAACTAAAAAACATTTAGTAAATAACAACCTTTGTATTAGCGATAACTTTAAGTAATCAGTAATAGTAATTACTATTAATTTGGCATGAACAAAGAAGACGGCATATTATCATTTTAAGCCTGCACTCCTTGTTGTAAAAGTACACGATCGATTTTTCGGTTCGTCCAGTTTCACACGCTAAATAAACTCTCTTCAACTTATTTTTGAAGTCAGACTTCATGGAAAAGGTACGTGTGATATGCGGCAGGAAAAAATTGAAAAAAAAAAATTATATGAAGAAGAAGAAGAAGAAGAAGAAGAAGAAGAAGAAGAAGAAGAAGAAGAAGAAGAAGAAGAAGCCTCCAACCGAGTCGTCGAAACACCACACACCTAAACAGAATGGAAGAAAAACCAACGCAAGAAGAAAAAGTAATGTAAAGATTACTAAAAGAATTGTCTGCAAAGAAGACCACATTACTATCTCCCAGGAACAAAAACTGAAAACAGTCAAGGTAGAAATGGAAAAGATAGACGTATTATTTATACATATCTTAATGAACCAAATCAAGGAATTAAACGAGCTAATCTACGCGTGAGCAAAATTAGTCTGTGAAAAAATTAGTGTTCCGTTGCGAAACCTGGATAGAAATTTAGACTGGAAACACAAAAAAGAAACCTGAGACAACAAGCAAGGGTGCTGAGACTGAAAAGAAGGCTGGAATATGTTGGGACGAAAAGGAAAAAGCAACACAGTGTGAACTCACAATTCAACTCAAAGGGATAAATCATGAGGAACTGGCAAAAGAAGGAAGAAAAGAAAGATACCAACATAGGATCAAACAATACATACAAGACAGGAAATTCCAAAACAACGAAAGAAAATTCTGCCAGCAAGTGGGAAGAGAAAGTCCGAAGGCATACTCACCACCTGATGCAAAAGAAGCAAAATATGGGAAATGGTTTCTTTGTTTTAATGGCATATCAACCTTTGTAGGGTATTTAATGCCAATGCTATTCTCCTAGAAGAACAGTAGTGGTACTATTTAACCTATAGCTGGGAGGATAAGGGGGTTCATGCCTTTCCCAAGGGTATTTGCTCGAAAGTGAACGTAATAGCGTGACTGGAGTACGAACTCACGTACTACGATTCCGCAGTCCATCGCTTTAACCATTACACCACGAAGACATCCCCAAAATATGGAAAATGAGAGACCATAATAGAAAAGAAAAATAGATAAACAACTTGGAAAAAGATTTGCAAGGATTCGAGGAGAAAATATACCTCGTTTCACTTAGATGAATAACAATAAAATACCATATTTGAAAACTCGATGCCATGATGGCATAAATGAATTCTGTTTTTAAGTATTCACTTCCATCCGTGAGAGACTGGCTATCGAAATGAATAGATTCTACGAAAAAGCAGACATACCCGAATTGATGGCCAAAGGAAAGTCTTCCTCGTTGCAAAAAGGCCCTAGTAAAGAAACCGCCAAAAGCAATTATAGACCCATAACATGTCCACCTATGATCTTGGAAATCGTAACGTCACAAATTAAGGCGGAGATTTTCTACTCCTTAATAAACTGTTCTGTTGAGGAACTTACAGGAAGTCACATGGGAACAAGAGGAACCAAGGTGCTACTAAACATTGATCAACACATCCTTATGAAGAACAAAACGAGACGGAAAAACGTATGTATTGTGTGGATTTACTACAAAAAGTCATATTATATTGTTCAACAAATCTGGTTAATAGACAGTCAAAAATGTACAAGACATCTACAGCTTTAAGGTTTATGGAAAAACCATGGAAAAATGGAGAGTAGAAATAACAGCAGGAGGAAAAAGCTTCGGCGATGGGATAATCCAGAGTTATATCTTCCGGGGAGATGTGCTATCACCACTGCTATTTTGCGATGATGTCACTCAGTCTCATACTTCGGAAATTCACAGGCAGATACACACAAAATCGAATGAAATGATCAATCACCTAATGTACATAGACGACATCAACCTCTTTGCCAAAAAAGAAAAGGAATAGGAAGCCCTAATACAGACAGTGAGAATGTACAATCAGGACATAGGGATGGAATTTGATATAGAAAAATGAACCATAATTAGTAACAGGAAACGACACATGACAGAAGCAATAGAACTACTAAACCAAGAAAAAATTTAGAACGTTCGGAGAAAAGGAAACCTAAAATACTTAGCAATACTGAAAGTAGACACCATTAAACTAGTAGAGATGAAGGAAAAATTTTAAAAAGAGTATCTCTGGAAAACGAAGAATTTACTCGACACCTAATTATATCTCAGAAATCTTATCAACGAAATAAACACCTGGGCTCTCCCCGTTGTAAGATACTCGGGGCCATTCTTGAAATGGTTGAAAGAGGAACGTAAACAAATGGATCAGAGAATAAGAGAACTCATGACGACGCAAAAAACCTTACATTCCAGAGATGACGAAGTCAGACTATAAGTGTGAAGAAAAGAAGGTGGAAGAAGACTTAAGAATTGAAGATAACATTGATGACAGCATAAAAAACGTAGAGAAGATTTATTACTCTGACCAAAAACGATTTAGACAACACCGAACGGAAATAACCAGAAAACAAAAATGGGAAGAAAAACAACTGTATGGATATTTCAAGTAACATCTCACACGGAAAAACTTGAGTACGGCTAAGAAAAGGAAAACTCAAAAGAGAAACTAAATTTCTTCCAATATCTGCACAAAATAAGGACATAGCATATCAAAGCAAGAATTGACTAGACACAACAAAATAGCAGACGTAGATTATCTGGTGTGACATGAAGCGATCAATAAAATAATAAGTGAATGTAGTGAATTAGCGTAAAAGACTATAAGACTAGACACGACTGGTTATGGAAGATGACCTGCTGGGAAGTGTGCAAGAAGTTTTAAAATGACCATATGAACAAACTCTCATTCAAGTTCCAACGAAAAACAACCAACTAACGCTGTTTTTAAAAACTTTCAAAAGAGTGAAATAGTAGGAAACAAATTGGGAAGAAAATATATTGTATGGACATTTCAAGCGATAAACGAGCGAAATCGCATACGTGAAGACTTTGATATGGTTGAAAAAATGTAAACCTTAAGAGAGGCTGAATCTCTTTTAATTGCAGCACAAATGAATGTCATGAAGACAAACTATGTTGAAGCAAATAGAGGTAAGTTGCAACAAAATTGAAAGTGTAGGTCATGTGGTAATAGAAACGAAACGATAAATCATATAATAAGCTAGTGCAGCAAATTAGCGCAAAAGAGTATGAGACAAGACACAGCAGTGTGGGAAAGGTAATCTATTTAGAATTGTAAAAGACATTGAAATTTAAACAAACTAACAAGTGGTATATGCATAACTCGGACGAATAGAGACCTTTCAAACAACAGTGTTATCAAAGTCGGTCAGAATACTGAAAATAGTCCTTGAGACACGAGAAGACTTGCTGTCTCCTGTGAGAAAACATCAGCTAACTTTGGTGTGGAAAATTCCCGAGAGTAAAATAAAAATAACAATACACTCAAAAATAGCATATTAAACCTGTGACAATATAAAAAGAAATAGACCACCCTCTCTCTGATATCATCTCAATATTCTTCTAATTTTACTATCAGAAATTATTCCAAATGAATTTGGGGCTCAAATGACTGTTTTCAGAGTCCTGATCAGCATATGTTCCTTTGATGACCAACGTGGGAAACTTTCACGTCATCATGAAAATATTGGTTATTCTAATTTCAGATATACAGAAAAAGACCACCTATATTGGTAAAGTAGCACAGGAGGACAAAAAATCGCTTAGAGAAATTAGAATTGTACTGGATTGTGATCCAAAAAAAGCAATCACACAAATAGGTCCCATAAAAACGGATATTGAAAATATGGAAGGAAATTGCAAAGTACGTTATAACAACTCATAGTTTTGCGAAAACAACTAGAATGATTTTAAAGAAAGGATGTCAATCGGATCTTGAGGTTCAGTATATACTTGGAATGAAGAAGAAGAAACCACTCAACCAGAAGTGATTCTCAAAACAGATGGATAGGAATATACCGAAATTCTATTCACCACCACATAACTGAAACAAACACACTCACCACTGGAAAGTATTCAACATAATACGAAAGAAACAAAGTGGACGGGAGAAAGAAAACCATAGCGAGAGAAAAGGAAATATTACTGGTACTTAGGAATCAACACAGGTAAAAGTTTAAGTAGAAACGAAAAAGTGAATGAATTAGTAAAACTTATCCCTGCAGAGAATATCCCCGAATCGAACAATATGATTTATGCAAGAACAAAACTAGCCAATAATAAATAAGGGATCCTGATAAGGAACCGGAAAAGAATCAGAGGAACAAATGCTGGAGGATCAAGCAATAAAAAGAAACATGTGAGTACTCAATGGAATAAAAGTGCTGATAAAGCACAAGAGTTGTAAGAAGGCAAGCTAATCCAAATATAAGTAAGAAGCTAAAAGATTGTAGCTAAGACTCAGAAGATTGCGAAATAGAATCAAACTATTCGTGTAAAACAATGAAAGCACTATCTACAAACAAGGAAACGAGGATAGCGTGATAACAATTTAGCAGTCTGTGGAAATTAAACTAAACATTTCTGTAGCAAACTATTGTAATGAGGAAAGAATTCGTGCAAGTCTGAATGCTTGATCAATATACTGAAAGAATTATAAGAAATTGTGAAAGTATGGGAAACTGAAATATACCTTGATTCTCCAAGGTCAATTCACAAGAAAATTGCAAAATAGAAATTACCAGGCCATGAGAGTAATTATCTCTAAAAGGATTCTCGTCGATTCACGAGAGAATTGCCCAATAATTGCGCAAATACCAACAAATATCTTCTAGATACCTTCCCCAGAACTCCAGTTCTCTCACAATCGTTTTGAGGTTCACTGGCATTTTGCAGCGAGCTCCGGCTGTCATACATATCACCGTCACCTTTTTGTTTTATAGTTTTTCAGTTCTGCCACAAGTTCCATGTGTTTATCCAGTTTTTCCCTTTCAATATGAATGACAAAAGAAAAATGATTCTGATTCAGAAAGATCCCAAAAAGGAAGCACCCCAAGCAAATACAGATCAATATCTTATCTGCCAGTGATATGGAAAATCCTAACAGCACAAGTTAGAGAAGAAATCTATTACTCGCATGAAAGATGCGGACATTTAACTGAAGAACAGAAAAGATGCCGCAAAGGAACTAGAGGGACAAATGATCTATGTTAATTTTTAATGAAATGTAACAAAATTATTACTTTTACTTGTTCCCGGGCAGAAAGTGTTATGTCTCAATTGTTGATGCCTAAAATAAATGAAAAATACCTATTTTCTATCTTTATACAAAGCTTTTGTGATTTGGTAATACGCAGTAGAATAGCAAGAGCAGACAGTTCGGTGATAGAGATGAATTACACAGTAAGTGAAAGCTGAAAACTATCGCAAATGAATAATAGAACAGGAGAAACTTGATGGAGAAGGTGGATCGCTGGAAACTGAGCAAGGCATCATTGAAATGTCACAAAACCCACAATCGGTATATACACAAGTCAAAATCATTCATCAAAAATCATCATCATCATCATGTCGTGCCGCCAGCACGGATATCCCTAACCCTCTCTCGCCACTTCTCCCTATCATTCATCGCCTCCGTCAGGTCTTCAGGGTTACATCCCGTGTCCTCACATAGTTGCTGTGTGTAAGTTCGTGCTGGTCGTCCTGCTTTAGCACATCCATATGTGGGGGTCCATAGGAGTACATCACTTATGAGCTCGTCCTTGCTTCTCCATACTAACAGACCTGATCTAGTCTTAATTGTTAAAAGAAAAAAAAACTAACAAAAATATCAGAAACCTCTCACATAGCGCATTTTGCTGGGCCAGCAGAACACAAAGTAAAACTCATCATCATCATCATCATCATCATCATCATCATCATCATCATCTTGTCGTGCCATCAGCACAGATATCTCTGACCCTCTATCGCCACAGAGCTGCTGTATGTAGGTGCGAACTGGTCACCCCTGCCTTTGCTTGGCCATATGAAGGGGTCCATAGGAGTACATCACTCATGAGCTCGTCCCTACTTCTCTAGCAGTGTCCTGCATGTCTGGTTTGTATAATGTTGATAGTTTTCGTGATGGGTGGTAGGTGACCGTCGGCAAAAAAGATATAAAAATACCTGGACCTTGCTATAAAGCTGAAAAATCTGAGACACATACATGCGATGGTAATGCCAATTGTAGTTTTCGTGCATGAAACGGTTCCTAAATTCTTGGATAGAAGACTTGAAGAATTAAAGATCATAAGAAGAATGAAGACTATACAGACCACAGAACTGTTAAGGTCAGCTGTAATACTTAGGAAAACATTGTTAACCAAAGGAGACGTGCTTTGACTTAAATTCCAGTAAAAAAAAATCTACCAGTTAAACCTAGTGTGAAAAACCCGCAAAGTACAACAATGATGAAGCAAAGTTAGCAACCGTAGTCGAGGGCGACCAGAAGGCTCTCTTTTTCAATAGCTACGACACTGAGGTGTAGGTGGGAGCGCTACTCCTTTTCCTGGAATGCTCCACTTTACCCTTGATACGTACCTTATATTGCTGAGTGTTAAGCAAGGAGGTATCAGGTACCATTTTAAAAATCTTTTGTAAGACGCGACCAGGGAGAGAATCCAAGACTCTCGGAACATTGGCGAACACTCGACCCACTAGGCCAATGAAAATAAAATTAAAAATTCAGTCTCAAACTTCATAAAGTTATTTTTCTATAGTCATAAATTTATACATAAAATAATTTATAGTAGTTTTTGAGTCGCATTTTTTCGTATATTGTCAGATCCCTTTTTAATATAAAAAGAAAACATTTTTATTAAAAGTTTTCCTTCTTTGAGGTTTGTGCTACCGAAGCAAGAATATATGGTGTTTTACGCCATGTTACACTTAGTCAAGAAGTACCAAATGAACCCAAAAATCCCCTGCATTTACTTGAACTCTTCTCACCAATTCTATTTATCTTGTTGATAAACATTTCACCCCAGGTAGCTTCAAGCCCTCCCCCGGGAAAATGATAGCAATGCATCTGATTTAGATTCAATCTGAAAAAGTTAATTGTTTGGATAGGTCATCAGAATAAAATGCGTCAGTTTAATCGATTGCCGTGAAAAATGCAAAATCATTTACTTCAGGAAGAAATAAATGAGTTCTCTTTTAAAAAGGGAAAAAAAAATCCGGGCGCCACCGCAGTTATACGTTTTCATTGAAAAATGAGCGTGTTGAAAACTAATCTTAATGGTTGTCTATTACAGCTCGCAAGATTAATGCTATAAACTGTGATGAGAGTAAATGAAGCAAATACCATGGTTAAAACAACTGTTTCCACAAATTATTTTCACATTTGTCTCAAAATTCCTGCAATATAAATAAAAACAAATTAATAACCATCGCTTGCTAATAAAAAGTATAAGACTTTTACCAAGGAACTATTTTCAGAAAATAACGACGCTGTTTCATATTTTGGCAAGTATGATTAAATCAGAGAGTCAATAGAGTTGAAATTGTTTTCCACTAAAACCTTCACGAAATACACTCCGACAAGAATTGGAGGCGGCGCTTCTGGCGTAAAGTTTATCGTCTGAGAAAATTGACCCAGAGACACGGGTTCATATCGCTGTCTGATTTTTTTTTGTATATCGAATGGATTTAATACCCTTGAAAAAGGGTAGGTTAGTTTCTTTGTTTGATGGC
This sequence comes from Sepioteuthis lessoniana, assembly GCA_963585895.1. NCBI lineage: Eukaryota > Metazoa > Mollusca > Cephalopoda > Myopsida > Loliginidae > Sepioteuthis > Sepioteuthis lessoniana. The sequence goes on from OY757904.1 coordinate 96,052,265, forward strand.
ATATCAATATTCGTGGGTTATTTAATGCCAATGCCATCCTTGTAGAAAAACAGTTATTTAACTAGAGGGAGAAGAAGGTTCATGCTTTGGCCAAGGGTATTATTCCGGAAGTGAACTTGATGGCGTGACTAGAGTTCGAACTTTTTATTTTTTATGATTATGTGCTTAACCGAGAAGATTTCCACTTGATAAAAGAATGAATCTAACTATTTCCAACTTAACTATGGGTAAATATTAGTTCAAACTGGTCCTCTTTATCCTTGGTAAGGCAACATTAGCATAACAACAAGTTATGAGAAAGAAATTTCTGAATTTAAACTAGTTGTACGATGCTTAAAAATCTACTTTGTAGCGCATGGGTTGGGTACATACATACTATGAAAAAAACATGAATGAGGAATACAACATTCAGTTTAATGAAGTTAAATTAGAGACTTTTGTTATCTTAGAAAAAAAAATCAGCCTAGTCGGCTGGATCCATAGAATACTTCAATCCCATTTGTGCAGAGAGTTAAGACCCCACCAATGAGTGTCCAAGATATGACATTAAATAATTGGAGAGTGGAGTTCCAGCCATGGAGCTTTCGGGAATGTGAAGTACCCTTTCATTGCCATTACTCCCAGGTTCACTGTGAACTTGACTGGTAACTTGTGATAGGGTCTAATCAATGAGTCAGATAGTACCGTTTGATATTTAAACTTTGTGCAAACAAGACTCGCGTTAAATTGTGTTGTCAGAAATTTAACTGTTTGACCATTTAACTGTGTGTAAACTAGCGACTGCCAAACTGAATTGTTAGTGATACATAAAAATACTTGGAACCACTTATCTGTCAGCAAAAATGATTAATATTGGACATATTTATTAATGTTAGCGAGCAATAATTGAAACAAATTAGTTAATTTAAAAATGAAATTACCAACTAACAATTCATTTACAAATCGTAGGTATATCCATTTAAATCAGTGCAAACAAATGAATGTAAGATTGTTACTGTTACGGTTACTTGAAACCAATTCTCAGTGGGGTGTCCTCGTAGTGTAATGGTTAAAGCGATGGACTGCGGAATCGTAGTACACGAGTTCGTACTCCAGTCGCGCTATTACGTTCACTTTCGGGCAAATACCCTTGGGAAAAGTATGAATGCCCTTATCCTCACAGCTATGGGTTAAATAGTACCACTACTGTGCTTCTAGGAGAATAGATTTGGCATTAAATAACCTAGAATGGTTGATATGCAATTAAAGATAGAAACCAAACCAAACCATTTCTCAGTGTACAAACAAATCATAAATGATTTATAGAATTGTTCGTGTTTGATAGAAATACTAAAAAACATTATTTTGAATTATTTGAAAATATTATCTGCAAATTGCGTTTACAAATCATATATATATATATACACAGGATGTGGCATTAATTATCCTACAGTGATTGATATGCCATATAACCCTACCAAACTAACAAAACAAAACTTTAAAAAAATTAGTCCACTTTTTACGGGTTGGGTTGTTTTAGCAAAGGCTTTTACATTATCGCATCATTATTACAGTCGAGAATAATTATGAGCCATATAAACCAACTTATTGAAAAACTAAAAAACAAAAGAAAAGTGAAAAAACAGAAATAGTTAATTAAAATGAGTTTGAAAACATCGGTATCTATTTCCACTTTAATTCCTTCTATAATAACGTTTTATCGTGTGAGATTTTTAACACAAAATACGCAAATTAGTAAAAGTCAATTGGAAAAGCAATTGCTGGGCACATTACCTTTGGTATAAGCAGCTCTCTAAGATACTGAAAAATTGGAATTTGATCGAGACGTAATCCACTTACAAACTGACCTTGTGTCGCCTCCTACCGCGCTTGATTATATATATATATATATATATATATATATATATATATATATATATATATATATATATATATATATATTATAAAAAACATTTTCAGAAGTGGAATTTACTTTAGCTTTTATCTTTTATCTTTAAGAAAAAATTAAATGATAAAAAAAAACTAATGCCCAGTGCTTATAAAAACTGCACGAAATGTAATTACTTTTAAATGATACTTTTTTTTCCAAAAAGGTTTCTTCTTGCTTTCAAAAATCAAACAACACAGTCTATCGTCGAGGCTATGAAATCGAAGACTGAGGGATTTCCCTGAACTCCAGCCATTCAAGTGTAGAATACTGGGCGTATCGTGCGATCATTCAAAAAAAAATTTGTTTGCTTTAATTTGGTTTCTTTGTTTAATTTCATATCAACCTTCGTGGCTTATTTAATGTCAAAGCTATCCATACAGAAGTACAGTAGTGGAAATATTTAAGTCATGTCTAGGGTGGATAAAAGAGTTAATACCTTTTTTCAATGCTATTTGTTTGAAAGTGAACGTAATAGCGAGATAAGAGTTCGAAATCGCTTACTAAAATGTTGCAGTCCAGACTTTTAGCCAACTACATCACGGGGACTCCCCTAAACATTTTATGCGCTTGTTATCCGGAGATAGTAGGTTGCTTTATTATAAATGAAAATTGAACATCATTGTTAATGTATTAGAGTAACTTGCTGCGAGAAGCGGGAGAACCAGCAGCTGGAGTCTCAAAAGATGTTTGATGTTTTCAAAATCTCTCAGACAACTATACTTCTTTGTCATTAAATAACCCATGAATGTTGGTATGTCGTTAAACAGAGATACTAAACCAGACTCTTTCTGACAAATCCTGTGGTGACCCTAATGCCAAATCTAATTGTAAATTATCCTTCTCGTAGACAATAATGGTGTTGAGGAGAAGGTAGACTTATAGCCAACCGTTGGTCTCTCTTGCCCATGCCGGTGCTGAAACTAAGGCGCAGATACCAGTGATCTTTCGAGAGTTACGGGTGTCATTAATAACTTCGAAAGAGTATTCAAGTAGCTTTTAAACGATCTAAACCTGTTTTTGAGCACTTGTTCACATTTTAATTCCTCCTGCCTTGCCAGTAACCCTCCTAAAGTGTTGTCGAGAGAGATGGCGCCTTTGGAAAGGTCGGAAAGAGCATTTTCAATAAGATCCTTTATAATAGATCCAAGAACATTCCAATGATTGAAGTCTACCAAAAGAATCTTTTCAGAACGCCTTCATCCAACCCCCTATAATGCCAACAAAAAATAAGACAAAAATTTTCCAACACATGCGCCAATAATTTGTCCATCACTGGCAAAATATTTCTGTTTATGCTTAGCGTGCATGTTGTGTATAATTCGTATTAAAAAAAAAACGTTAAAAATATTAGATCAAATGCGCAATTGTCAATACCGTCAAATTAAAAAAAAAAACTGCAACAGATAGGAAAATAAGCGCATTCAGTTGCTAAAATTAGGTATTTGATCTATACAGTGTGCCTAAAAGTTGTGATGTTTCCTAAACATAGCATATAACAAGACTCAGCACGTGTTTATGTATTTACCCAACGCCTCCCTCGCAGAAACGATGTGACACAAGGTCAATTTTAAAGCGTAGTACAGCTAGTTTGAATTCAATGGTTTCGCTCTTCTAGACCAGTTTTCGTAGCAAATTTAAAGAGCCCTGTCTGTCCTACAATTTACCCATACCAAAATGTCAGCAGGCTTTAGAATACGCTTATCGTAAACCCTAGGCTATTGTGAAAATGGATTGATATATATATATATATATATATATATATATATATATATATATATATATACGCCTAGAAGACCTGGGATCAATCTCGGGTCGAGTCAACACAAAGACTCAAAAAAATGATTCTTCCTTGCTTAACACTCAGCATTATAAGGTAATATCAAGTTAAAATGGAGCTATCAGGTAAATGACTTGCACCCATCCCTAAACCTCAGTGTTCTAGCTATTGAAAAGTGAGTGTTCGGGTCGCTCTCGATTACGATTGCTATTATGGTTGTTATAATGATTGACTATAATAACAGCTTCGAGTAAGACATTAGTTTGACTTCATCAGTGTAAAATGATACTAATTACAAATCTTAGAAACATTGGGAAGATAATACTAACCAATGCAATTGAATTTGTACTTGTACATCATTGTACAATTATGGTTATTCCTTATTTCTTGAATACTGAAACTCTAATAGTAACCAAAATCAGGACACTAGTCTCAGTCCATTAGTGTATAATAATGCTAATAACTCATCTCAGAAATATTTTGATAATAATAGTAACCCCCAAGAACGCATTAGCCCGAGTCCGAGTCCGAGAATAATAATGTCAATTTCTTACCTGAGAGACGAATCCACAATGAGTTCTTACCAGAACATTGATGCATATTAGAAGGAAATATATCTTGTAAAGCACGTTCGAAACTCTTGCAGTTCTCGTTTATCTAAAAATATAAAGTAGGAGATTCATTCGTTTTATTGATGCAATACTTCATAAAGAAAGTGTCAAAAGGCTGTTAATTGTTTTCTGAAAGTGTTTTATAGAACGAAAACCTAATTATCGACATCAGTGGGAAATAAGTTTGCTGTGTATTCATGTTAAAGAAAGAGGAATCCGTTAGAAAATAAGATTAGTGTTTTGCGAATTCTTTTTCTATTTAGATGCGGAATCATGTTTGTTGCCAAATGGTGTCTGGCTCATTTCTAAAACAATAGAATTCTTAGATTATCAATGGAATGCCACAAAGAAAGAATATTAATACGATTCATATTTTATGCCTTTATTTTAAAGCAAAAATCACGTCTATCTATACCTCTTAAGATAATGTCCTGTCGTCGGGCTTTAGAACCGACAAAGTGTATTCCCTGATGAGTTTATAAGATAATAAAATATAATATAATCCTTTTCGGAAATGATAGTGTTTTTTATCAAATTTAGCGTTACCGTGTGATGGCTACATTTGATTATTGAAATTTGAATCATTCACATGAAAAGTAAAGTGAATACTTTTTCTCACAAAAGATATGAATATGTTTATTTACAAAAGTAAGCTATTTATCTCAGAAAATCAAATCTCATTTCATGTTTTTCTGCAAAATTAATTCTTTATTCGTCAAGAATAGGTATTGCCATAAAGTCACCGATTTTGAAAACAAATTTAAATTGACAACTTTTTTTCTTAGAACTTTATCTATACCTTATAATATACATTCGCGTAATTTGTTTTGCATGCATTTTGGGGAATTTTCCCTTTTACCACGACCATTTCTATTTGGATAAATCCCAGAAAAATTAAAATCGTTCGAATTTCTATTAAAAAATGTAGCATGTGATAAAACTAAAGTAAAGGTTTTTAATATTATTATTAAAAGAAAAGAATTAAGATTAACTATGAAATAATTTTTGTCATTTACGTATTGAATTATTATTATTATATAAGTTCATTATTGAAAATATATCTTCATTGATTCATTGACTGGTTTTAACGGAATACAAATTCATCTTGAATTATTTTAGGTTTGGTTTCTTTATTTAATGGCATATCAACTTTTGTAGGTTATCTAATGCCAAAGCTATTCCCCTAGAAGGACAGTGGTGGTACTATTTAACCCATAGCTGGGAGGATAAGGGGGTTCATACCTTTCCCAAGGGTATTTGCCAGAAAGTGAATGTAATAGCGCGACTGGAGTACGAACTCGCTTACTACGATTCTAAAGGCTATCGCTTTAACCATTACACCATCGTTGAATTATTTTAAGCCTAGAGGTTAGAAAAGTGCGTGCATTGTAAGTTTATATTTACATTCATTGTGTAGTTTCTTTAGATGTTTTTTGGACATCGTTATATGATGTATTTGATTCTTACCCTCGGGAAAGATATTCTATTGAACCTCTGTATCCTTAGATATGGGCTAAGTACTATCATTGCTTTTTTTTACATGGGTGGTTTTAGCATTTGATATGCCATTAAACAAAGAAATCAAGCTAAATAGTTTTTAACATATCAATTTGACCCAAAGTTTGGACCCCAACAGCTATTACTACCCCTGGTCAAAGAACACCTGACAGTAATGACAAAAAAGGTATACTCAATACTTCCTTTGTGTACAGGTTTGGAACACAGATGCGGTAGAGCGTCACATCCAGCTACCTTTTGGTGGGGGTCTAAACCTTTGATTGGGGATACAGAAATTGTAATAGAATCCCTGCGGACAGAATATTTTCTTTACTGTACTTTTCTGATGCCTACAAAACATTGTTATAACGCTTTACTATAATATTGATGTTATGTGGTTGAAAAATGTGCATTTAAACAGATCAAATTAAGTGGGGATTATTAGGAAAATGAATTTTTTTATGTACTAAGGATTTATTTTTTGTAGCTATGGAAGTAATTTAAAGAACAATCCAAGCAACAACAAAAAATCTTAATCGATAAAGAAAGATTCTTACATAAAGAGTCAGAAGATACACATCCAGGAATGCGGATATCTATCAAACTACAAAAAGAAATAAAGCTCATTATTTAAGCACTTTTATAAGCATTCACACGCTGAGTGTATCCACTGCAAAAAGATAAGGCTTCCCCTTAAATTGTACTGTCTTGGGTATGACTCTAAACTGTATCTAAAGATGGGATTCCAGTTGTCGAGATTTAGCAAGCGGAGAGTACCATTCATTGTCGTTACTGCCAGGTCTACTCTGACCCACAGTGGTTGTATCTGATAGGGTCTAATATATAGTTCAAGTAGATCGGTTTAGAAATTATTTGTTTTCGATATAACCGTGTGCAAAGAAAACTTTTAAAAAGCTAGTGTTGTGTTCAGTGGTGTTGTGGCTAACGTTCTGACTGCGACCTCATTGAGAAAGTATGCAGTCCCTTATCTTCCTTGGTATAGATTAAATTGTACGACTGCTGAACTTCCACATGAAATGGTTTTAGCATTTAATAACCCAAGAAATTTTATATACCATTAAATAAACTTAACCAACTGAATCTTAAGGAGCAACTGCACTAAATATAGAAATGTAAATGAGATTCTCTAACCTCTTGATACAAATAAAAATAGATTCATTTTCTTTTCATAAAGTTACATTGTTTTCCCAACTTCGTGTTGTCAATAAAGCAATCCTAAAAATGTATCTACATTTTTTATATTATTAAAACATCTAATATCTATTGTTTTTATCATTAAAATGTATTTTTGGTTTTTGAAATAAGAAGATTGAAAATTGAAAGATATATTTAGTTTATCTTTTTAGATTGATAATACATATCTTTTACATTTGAACATACATTTTCTTGAGTTCTTCTCTGATACTTTGGAAACATTATTAAAACAGATTACAATAATAAATGAACATAAGGCATCATTAGTAAATGCTTGTTATTTAGTAATGATTCATTAGTGTTAGTAACGGATTCTCATATCCTATTCAATAAACATATACCTTCATCTTTTTCCAACTAATGTTACGAAGCAATGTTAATAATCATCAAGAGGCACACGCGCGACGTTTATCATCATAGAAGAATGGAATCAGGATCCTGAGTTCAAATACTGGAGAAGGTAGTTTACTTTTTATTTCTTGATAGTTTCCTTGCAAAAGGCATATTATTCACGTAGATATGTTCAAGTAGTATGGTAGACTATATTCTTTAGCCTTCATGGAGGAGAAAAAAACTAAAAACTTTGGTAAATAGATTGTTAACACCTCTAAGTCAAGAAAACCAAAAGGTTAACAATTATACCAATGAACTATCAAAGCAGTATCCTTTATTTATTTACTATACTTTGCTTAGACATTTCCGAATTAAAACCAGCTTTACTCCACTTAAGAATTAACCTTGCGCCGTATCATACTCTTGGTGTTTGTTAAATAAGTAAAAATTATATCGAAGACTAACATGGTTAGACGTATACAATAAACTGATTCTCTAGTATAAAATATATGGAGCCCGCAGCGAAGATTAAACTCCCTACTCAAACAGGTCAATCTTGCTATACATGGTGCCCCAACGTGACATCCTTAAACACTAATAGCTTAAAATAGAAATGTTTTTGACAATTATTTAATTGTCAAAAACATGTGTACTTACATTTAAAATGCGTACTTGTGCTAGACTGAATTGTTTGAAAGGAAACTGTTTTTTGGCATTGAAGCTGTACTTACACTAAATTGAATTTTTTAATATAGAGCTGTTTTGATTTTTAACCGTGTGTAAACAAAATCTATACTTATACTAAACTGAATTGTTTAAATTAGAACTGTTTGACTAAACTTAATATCTTGAAATAGAAATGTTTTTGCTAATTAAACTGTGTACTCATGCTAAACTGAATTGTTTGAAATAGAACTGTTTATTTGTATAAAAATGGATTTGGCGTTAAATAATCTTCAAAGGTTGATATCCCATAAAACCAACCAACCAACCAACGAATCAACCAACGAAAACACTAAGGGAAATTTTAATTTGTCCCAAGACTACAATTATGGAGCACCGAGTGGGATATTCCGTCTTTTTTTCTTTTTTTGTATTTTACATTTTATTTACATCTTAATTTGTTGCTTCTTTTCCATTGGAATTTACTTGCATATTTCACATGTCGTATAACCTTTCTGTGGAACACAAATAAATTCACTTGCTTCATGTGATCATTCGATTATACCTCCTGTGACACATTTTTCTACTTATTGTGAGTTAACAGGCATACGAATCTTCCAAACAAAGAATGATCCACGCCATATTGTTTTGCTTTAGGATGCTACCGTCTAACCTTCCATAGAAAAAGAAAACTGTTCAAAGCTTCGTAGACAAATATTTCTACGATTTAGTATAGCGTGAATAATATCCAATTGTTTTCACTAGGATGAATTAAATAAATATATAGTCGGTCATTTTATTATGATTGAATAAAGAACGTGCTGATAAGCCCGAAAAGATTTGTTGTATTTCACATCAAAGTTCTTTAGAAAATATCATACACCGAACAGATAATTTCATAAATGAATATGTGAGTCGATATCTGTGTCGGTCTATAAATCTGTTACTACTTATGCAGACATATATATATATATATATATATATATATATATATATATATATATATATATATATATATATATATATATATATATTATATTATAATAGTTCTTAATATACAATAGACGATGACATATGACTTTTGAATTGTGCCTTCTTTGAATATTGTTTTATTCGGAACAATAGTATCGTAAGTACGTTGCCCTTTATAAGAAAGAAACAGTCTTGGATATCTATCTATCTACCTATCTACATACATATATATAAACTTTCTATACTTTCTGCTGTTTATATGTCCAGGTAAAGAACTATATTAGTAGAACACCGCTTAGTTCCGCTATAAACTAGTTTCTAAGAAGTCAATTATACAATCTGGCAAAGGTAGGAGTTTTCTTCAAAAAAGGTTGGCTAATTTGTTGATTTTCATGGAAAAAACTTTAATAAAAACATATTGTTAAAAAAACTCTGAAAATCATTAGTTATCCTTTTACTAATTTTAAATCAGAGTATTTTTAAAAATCAGCACATGTTCACTGGTTAGCTTTCATAATTATTTTAGATCTTTTTTTTTAATTGATATGTTTTTAAGTTGATATTTTCGCAAGCAGGAAACATTAGCCTTATCGCAAACGAATAAATCTAATTATTTTCCTAAAAAATAAGATGATCATATTTATATACAAATTTGAGTCATTTCTTTCTTTCAGTTGGGCTTAGCGAAAAATTTATTGAAAATAGACTTGGTAGCCAAGTTTAAATACATTTAATTTTGCGCTAATACCATTTGGAATGGCATGAATTGATCTGTTCTTCTATCTATGGGTAAATTGGAGGGCATATTGAGTATTTTAACTTTGGTATAGCCAGCAGTCTAGGAGGACAAAAACTCTCAATTGAAATCATCTTTACCTCGCTCAAAAATTGATCTTATGTCACATCCTATCCTACGGGGAGGGGTTTAGTTCATAAACAAATTCTTCATTTTTGCAGTTCAATATTTTTGTATGTCTATATTTAATTTATTTGTGAGAGATACGTTTTCATAAATTCACCATATTTTAAAACAGAACCGAAAAATTGATAATGATTAATCTATGACTGTTTAGTTTAATTTCTTTTTGCATCAATGCCGTGGAATTTACATGAGTACACTTATGATATATATATATATATAGAGAGAGAGAGAGGGGGGCGAGATTAAATTCAACAGTCTTGAGTCATTCGACTTTTGAATGGAATGAATTTCGAAATTCTTTTCTTTCGTGAGTTCCCCTTCGATTTCCTTCCATTTCTTCTTTGCTTAAATATATATGACTCGTCAATCTATTTGTAATTTTATATTCACTCCTCCGAAAATGGCTATATTTGAGCACAAACATACGCGGAAAACATACTACGCTTTTCTCAGTTCATTCCATCCAAATTTAAGCGACTCAAAAGAAAACTTGGATTGATCGCAGACTGAATAAATAGAAAAAAAGTATTTGTCCTATTGAATCAAACATTTCTAAAAGCGAGAAAATTCTGTCTCTCTCTCTCTCTCACTCTCTCTCTCTCTCTCTCTATATATATATATATATATATATATAACTGACAAAGAAAAACGTCATATCAGCGCTAAATCTTTAAGTACATTCTTTATGAAATATCTTCAAATGATGCTATAATTTAACGAACAAAAGAAATTAAATCTAACTTGCTTAATCATGATTATTTCATTGTATTTTGTGCGCGCTGGACACCGCCATATAAATTCTCGATTTAACCAGTCAATCTGATTTTTAAACTATCTTTTTTGCACACACACACACACACACACACACACACACACACACACACACACACACACACACACACACACACACACATATATATATATATATATATATATACACTTTATATTGTATATACTTTATATTATATATATATATTGTTAACCTCAGACAGTGTTTTGTTGTATCACAACACATCAATATGGTTAGACACGCGATATGTTTCAAGCTGGGGTTGAAATCCGACTGACTATACGCCATTCGGGTATCTTATCGCAGATCTATCGGCAACCTTAGTGTACGCGAAAGAATTATGCATATACATATACATATATATATATATATATATATATATATATATCATTTTCGTTTTTACATATATGCTTATCGGCTGTAAGAGTGCTCAATTCATAAGAAGATATTTGCATTACACATGTGATGACCAATAATTCCTGGTATAGTGCACAACCCCTCGAGGTTGAGGTTGAGGATATATACATATATACAGAGAGAGAGAGAGAGAGAGAGATCATATGTATATAGGAATATAGCAAACTAAAACAAAAATACCACGATCCAAGTAATGGATGTACATTTGTGACCGCATCCTCCGTCAATACCAGCGAAAGATGTTTAGAAATGTTTCTTAATCCTCATGCTTTAAAGTCGCTAAATAGCGTAGAGAGAAACAAATGGAGAATATGTAGTTAATTCAATGGCGAAATCTGTTCAATAAATAAGCAAAGAGAGAAATGGCGGATTTTGCTTGTAGAACTCGCTAAACAAAAATGGCATATATCAAGAAGTTTTATTCGAGAACAATCATGTATGTTTAAACACTAAATTCCAACACAGAAGTGGGTGTCCTCGTGGTGTAATGGTTAAAGTGATGGATTGCGGAATCGTAGAACGCGAGTTCGTACTCCAGTCGCGCTATTACATTCACTTTCGGTTCACTTGGGAAAGGTATGAACCCCCTTATCCTCCCAGCTATGGGTCAAATAGTATAACTACTGTTCTTCTAGGAGAATGGCTTAGGCATTAAATAACCTAGAAAGGCTGATATGCCATTAAACAAAGAAACCAAACGAAACCAAAACAAGAAAGAAAAATAATGTTCTTACGCCTAGCCAACTACTCAAAATTATAGAAATAGATCGTCATCATCATGTCGCGCCATCGGTACGGATATCCCTGACCCTTTCTCGCCTCCCTTCTCTATCGTCGATTGCTTCCGGCAATATCTATACAGAGCTGCTTTATGAAGGTCTTAGCTGGTCGTCCTGCCTTTGCTCGTCCATGTGAAGGGGTCCACAGGAGTACGTCACTTTCAGTTCGTTCCTACTTCTCCAGCAGTGTCCTGCATGTCTGATTCTTTTTTTAAAGGAACATCTTTCGATCACAAAATAGTGTTAGCAAATATTAGCAAGTGTCTATGTAGCAAAAAACTTTATGATATGATTGGTCCTTATTGCCAATTGCGATATGAGCAACCAATATACAGTAACAACAAAAAACACGTTTTCTCTCTCAAGCAGACACCTGGATGATTTATTTCAAATGAAACAATGGAAACTTTGTTACCACCCATATATTATACGGAAAAATGCCTGTGCGCAGAAATTTAAGAAATACAATAGATAAATATCTTACACATACCAAAAAGAACAACTTGAATACACTTAAAGCCAAATCAATAGAATTAGAATTTCAGCTGAAGATAGACAATCACTGTTAGTATACAAGATAGTAAATAAAGTAAGCGAAAGAAAAAGCGCCTAAAGAGTAAAATTAAAGGGTGTCAGCCAAGAAGAAACACGTCAGATGTGGAAAGAACATTTGAAGATTCTAGGTGGAAACTCTTTTGAAATCACAGCTGAACTTACCGACAACAAATATTGATTGTCAATAAGATATCAAACTAGGAAAGGAATAATTTTATGCAGAATTCAAAAGAACTAATTAGAGAGAAGCTGCTGGCCTCGACCATATACCTCTATGGAAGACATGAACATTTACGACATTCATTTTCGATTAAGCAAAACTCAATGGAGAAATGGATGAAAGGTGGCATCCTCTTCTTTCTCAAGATATGTGATGTCAGAAACACAAAAAAATACACAGGCACAAGACCTGCTATTATAGTTGCTAAGGTTTATAATCCCCTGCTTCGTAATCGTATCTAACCTGAAAACGAGAAAATTCCTAGGAATGACATTCGGAGAAATCAAACGACAACATCACAGATTTTGACTATCCGTTGAATCAATGAAGGAGTATGTGCAAAATATATTTAAGTGGCATAAATGTTCGTAGATTTCTCCAAGGGATTCGATTTCATTCTCAGAGGAAAGACAATTTCCCCAAAGAAACTGTTAGCGCTAAAATGATGCTTAAAAAAAACACCAAAGCAATGTTTGACTCTTTCGATGATGATATAAACATCTTCAACATTGATGCAAGAGTTTTGAAAAGATATAGGTTCGGACCATATATCTTTATACTCTACCTAACATACGAACGTCAGTATATGTAATAAAAGTATATATTTTCGTACTAAAAGTCACTATAGAGATGATATCATATAGCAACTATGGTAAATGCACACAACGCAAATGATCTAGCGCTTCTCAAAAATACACCTGTCTCAGTCGAATTTCTACTGTACAGCGTGGAGCAAACTTTAACAGTAATTCGCCTCTACGTCAACGTAAATAAAACAGGTTTCAGGCGTTTTCTGAACGAATCCTGGAAATAACACTCCGCAAAACAATAGCTGTACGGCCACTTACCTCCCATCTCTCAAACAATCCAAGTAAGATGATCGTGACATGTTATAGAAGGAAGGACTCACTGATGAGTGATGTTCTTTTAATATACCCCTGTACATGGAGGAGCCAATGATGGGGGACTCGTATGGACTTACATATATCTACTCTGTGCGGACGCACGATGCTGTTTAAAGGACCGGCAAGGATATGTGGACAATGAGGAAAGAATTTGTGATAGTGTGTGTATGAGTGAAAGAAAGACTGAGAGAGTGTGTGTGCATGTTTTAGGGAAAACATTGGTCAAGTATTGGTCAGCCCGACTTGATCATTATCATGATAATAATACGTGTGCGCATATATATATATATATATATATATATATATATATATGTATGTTGTAGATCCAAAGAAAGAATAAAAAATATTTAAAAATAGGTTGGTCCACGAAGAGATTTACAATTTGGAATTCATTTATTTATTTATCTATTTTGTTCTTACATACGTGTATGTTTCCAGCGTGTTACTTTTGTCAGAGAACATATATGGCACAAGTACACACTCGCAACGACAAAAACATATCAGATAGCAAACAGGGGAAAAGCAAATTCAAATAATACAAATCACTTCGTGGACCTACCTATTTTAATATATATATATATATATATATAATACAAAGAATAATAAATCAAAACAGTTGCTTGAAAACGGTCACGCTATCAAATCAAGCAAAATAATTTTGATGACCATATTGTTATTTTAAACCAAGGGATTATTTTTGTTTGTGTTCTCATGTTTTCTACACCAGCAGGCATTTTCTCTACATAAGCACAACCGGATCTCGTGACCAAATAATTTTTATTGAACTACTTTAATTATGTATATATATATATATATGTGTGTGTGTGTGTATGTGTGTGTGTGTTGAAAAAGGAAACTAACGAAATATATATATATATATATATATATATATATATTGGTGTAGTTTGTTGATTAGTTTATTGTTTGTACGTTTTGTTCCTTTTTATGCCAACGCGTTTCGACTTCAAAACTTTTTGAATACACAGGTATTCTATTAAAACTATTTTGATTATAAGAAATAAAATAATCATTACAGATAAATCTTCATATCAGTCTGAAGTCATCATCTGGACAAAAGAATGTTTCTTATGCGAGCTGAATAATAATATGTTTAAAATTGATTACGTCTTAAGGTGGAATTTTTTTAAAGCAATTATCGTCTGAAGGCGTTAGATCTGGTGAACACGTAGGTTGCGGTAAAGTTGTTCACGTGAATGAGGTGATTGTCTCCCTTGTGCTGATGATGCTTGTTTGTGGTCGACTGTTGTCATGCAAAAAAAGGACATTATCGATTGCTAAGTTGGGTCTCCTTTCAGACTAACATTTCTTCAGCCCCATAAAAGAGGTTTTAAGAGGCAAATATCATGCCAGTGGCGAGAAAGTGAATGCAGTGGCTCAAAGAACTGTCAACAGAATTTTACGAGGCAGGGATACATGTTCTCATTCACAGGTTGAACATTACTATTAAGACAAACAGTAACTATGTAGAGAAGTAGGGATGCGATCAACGGTGGACCAGCTTCTTTTTGATATATGATTCATGTTCCTGTATTGGTTATTATTCATATACCAAAGAAAAATGCATTTTTTCGTATTTTATGCAATTAACATTTTGGCACGGAGGAAAACTCTTGTCACCCAAATATAATTAATGTGTTCGTTTAAGACGCAACTTTTGTCCATATAACTTTGGAATTCTGAATCTGGTGTGTTAAAACCCCCGAAATTACCCCTTGTTACATATACACTGGCCGTTAAAATACCAACTTTCACCAAAAAATATCATTATTACTTATTATTTACTTTAAATACAGTTGTAAATTAGCCGTTATAAGAATTAACTTTCTCTTAAAAACACGCTCAAAATCCTTTTTTTTTCTTCAATGTGGCATAGTTAGGTAATCACTTGACTCGAATTGAGTCACTTCTCAATGATATATTCAGCAGTTACCAGATTTTACGGACACAAATGTATTTAAGCCATTAAATTTGAAGCCAAATGTAAGTCAGTTAGCTGACTGAAGTCGAGGACGACCCGAACGCTTCCTTTTTAATAACTACTACATCAAGGTGTGGGTGAAGGCTTTACTTCTTCCCTTAATTGTTCCACTTACGCTTCATTTGTACCTTCTAATGATGTATATTAAGCAAGGAGGCATCAATTACCATGATTTGAGCTTTTGGTATGACTCGACCTAGGATTGTACCCTGGTGCCCTGGGCCATTGTAGTAAATTCTAACCGTGATGCCAAATGTACTGCTCCAAAATGGTTAGATTATTCGGAAGCGCTCATTTTAAGGGGGAAGTCCCCATGTCTTAGTGGCTAAGGTGCTGGACTGAGACATTGTTGTAAGTGAGTTCGAACTCAAGTCGCACACTTATGTTGACTTTTGGATAAATACCCTCGGGAAAGGCATGGATTCTCATATCCCTCGACATATGGGTTAAATAGTACCGCTAATGTTATTCTACAAGCATGACTTCGACATTAAATACTCCATGGATGTTGATATACCACAAAATATAGAAAGAGATAACGTTGATTTGCATTAAAACTCCAACCATGGAAGTTTTCGTTTAGTACGTACAAATACCCCATGGGAAAGGTGATGAGTTCACATCTTTTTGCTATACGAGAGCAGAATAACCGAAGACCTTTAACCTTAAACAAAGTGATCAATCTTAGACGATAACAGAATATGTCTCATGTTTGTTTTAACCATTTTATTGTTGAACTGGTGGTGGGAGTGATCCATGTTTCTATTGATTCTTCATTTGTAATTGTTATTTTTGTTGCTTTGTGTATAATTCAGTTTGGTGCATAACCCGCTATGATTCATTAATCTAGTTTAGCTTTGTTAAAAACATTAATATGTCTAGAATGTGTAATATTGACTATCACACACACATGCACACACATCTATACATATATAGAGAGAAAGTCACACAGAGACAGAGAATGAAAGAGATAACGCATGTACTTTGTCTACCGTGGGTACCGGTAAACAATTCAAATTTTGAGGACCTAATATCAAATGCAAAAATTGATCCTAACTTTATAGAAATCATGGTGGAAGACTTATTGTAAATACTGAAAGCATCTCATAGCTTAAAAGATTAATATCGTATATTAATGAATTTCGTGATCAGAAACTGCCACTCGATCAAAACACGTGATATATATATATATATATATATATATATATATATATATATATATATATATATAAGAGAGTCATTAAAAAATTCTTAGCCCAAACAAGATTTTATTTTTTATATACATCTCACGTTTGTATGGGCTTCACCTGCAATGAAAATTACATAAACATCTGCATTATTTTTTTAGTTTTATCAGAATTTTCTGAAGGTTGGCACCATAAAAAGTTTACCGATAGCTCTTCGGTTTGGGTGAGGCTTAAACACACACACACACACACACACACACACACACACACACACACACACACACACACACACACACACACACACACATATATATATATATATATATATATATGTACATTATTTCAAGAAAAAAAAACAATATTCAGTCATATTATGATAATACATTTATTTCCATCCTGTTAAGAGCATTGGTGCGTATCAAAGACTCTAAAGTAATTTTTAACAGGACTTCATCTGGGTATAATTTACTTTATTTTTCTGTTGTATCTGTTAAAACTTATTTTAGAGTCTTTGATTGATATCAATGCTCTCAACATGATGGAAATAATTTTTTGATCCTAACGTGATGGAATATTGGCTTTTCTTTAAATAATATTATTTGTTCAGTGGATCTATTTACATTGAGCTCTTTTCAAAGAATATTTAAATAGTCAAAATTTGAATAATTTATTTGTCCAGACGGAATTGTTTCCTACTCCGGATTTACTGGATTTAAGAATACACTCTCCCCCCCCCTCTCTCTCTCTCTCTCTCTCTCTCTCTCTCAATTTGTATATATATATATATACAAAAGAGAGTCATTAAAAAAATTCTTAGCCCAACCGAGATTTTTGACTTTTTAAATTCATCTCACCTTTGTATGGGCTTCACCTGCACTGAAGATTAGATAAACATCTGAAGTAATTTTTTTAGTATTATCAGAGGTTTTTATACAATGGCACAATAAAATGTTTACCTATAGCTCTTCGTTTTGATTAAAGCTTAGAAACAAATATATATATATATATATATATATATATATATATATATATATATATATATATATATATATATATATATTATTTCAGACAGAATTGTTCCCTACTCCGGATTTACTGGATTAAAGAATACCCTCTCCCCCTCTCTCTCTCTCTCTCTCTCTCTCTATATATATATATATATATATATATATATATATATATATATATATATATATATATATACATATGTGTGTGTGTGTGTGTGTGTGTGAGTGAAGTGAAGTTGGTGATTGTAGTTGAGGGGGACCCAAAGGCTCCCTTTTCAATGGCTGCTAGACCGATTTGTAGGGTTGGGCGCTACTCCTTTCTTTGGATGGCTTCACTTTGCCCTTGATACGAAACTTATAATGCTGAGCAAAGAGGTATCAAGTACCATTTAAAAAAAAATTCTTTGATATGACTCAACCTGGGATTGAACCCCGATCTCCCGGACCATTGGCGAACACTATATATAGTGTATTCTTCTGTACTCTCTCTCTATCTCACTCTCTCTCTCTCTCTATATATATATATATATATATAGATTAATAGATAGATTGGGCGAGAGAGAGCGAGAAAGAGAAAGGAGGAGAGAGAGAAGGAGAGCTTATGTTAGAGAGAAATAATGTGTGTGTGTGTGTGTGTGTGTGTGTACATCCATACATATGTGAGTCAGTTAAAAATTTCTAATGTATATATATATATATATATATATATATATATATATATATATATATATATATATATATATATATATATATATATATATATATTTGTTTAAAAAAATTATATGTAGAAATAGTATTCCATTTCCATAATCGATCTATTTTGCTTATTCAAGCTCTTGAGATGGAATTTAAATGGAGTTTGGCTACTTTTTTCCCTTAAACGCTGTCGATATATTTCCCGTTATATCACGTTGTGATCTATTTTACTTAAAACTTAACGGCTACGGAATTTTTATCTTTATTTTCGGTTTTTGTAAACATTGATTTTGTTTACTTCATATTAGTAACCTGATTTCAAGTTTATGAGTATTATTTCAAAACTATATATGGTTTTTATTATTTTAATTTAATTGGAAAACATTTTTTTACAATTTTGAATGAATTATATATATATATATATATATATATATAGAAAGAGAGAGAAAGAGAGAGAGAGAGAGAGAGAGAGAAGGGAGAAGGCACATTGAGAGATGGTCATAGTGAATCAGATTTATTAGCTTTAATCGTGTAAGGCATAAAGGTATTTTGGTGTAGAGCGAGTTGGATTTATCTCTTCTACAAAATTGCTTTAAAATTTTCTCTTTAAAATCAGCTTCCGAAATAAACCCATTTATCTGTATTCGGACATCAATCAATGATGCCAGGTGAATTCAAAACTACATCCATGAAATGAAGGTTTGCAAAATAAGGAGATCAATAAATAAGGAGATCAATAAAACGGTAAAATAGATCCCCTGGGATTCTGATCCTTGATAAGAAGAAGCTTTAGAAAAATCGTGTATTAAAAAGCATGGTCAGAACCTGGGCTGAGTTTAAAAGTGATAAAACATATTGAAGAAATAG
>OY757904.1:96076606-96081606 GCA_963585895.1 Sepioteuthis lessoniana
ATATATATAATCCAGCAAAACCGGCACATCAATGCGATATTTTATGAGCAGAATACACTTAAAAATCTACAAGACAATAGAGCGATTTTTAGTTTAATTTTCGACTGAGTGATAATTGTAAGTGTGAGGTCAAAACGTTATCTATCTATCTATCTATCCTTTTCTCTCTCTGTCTCTCTCTCTCTCTCTCTCTCTCTCTCTCTCTCTCTCTCTCTCTCTCTCTATCTATCACTAAACTTCTCAATGTTTTTGTATGGGCAGTAACGCCCATAAACAAGTACTCCTTACCATATCAATATATTCTTCCAAAACCAAAGTGACAGATTTTTGCTTTTTAATGATATTACATTATACAATGAAAACGAATATTGTTAACTATCATTTATCAACGAACACTGTAGGATCAAAACTGTATCCTCAAATTGCAACATCTCTATAAGTAGAAATCATCTTGTTTATATATGTATAATATGGAGGTATCCTTGGTGTAATAGTTAATGGCGTTGGAAATGGACACGGTGACCCGAGTTAAATCCTGGTGGTGCCTGATTCCATTTCACATAGCCCTAATACCCTTGGGACAGGAATAAATTCAATTATTCTCCCTTTAGCTCTGAAGTAATGCAGACTGGTGAGGCAACCAGCCTAGAAGAAGGACAATTCTGAATTCAAACTTGTTAAACTCCGTTTAAGAATTAATTAATTTCACATCCTGCCCCATTTTTTGAATGCATAAATATGTAAAATGGATATAATTATTTTTGAACTACTGCCTGCTCATATTTTTGGTAATTGGCATTTTTCACATTCGATACTCATAATAGATTATATCTATCAAAGTTGATTGTCATCGTGTAATCTTCCTCTAAAAATATGTCCGCTTGTTTCTGGTTTAGAAGAAAATTACCATTTAAGAAAAGTATTAGCAGTGTGTAGTTATTTATGTGCGCTAGTATACAGACATATAATCCAGTGAAGGTGGTACAGCATCCCTAGTTTCTTTATCTAGGACTGTGAAAACTTTTATACGCTCCATCCAGTAAGAAATCATAGCTGAACATTTTTCTTGTGGCAACACACTAGCAAATCTCATAAAAACTGAAAAAATCTGAATTAGTTTTTCTAGTTTTATTAGAAGTCCTGGTGTGTTGTCATAGTAAAAATGTTCAGCTACGTTCTTCTCACTTGGAGAGGATTTGATTTTTTCAAAAACCCTCCTATTATGATTATGTCTTGAAACTTGTTCGGCTGTGTACACGTCTTCATTTAAATGTTAAATTTCGCTATTTAAAAAAAAGTTAAAGCTTCAATTTCAATTGTTTTATTCATTCTTTACGCGCCAACTAATACAGACGGATGAGTTTTATACAAAATGATAAATTGGTTTGGTTTTATTGTTTCATGGCAAATCACCATCAGTGGGTTATCTAATGCCAAGGCCATCCTTGTCAAAATAGAATAGTCGTACTATTTAACCCATCGCTGGTGGGATAAAGAGGTTCATACCTTAACGATATTAATTCGAAAGTGAATGTAATAGCGTAACTGAAGTTCGAACTCGCTTATTAGGAAACGGCAGTCAAGCAAGTTAGCCACTATACCTCCTAAGAGATGAATTGAAAGATAGATAGATGCTTATATTTTGTGTGCTGGGCATGCGTTTGTTTTCAAAGCAAGATCCCAAAAAATGAGACTGCGTGTGCATCTTTGATTTTCAAATTACCGAAATCAATTCCGTTTGCCTTAAACTATTTTCAGCTCTGTCAACATTCGTCGTTACATCTAAGAACTCTCCAGTTCAAAGAACTCTCAGAGATCACTTTTCTGTGAACTTTTCTAATATTGATCGCGTTTGTCCTAGTGAAAGGAAGATTCCGTTTTGAAGAAAGTGAAATGCACATGAAACTACATTCGACCAAGAGTAAGGATGTTCCAAAAATGAAGTATTTGTCACATAAAACGTTTTTTTCAAAACAAGGACACTCTATACGAACTTAGATAGAACAAGTAGGAACAAAATCCATATTGAAAGAAAAGCCTATAAAATTAGTCAAGTTGACATACCTCGGTAACTATATCACATCTACTGAAAGTGGTGTCCACATACGCATAGGAAAGGATTAGACAGGTTTCAACATGTTATCAACAATATGGAAATCTAATCATTCTGATAAAATAAAGCGGAAATTCTTCCAAGCTGAAGGCATGTCGGTACTATTCTTTGGCTACACCAGCTAGACTTTAAAAAACCAATTGTAGAAAAAACTCGTTGATAATTACACTAGATTGTAACGGGCTGTTTCGAATAAAATCTTGAGACAGCAGCCCACCAGCCGCTTATCTCACAAACCATTCTAGTAAGACGAACAAGACATTCTTGGCACTGTTGAAGCAGAGATAAACACATAAACGAAATTCTCCTGAGGATTTCTGCACATGGGAAGAGCAGTGTTGGACTACCACCAAAGATTGGCTAGTTTTCTTATTTTTCTCTCTGATCATGGTGGTCATCATCTGAAACTCACAGTAATGAACTCCTAGAATTCACAGTTACTGTTTCCTTGCTTGCTAACTTGCTCTGCTGTTGTAGTGACGAGCACTTTTCTGGTACAAATCTCATTCGTATATATATATATATATATATATATATATATATTACGAGGAAAAATACAAGGAGGAGGAGTATCCAACTTTAGTGCTCAATGCCAATGGCTATCGACTGTATAATTAATTTGGGATTAAAAAGACATCAAAACTCACGTGCAGTCAAAATATTAAAAAAAATATTTTCTCTTCTTATTTCTATATATATATATATATATATACATAAAGAAATAAGAAGAGAAAATATATATATATATATATGTGTGTGTGTGTGTGTGTGTGTGTGTGTGTGTGTGTGTGTGTGCCATAAATAACTGCAGAACTCGTTATGAAGATGACTTTTTTTTCTGTCCTGCACAGGACAAGAAATAAAAGCCATCTCAAATTTCTAGAGGCGATTTATATTTCAATGAATCGCCCCTCTCTGTGCAGGCAGTTAAACAGTCACACTCTTGATATATTTGGGGAACTTCTGGATACAGGGGTTACTTAAAAAATTTTTCTCCCCCTCTATCTAGCCATTCTACTTATATATTATAGATATATACCCCGTTTTTATTTAAATTTTCTGATATCCCTAACTTGAAAAGTAATGGACCAAAAGGGCCCTCCGTTGTTTTATAGTTTTACTTAGTTTCCCTACTAATATCGCCAATGGTGTCTCTACTTACAGTATTGTATAGATTTTTCTGTACTCATAAAATAATTATATATATCTATATATATATATATATAGAGAGAGAGAGAGAACGGAAGAGAGAGTGAGAAATAGATAGATAGATAGATAGATAGATAGAAAATTAACAAAAGTTGTAAGACAAAAGGAAATGATTATTTAGTTTACTTCATTGTTCTTTTTTAAAGGATCACTATAGTAAACTCTTGTCAAGAGAAAGGTTTTTGAAACGAAAAGTTTCTGAAGATTTTAAAAGAGATTTCCAGGAGTTGATATGACATAAAAGAAGCAATGAAAAAATAAAAAATATCGCTAAGCCATTCGTTAAATAAGGATTATTTTTTAGTCTCCCACTGACCCTTTTATAATATCTATTTACCAAAACCACCTAGCGATCAGGATGACACCCAGAAAGCAAAATCTTTGGTGTCACCAGAGGATTGTTCTAAATTAGCTGTAACTGCTTTGATTAAATATTCAACCTAATTGAGCCATTTTACATGATTATATTGCTGATATTCTGCCAATGTTATTTCAAAACAGTCTTTTGAGGAGAGAGTAATTGGATGTTAAAGGCGCTTGGGAATGTTTTATTCACTTTTCTTCGTGTGTTTCTATTAATACCTAAAAAGTTTCAGTGTCAAGATTCGGATAATCAGGTGAGATTTAGTGACCCACAAACGTGGTGATTCAACTAGTAGCACCTGATTCTCGGACTCGTAAAATTTATTGCCCAGTCAGCTAGGGTTGTTCAATACACTGACTGCACCTCCCCCAACGAGTGTCCTGGATATTACACTAAACAATGTGATGGTGAGATTCCAGTGATGCTGGGGTTTTGGGGAATGTAAAGAACCCCTTAATTACCATTGTTCCCAGGTCCACTCTGGCCCAGAATAGTAGCACCTGATAAGACCCTATCTATGGGTTAAATACAATTAAAATGCATGCTTATGCTAAACTGAGTTGTTTGAATTGGAACTGTTTGACTAGGCTGTGTTTTTGACAATTAAACTGAGTACTAATGCTAAACTGAATAGTTCGAAACAGAACTGACAATTTGTATAAAAATGGATTTGGCGTTAAATAACCTATAAAGGTTGATATGCCATAAAACCCAAACAACCAACTAACATACTAAAATTAGTTGTGAATTATTTATCCTAATTATATCATTTTTTTCACTATTGTTATATTTGATTTACAATTTTGGTACAGATCAAACTTTTCGTGTATTGACCAATTTTATTTGCTATTTAATTTTACTAACGTTTTAGTTTTTATCTAACAATGGACATTGTAATTGAGAGACATTCCCCTTATTGATTTATTCCGATGTTTAAAAAGGATTTTTTGAAACAATTTTTTCAGAATTTTTTCCAATAAATGTAAACTTTGCATTATTTTGAGGTCGTCTATATCGAAAATTATTTTAATGTCCAAAAATTTGTTTTGAGGTGATTCAAAACTGCTTCCAGTAAAACAGAGTTTTCTAGGCTTGAACAGAGTTCTGAGATCAAACTATTTTGTTGCTAAGAAGTGCAAAGCATGTGAACTTTACAAAAGAATGAGTAATGTGTACAAAGTATTAGTCAACACTGTTTTTAGAACTCGTTAAACATGTGCTTCCCAAAACGAGACTGAATGGAAAAGAGTATCCATTAAGGAAAAACACAATTACTCCTTGGTAAAAAAAGATCTTTTGGTCGTTTCGGTATGT
>OY757904.1:96084106-96236606 GCA_963585895.1 Sepioteuthis lessoniana
TCCAAAAAAGGGAGAAAACACAGTTTCTGTATTGTTTGTCGATATATTCGAATATTGTAAATTACTCTGTGATCTAATACAGCTGTCTACAATGATCTAAGATTTTGGAAAGAACTTTAGTTGGTCGAAGTTTACATTTATTGTTTTTTCGATTTCAGATTATTCGTTCAGGTACATTCTATTCACATTAATTTTATATTCCTTTATTCGTTTACTGGAATGTATATCAAACATTTGTGTACACAAATATCTATTCGTTCTCACCCACTCAAAAATCAAAAAAACATGGTCACGTAGCAGAGGAGCTACATTTGGTTGCGTGTAAAGCAAAAGCTTGGCGTAACGTATCCCGTTCCAAGTTTATCACAGGTTTCAAATCAGAGTTATTACGACGATAATAGTTATGTTAGTGCCTCTTATATATATATATATATATATATATATATATATATATATATATATATATATATATATATACACTTCCCCTCAGCACGGTCAATAGTTAAATGTGGTTTAACAGGTTTGAATTAAGACCAGCTGCCATAACAACGTAAAAGATCACGGTCTGTCTCTGCTATTACCCCTACCTTGAAGGAGAATAATTGGATTCGTACCTTTTACAAGGATATGAGTACCATGTGAAATGTAAATGATGTGTCTTACGACGATAAACATTGTAACACAAGCAATTCGAATATATACATATATATATATATATATATATATATATATATATATAAGATGTGAAGCAGCTGATAAGATCAAAGAATGAAATTCTACACTTTCGAAGAATCAAAAACAAAATTCATTTAAAATGAATATTTTAGCTGCAGCTCAATAAACGTAGTCTTCATAATCGAATGTAATAAATGTAAAAAAGTATATAAAAGATCGACCCTAGTTCTCAATACGAGGATATCACTCCACAAAAAAGCAGTACAATACCAGGAAATAGAAAGTTACATGTATCTGAACACCTATAAGAATGTAGCAATGGAAAATTCAGAAATATGCCCATGTATCAAGCAAACGACGACACATTAATTCAAATAAAAGGAAAAACTTCATGAAAAAAATCAAGCCCACACTGAATAAAACATACACTATACACACACAGAAACAGAAACAAATACACACACAGAGAAACAAATACACCCTCCTTATTATATATATATATATATATATATATATATATATATATGTATATATATATATATAGTAAAATAGTAAAATGTAGTGGCAAGTTAAATTTCAAACTACATTATTTCAAAAGAAAAAAAGCTTCATAGAAAATCAAACCCACACTGAACAAAAATATGAAACACACACACACACATATACACACATACACACACACACATACATACCCACACGCACACACACAGAAACAAATATACACATACAAAGGAAAAGTGAAAAAAAGGAATTGTTAGTTGAAT
This sequence comes from Sepioteuthis lessoniana, assembly GCA_963585895.1. Lineage (NCBI taxonomy): Eukaryota > Metazoa > Mollusca > Cephalopoda > Myopsida > Loliginidae > Sepioteuthis > Sepioteuthis lessoniana. Next base: position 96,085,546 of record OY757904.1, read on the forward strand.
TCTACACCACATTTAAAAAAGCAATAAACTCTATAGCATATCAACTATACGCACACAGAAAAACACATACACACAATCATACACACAAACACTCACAACGACCAAGGGTAAAAAAATATAACATATCAAATATTAAAGACTAACTGGAAAATAGAAAAAAACAAATGCAAGGAAAAACAGGAAACACACTCTGAGAAAGAGAAAGTGATGGAAAAAAAAGTAAAAGAAAAGAATGCAAAAACCTACCCCTACAAGGAATATATCACTGAATTAAAAGAAAGAACCAGCTCATCGAAACAGTGACTTTTACATAAACTGAATACAACAGCTGTGAAAATATTACAATTTCTCTGAAGAAAGCAACAAGCTCGAAATATATGTAAGAACTAAATGAATAATTTTAAAAAAATGTATAAATCTCTTTATATATATATATATATATATATATATATATATATATATATATATATATATATATAATTCTAATATATATATATGTATATATAATATGTAACAATATATTAATTTATATATATATTTAATAGCATGGAAGATTGTCTGCGACCACAGGTTCTGTGGTCGCAAACTTTCATGCTACCAAATATATATAAAAACGAATATATATTAATTTTTTGGTTATTATTATTATTATTATTATTATTATTATTGGTGTTGAGCACTGTCCAAATTATACTGCATTTGGTCTGGTACAAACCCCGAAGTAAGATAGTGACAACTAACACTGCTATATTTATATATATATATAGTTCGAATGTGTCTGCCAAAATATCATTTGTATTCGATAGGATCATGTGAAAAAAAACTTTAAAGAAACAACTCCACAAAACTTTAAATATGAACATATGTATGATACGATTCCCTAACCTTTTGGTTAAAAATAGTACAGCATTTTTAAACTGCGCATACAATGTGAATTATGTTTCGAAATGCAATTAACTTATTTTGATCTTCATTCAGAAATGAAAGTTGCTTCTGAAGGTTAGCTTTGTAATATTATACGACTTCTGAACCAAAATGAGTGTCATGATATGACACTAAACCATCTGTTGGTGAGGCTCCAGGCCAGGAGCTTTGAGGAATATGAAGTACCTCTGTTTTTCCGTTGCTTCCAGATCCACTCTGATGTGGAGTACCAGCATCTCATAGGTTCCTATACATGGGTCAAATAGAACTGTTTAATATTTAAGTTGAGTGCAAACAAACGGCTGATGCTGAATTGAATTTTTAGATATAGAACTGTTTGATCATCTTACAGTGTTTAAAGAAATGACTTATTGAATTGTTAGCGATACAAAGAATATTATTGGAACAATTAAATATGTGAAAACTAATAAGTAATGTTGAATAGAATAATTAAAGTTGATTAGCATTAACTGAAATTCTTGAACTGTATGCCTATATTGAAATAATCATATAACATAGCAATATTTCGAACAATTTAACTATATGCAAATGAATAAATAGTGTACAATAGAATAATTACTGCTAATAGCAATACTTGGATCCACTTCACCGTCGGCAAATGAATGATTAATATTGAATTAAATTATAATTAATATATGCAGTCTGTGTATTCTACAGGCCAACCGACCGGGCAGATAAATAATTAGTATTAAAATAGTTACTTGAAGTCATAATTGTTCGCAAATAATTATTAGTACTAGAGAATGGAAAGTATATGACAGCTCTGATAATAGACTGACTTCGGTATTAAATTACCTAACGATCGTTGACATGAGGTAAAACCCACCAATCAGCCAACCGTTCAACCAACATCAATCAATATCTACAAAACTTATATTATTATTATTAATATTTTAGAGTTTTCACACCAGCGTTAGCCGAATGTCTTAGAGTGACTGCAAATCTCCTCAAGTCTCCAGGGCTCTTCTCAGGATTCTGGTCGATGTTGTAGTTCTCTTATTTCCAAGTCCTCCAGTCACATTATGAATCTTTTAGTGACTGTACCAAGCGCACCAATTACAATTGGTATTACAGTCAATTTTATGTTCCATATTTTTTAAAGATCTCTAGCAAGGTCTCAGTACTAAGCTCTCTTTTCGCTTTCTTTCAATTTTACTCAGTGATCGGCCAGAACGACAAAGTCCACAATTCGGCAGGTTCTTATCTTTGTTGACTATCACTCGGTCTACTTGTCTGTCCGTGAATTGATGATTTGTTTGTATCTTAGATCCCTGGTAATTTTCTGCGTCTCATTCTCCAGGACAGATTGTGGGTTGTGCATATACCTTTTGTTCTTAAGGTCAAATTTCCTCGCACAATTCCCAGTGGATCACCTTGCCCACCCAGTGTTAGCTTTGTAATCTTATACGACTTCTGAACCAAAATGAGTGTCCTGATATGACACTAAACCATGTGTTCTGGTGAGGCCAGAACGTACTCTTTTTGTGATAATTTGCAGCAATCGCTTATAATGTGATTTATAGTTTCATCTCTATCACCACATAACCTACCACTGATATTTTTCCGCGTCTTATCTATTCTTGCTTTGATATAGTTGGTTCTTATGGAGTTTAATCTGTACTGCTATTAGAAGAGATTCTGTTTTTCTCTTGAGGCTTCACTTTCTTCATTTATTAAACTTTTCTTAGTTTTAGAAAAGAAGGCAGAGATTTGGAGTACCAGTGAGAATTCACTATACTAGTAAAACTTTGCTTTCCTACGTTTGTTAACTATTACACAACCCGGAGCATTCCAGATGAATGTTTCTGAAAAAGAAAAGATCTTAGCCTCTACTTAGATTAAATATATCCCGATTGACAAGGCAGATTACAACATTGATTCACCTTATTACTCACTATACCAGACAAAAATTTTCGGAATGAACATACTGAGAGGATGTTTACTTAACTGTGTAATTAGTAGTAGATAAAATAATAACAGGTGACAAACACACATATCTGTACACACACAGACACACACACAGACACATACACACATATAAATATATATATATATATATATATGCACACACACAAACATGGGCACACAAAAAATACTAGCGCAGTCAGCTGGGGTTATAGAATACACCGAATGCATCTCTGCAGAGGGGTAAGATTCCCCCAATTAGTGTCTTGGATATGATACTAAACAATCTGATGGTGCTACTCCAGCAATGCCAGAGCTTTGTGGAATACTGAGTACCCCCTCTTGCCATTGCTCCCAGGTCCACTCTGCCCCAGAGTGGTAGCACCTGATTGGTTCTTATATATGTGTCAAATAGAACTAAAATGTGTGCTTATGCTAAGCAGAATTGTTTGAAATAGAACTGTTTTGAAATTTAACTGTGTTTAAATAAACGACTGATTTTTAATTGAATTGTTCGTGACACATACAAATACTTGGACCATTTAAATTTGTTGACAAAACTGAATTGTTTAAAAAAGAACTGTATAGATATAAAATTGGATTTGGCATTAAATGACCAACAAGGTTTGATATGCCATAAAACCAAGCCTAAACATATAAACACGCATACGGGCACACACACATATTCGCAAATACATAAACACAGAAATTCATACAATTAGTAACAATATGACAACAGCTGTACCACCAACACACTCTTTAACATAATATTACCGAGGGGTCTGGTATGATTTTCATTCCAAAGTATCAAAAGTAGTACTAATCCAAGGTGTCCTAGAAATAACGATGCTCTTAGGCTTTGTTGGTTTTATGTCACAGTGTGCGAATACAGATGCAGTTTCTTCCGGATAATGGATCTCTTGATTTCCGCTTTCCTGTTGGAGACAAGCCGAGTTTAGCCAGATATGCTGAGGTCGAATGAACAATAAAACCCCAGCGTCCAATTGCTACTGGGAATATAACATTACTCAAACCGTTTTGTATGCATTATCCATGCTGATCCTAGTACTTTCCCAAGTTATGCTCTTTGTCTATGTTTTCTTCACAAAGCACTCTTAACTAAATGAACTAAACTCTTTTCGTTCTGCCTGTTGGGCAGTTAAAGTCATTTCAGCTGGAAATGAATATTTGCGCCTTTAAAAAAAGATTCTCAAGAATTAATCCGTGCTAAATCTATTGTCACTGACAGACCGTAACATAATCTCAGTAAGAACTTACCAAATAGCATATTATGAATTTAAAAGGTCTGTTATATATATATATATATATATATATATATATATATATATATATAATAAAAGTATGTAAGTGGTCATGGTAAATGTGACTAATTCTGTTTTAATTTCATATATATACCTGGACAAAAATATAAGACCCACACTTATAAAGGAAGAAAAAGATATTGTTTACTATTTTTAAATCATAAAAATCAGATATATAAAAGATAAGTCATAAAGACAATCAAATTTAAAATATGAAGAAATTTCAATTCTTTTTCTTTATGTAAATTAGGATTCACGTTGAATTTTAATTTTTTTGACATTAATATAAGACCAATGAGCAGATCTATAGAATATAAAGCCAAATATTTTAGATAATGTTTTGTAGATACGCCGTTGGCTTTGATAAACTCGAAAATTCGGCTAGGCATACTATCAATTAGTTTTGAAGTTGAACCGAAGGTATTTTTCCCAGGCGTTAAAGATTGCGTTTTTGAGTTCAGAAATAACTGAGTAGTGTCAACTGCCTTCAGAAAGTTTTGTAACAATCAATACCCACAAATTTTCTATATGGTTGAAATCTGGAGTGCACGGTGGGTAATCAAGATATTTTATTTTTCGTTCAAGCAAGTACTTTTTTGTTATTGATGCATTGTGGATAGCAGCATTATATCGCTGAAAAATCCTTCCTTCTCCACATAGACGACATCCTTGAGCGAGAGATAAATCATTAGGCATCTTCACATTATCTGTTGCTTTTTGTATACCACTGACGAATTGTAGTTTGAGTTTTCCTTACGATGAGAAAGCCCACCAGATCATAAGAGATCCTCCTCAACTATGCATTGTTGAGTAATTGTCTTATCGAAAAATATTTTTTTGCATGGCAGTTATTGCGTGCCAGTACTTCTGAAAGCAAACTGGACCGTCTAAATTGAATTTCTCTTTGTCCGAGAAAACAATTTTTGGTCATTCTTTAGCTCTCATGATTTAATATTGACGCGCATATTTCTGTCGTTTCTCTTTGTGCTTTATAGTTAAACTTGGACGAGGAATTCTTTTCTTATCCTTAATTTTTTCGTTGTTTAAATGCGTTCTAATTTTTCTAGTAATGCAAGGAGCATCCACAAAAGATTTCACTATTTTTGATGTTGACGAAGTTTTCTTTTTTACTATTACTTCTCTTGAATTGTGGTAATAATTTTTCTTGACTACTTTTGGTTTTCTTGTTCCAAACTTATTTTGACTTTTCAAGCAATTGCAGATAACGGTGTTACTGCATCGTAAAGATTTCAAAATTTCTCTTTTAGATTTCCCGATTCTTTATAGAGCTGTAATTTCGCCTTTCTCGAATTCAGATTATTTACTTCATTTAACCATTTATGTTTTTACTATTTTAAGTATTACAGTTTGAATAGCTTTTATATTATGTTGACTATATATAATACATTTTCCAATCAAATTACGTTTTATTCTTTAGTTTTTATTGGTGTTCTTATATTTATATCAAAATAAATTCTAAAATTTTGCATCAACGCTTATATACGTATGAAATATGAATTGACATTGCTTTATATTTTAAATTTAAATGTCTCTTAAACTTATATGCCATATATCTGATTTTCATAAATTACAAATTATACACAATATCTATTTCATCATTTTGTGGGTGGTGAAATATTTTCGTCCGGGGGTGTATTAATATATATATATATAATAAAAGTATGGAAGTGATATATATATATATATATATATATATATATATATATATATATATATATATATATATATATATATATATGAACGAGGGTGTAGAAAAATAGACAGATACAGTATACTTCGGTCTCCAAAAGATGATTTCATCGTATATTTATATATATAAATCATCATCATCAACTTGTGCCACAAGCACGGATATCCCTGACCCTAACTCGCCACTTTTACCCTATCGTTCATCACCTCTGGCAGGTCTTCAGGGCTACATCCCGTATCCTCATATAGCTGCCGAATGTATGTTTCTGCTGGTCGTCCTGCTTTTGCCCGGCCATATGTGGGGGTCCATAGGAGTACATCACTTATGAGTTCGTCCCTGCTTCTCCAGCAGTGTTCTGCATGTTTCGTACGTCTCACTTGGATAGTTTTCGTGATGGGAGGCAGGTGGCCGTATAGTTGGTGTCTTTTGGGTGTTGCCGCCAGTACTAGTTCAATATTGCTCGCAGCATTCTTGTGTAATTGCCATCTAGCTTCTTCTCCAGCCGTTTTGTTAGCGTCCATGTAGTGCAGCCATATAGCAGTATCGATGTGACCGCTGCCTGGAAGAAACTGCGTTTCATTTTATCGGTTAGGTCTGATTTCCAAATAATCGATAGCCTATTGATAGCTGTCCATGCTTTCGCTAACCTCGTTTCGATGTCCTTTTCGGTTGATTAGACGCTGCTTCCTAGGTAAGTCAATTTGTCTACTAGTTTAAGAGGGTTTCCTTCTAGAGTAGAGATGTCCCCCGTTTGATTATAGCACATATATTCCGTTTTGTGTGCATTAACATGGAGGCCTATGCTTACTGCTGCTCGTTCCACACTATGCAGTAGAGTTTCGGCTTGGTCAGGTGTATTTGCCAGTATCGCTATGTCATCGGCGTAGTCGGCGTCGGTAATTGTTGTTGCGGGGTACCTTCTGCTTCTTTTCTTCGACAGTTCGAATCCATTCTCTTTGATTTTGTCAATCGATGTTCTAAGTACGTAGTCTAGACAAATGATAAAGAGGTACGGAGCCAGCGTGTCCCCTTGTAGTACTCCTGCTACAATGTCGAAGTATTCTGTGTCTCCATCTGGTGATCGTACTTTTACTTTAGTGTTTCTATAGAGAATCGTTATTGCCGCTACGGTTTCTTTAGGTATGCCGTACGCTAGTAGGATTTGTTCCATCTTTCCTCTGTGAATGGAATCGAAAGCATTGGTAAAGTCAACAAATATTAATGTCGCTTGTAAGTTTTTTGCCCGTACACCTTCAAGGATTCTACGGATGGTTATTATTTGTGAGGTCGTGGATCTATTTCTTCGGAAGCCATTTTGGTTTTTCCTAAGTATGTTGTCGATTTTGGGGACTATGCGATTTCGTAGTAGGGCATTGTAGATTTTGGCTGCTATGGATGTAAGTGTTTTGCCTCGGTAGTTTTTAGCTAATCCGAGGTCCCCCTTTTTAGGGAAGGGGAGTATGCATCCCTTCATCCATCTATCTATCGGATTTTGATTGTATACTGCGTTGCAGTGTCGGAGCAGTATGTCGTCGAATTGTCTGGTCTTCCATACTTCCGGGGGAATTTCGTCCAGCCCAGCAGCTTTCCTATTTTCAATTTTTCTGAGAACCGAGTCGAGTTCTTCTTGTGTGAACGGTCCTAGTTTAATGTCTAATTGTTTGCTAATTATTCTGGTGATTGGTTCATGTGTTATTTTCGGTGAGTTTCCTAGTAAGTTTTCGAAGTGCTGTTTCCATAGTTTTATTCTTTCTTGTTGGTTAGCTGCTTTCAGTTTTGCTTTGGCTGTGTTCTTTCTTCTACTCACTTCGTTTATTGTTTGCCAGGCTATCCTAGATTGTCTATCTTCCACCGAGTCTCTAATCTTATCTATCTGATTTTGAATGTATTCTGTCTGTTCCTTAATATATATGCCTGCTAATTGATATTGTGATGTTTTTAGTTTTAAGGCATTTGTGTTTGTTGGTTTTTTTCGATAGTTTTTGGAGGCTGTTTTCACTAGTGTACGTTTTTCTCTCACCGCTAAAGTTTTCCATGGGACTCTATATTTGGTTTTGAGTTTTGTTGGAATGCAACCGCTGCTGCCTCGTGGTGTGCATTGACGAAATTTTCATATTCGTCGTTTGGTGTACTTTTTTCCGTCTTTTCTTGTAGTGTTTCGAATCCGTTTCTTAATTCTAATACGTATTTATCTCTTATATCTCTGTTGTTCAATAGGGTCCAGTCATAGTGTTTGTTGGGCGCTGTTCGTTTGGCGTTTTTTCGTAGGCTTAACCGTATTTTCGCCGTGACTATTCGGTGATCGGTGGACACACCCTCAAAAGAGGAGTATGCCTCGCAATTCATTGCACTATTTTTCCATTTCTTGTTTATAAGGACGTAGTCTATCTGAGCTTTAGTATTGTTTGCGTACGTGTATGTCCATAGTTTGCCCTCTCTTTTTTGGTAGTTTGTATTGAGGCATGCTAATCTATTTTCTATCATGAAATCTGTTAGATGTTGCCCATTCCTATTTGACGTGTTGTAGAGGCTGTATTTGTTGTTTCCGTTTTTCCCGATTTGGGCATTCATGTCTCCACCAATGACTAACATGTTGTGTTTCGGGATGCTACGCACTAATGAGGATAGCTCATCGTAGAAGGTGACTAGTTCAGTTTCTTCACTAACATTGGTAGGGCTGTAGCGGGAGATCGTTGTTGCTCTGGGGTTGCCGTTAAAAGTAGCTGCCATCATTCGAGGTTGTATTTTCTCAATGCTATTTAGCGTTTTTAATGCTCTAGGTCCTATAAGTAATCCTACCCCTCCTACTGCGGCGTTGACAGAGTTTTCCCATGCGGATACTGTGACGAGCGACCATCCATTGCCAGTTTCGTGATATTTGATATCTTCGGTGTGCGTGTATCTGTGTTCTTATATGCATATTATGTCAATCTTATGTTCTTCGGCCGATGCGATTAGCTCTGGTCGTTGTCCTATTCTATTTAAGGATCTTACGTTAATGTGGCTATTTGTAGCGTTTGCTTGCATTTTAGTAGTTTTGATTGTTTGAGCTCTGTAGCTGATTTTTCGAACACTGAGGCCAGGCCTCCAATCTCAGCAGGACGCGCCCCTTTCGTACCCGCGCGAAGAGCGATGCGGTTTATGTATGTGGTTTGAGTGTGGGTCTTGCTTATCTTTCGATGGCTGTTTTATTCTCTTCTATAGAAGCCACTCTTATAGAGGAGCAGCAGTAGTTCCCCGATCGAACTAACGATCCTGAGCGTAAAGTCGTCAAAATCACGTCCAGGACCTGTTTAGGTATTGAGTTTGGTCGTCCATGGGTTTATTCAAATACCTTTACGTACATCATGCTGCTACCCATGTGTACGTAATAAAAAAAAAAGTGGGGGGGGGTAATTTTGTTTTAAGTATTCTTAAGTTTTAACTTAGTCAAAGTCCAGGATTAAGGTACTTTCGTCAGACTTTCACTAGTACTAAATTTTTTTCTTTTTTTTTTTTTCGGTATTGGGACATTTTCCTAGGCTTTTAATTTTTTCTTTCTCCTATACTACCGTTGGGAACCTAGGAGGCTTCAGGAATTATAGAGCTTTTACAAATGACTTTTTTTTAATGTTTTAGACTTTTCCTTTTTCTTCTAAACTACTGTTAGGGCTTTCTTTAAGAATTTTTTAATTATATTATTGAAGAGATTAAAAAACATTCTGCCGTGTTCGCTGACATTTGGACAGAGTCTTAAAATCAATTTGGGTTTATAGTAGAGTAAGTGTGTCTTTACATTTAAAACGCATAGTTTAAGCATCATTTTACAAACAAAAATACAGCATAACATTAATAGGACTTAAAGACATACTGACCAATATTGATACATTTCTTCCTCTGTTGGCTCCTGAGTTCAAATGCTTCTTCTTCCTTTTAACGTTTATTTACTACTGAATTTTAGGTAGTTTTGGAGACGGTCTACTCTTCTACTCGGTGGGTATATATATATATATATATATATATATATATATATATATATATAATTGAAACTAGTTCAAGTTTAATATAAAAAGATTAATTTAACTTTTTTTATATTAAACTTGAGCTTGACAGAGAGAGATATACCGCATATACTCGAATATCACCCGATCTCGCATACCGTACAACTTCTCAAATTTGATCTCCAAAACATGATTTCATCGTAAATCCCTTTTTTCATGCGGTTTCCATTTCGGTAAGCTCATAAATGTTAGTCCAAATAGATTTTCCATTTTTGGTAACTCCTAAATGTTAGTCGAAATAGATTCTCCATTTTTGGAAGTTCATAGATGTTAGTGAAAATAGATTTCCCATTTTGGAAACTCATAGATGTTAGTGGAAATAGATTTCCCATTTTTAGAAGCTCAATAATGTTAGTGAAAATAGATTTCCCATTTTGGAAGACCATAGATGTTAATGAAAATAGTTGTCCCATTTCGGTAGTTGATAGATTTTAGTGGAAACTGATTTTTCATTTCGGTAGGCTCATAGATGTCACTGGAAATAGATTTTCCACTTTTATTAGGCTCATAGATGTAAGTGGAAATAAATTTTCCATTTTCGTTAGCTCCAAAAATTATTTCATCATATATCCCGTTTTTCATGAGTTTTCCATTTTCAGTAGCTTACATATTTTAGTGGAACTGGATTTTTCATTTTCTGTAGCACATAGATGATTGTAAAAGTATATTTCCTCTTCAACGTCGTTTTCCTGCAATTTTTGGAGTAATTTTAACGAAAATACTGCAGAACGACGAAAGTTTTGCTTATCTGTAATTTTGGTTGACGACCATCAGGGCTGGTTCTCTAATTACCTTTTGAAAACTTTACTAATCTTATAATTGGTTTATTAGAAAATAAAAATAAATAATCGTATAATGTGATACAATAAGTTAAATAATACTTGTAATAACATTATGTCTATTTTACGTGAAACGGAACTATTTTTTGATATTGTAGCAGGGAATTATTAGTGTACTAACGGGCCTAGGCTAGGCCGGGCGACTTTTTTTATATATATATAGAGAGAGAGTTTGTATCTCGCGTATTGTGTGAACTCTTTATAGTATGCTAAAATAAAGATCTTTGATAGATCTTCTATTGGCTAGTATATTTGGTGTAAAATTTAATGGGTATAGTCTTCGCCAATGGTCCAGGAAACCGTATTTCAATCCCAGGTCGAGTCATACCAAACACTCAAAACATAGTCCTTACCGACACCTTGTTTAACACTTTGCATTATAAGGTAAGGGCCAAAGGTAAAGTGGAGCAATACAGGGAAAGTATTAGCTCCCTCCTCAATACCTCATGTAGTAGCTAATGAAAAGGGAACCTTCGGGTTGCTCTCGTCTTCAGTTACCAACTTTACTTATATAAGATAAATAAAAATGAAAGCGTTTACAGATTAAAAAAAAAACACTGATCGTGGAAAAATTGAAAAACAAAAAAACGCAAAAGTGATGGATTCATCACGAACGAAAGTCGTCGATAAAACGTTTCGTTTTTAATGAACCTTCATCAAGACTTTAAAATGGTAAAACATCTTTAAAATCAATCGTCGTTCGATCAACACTTGTTTCACCATTTTAACTTTGTTTTTCAAGTTTTCTCCATATTGTTGGATTCCTTTCCATTATTTACTTTGAATACTGAGCGTCTTTGAAGTTTTCCTTTTATACTAAATCTGAGATACGTTCATTTATATCTATAAGGAATCACAAGTGTTAATGATAATAAAGTAAAACCTTCTTATATAATTTCAGATTCTCGAATTTCCAAAGTTTCCAGACAATTAACTTTCACCGTTTGTTTGCATGATGATTACATCGACAAATTAATTATCATTTCAAAAAGTAAAGTAGGCATTATCCGTTGAAGATCTACATGTAAATCTTATTGCATTGTTACATTGTTGTTTTCAAGAACTTGTTTTTCATTTTTGTCGGCCATATTTCTTAACGACACACAATAGACAGAAATATACACACACGCTCACGCAAACACACTCACACACATATTTATCACGCACATAGAGTAGAGATCTTGACGTATGAGAATATAAATCTTTTTAAGTAACAAAATATAAAAGAAAACTTAATTTTAGTAACTTTCTAGTTATGAGATTATAACAAATTATTCCTGATAATTTTCTATATCAGAAAGGAAGGAATCATTACAAAATTAATTAATTTCCAAGAAACATAGAATTTTATCTTATTTCAAGCAATAGATATATTTTGTCTTTTCTTCAAAGAAGCATAAAAAGTAGAATATAATCAACTTTGTGCAGCATAATTTATTATTTACAAAACTATATCATTGAGAATGATTTTGATGAGGCTGGTTTTGTTTTGACACGTACGCCACTCAGATTAGGTCACGTCCTGTCGTCAGGGCGTAGAATACGCTTCTTGTATCCTCTGTCGAGATGTAAGACCTCAACGAAAAGAGTTTTTCTAGTCAATTGCTTCTGATGATGAAACTGTAGATCTGGAACTCAGGAGGGCGTAGAGTACTTCTTCATTGCCATTACTTCCAAGTCGACTCTGACCCGGATTTTTGTACATGTTAAGGTTTTATCTTTGAATAAAATAGATCTGTTTTCAAATTACTTGTATTTTTTTCTTCCAGAGGTTAGAAAAAAGGGTCGTTCTTTTATCAATAAAACATCATCACTTGAGCTCCAAATTTGTTAACTGTTTTCTTCATATCCAGAAAAAAAAAGATTTAGAATCTAACCAAAACTTTCAAATGCAATATAACTGACTATAGTCCCTGAACGAACACATTTTTTTTCGCCTTGACCCATTGTTACTTCAGCTGGGATTTAATCTTGACCATCCACCTATCAATCATGTCTTCACCTTTCCTCCGTGGTGATGGCAAGGAAGTAGTTTAGATTTCTGTTTTGTTTTTCCTTTGTGATATTCTTGTGCTACGTCCTTGTCTTTGATTTTTATTTATATTGTGTTCATCGTTGCCAAAAAAGTCCATCTTATGGTGGCTTTGAAAATGAAATAATAACGAAAGAAAAAAGTTTTCTGCCTTTTTATCTTAAAGAATATTTGTTACACAAATGAGAATATTCGCTTAATCAAACTTAGTGAGAATTATGGTAAACTGTAGAAACAAAAATTATGAATTGATTGTTTACTACATTTCTTATATGTTTAGATGTCTTTATTTGCTCAAACACTCACACACGGAAGGAGATACACGCAAACACACGTGCACACACACCTATCACGTGCGTTGATTATCTATTTCGACATATTTATTATCTGAGTTTTGTATCGAATTTCTAGTATATATTCTAGATTAATAATGAAGAATAGAATTATACTGTTTTATATTGAAACGCCAAATCTCACATTGAATGATACGTAATAAAATTCATACAATAGAAATGCCAAATCACATTGAATTTTAAACGGATAAGTGTTTTCCATTATAAGCTAATGTGATAGGACTTTTATTCATGTAAGCATCGCTTAGTAAATTATTCAAAACATTTTCGCTGTGATTCAATACGATACACGATATTGATTTGAAAGTTACTGAATTCTCATATTATTTAATGTGTATATACAAAATCAGTCAGATCGTCTTGTGTCATAAACAGGACACACGTTGGGAATAGTCTTACAACTCTGCAGAAAAGCAGTCGGTGTATTCTACAGCCCCAGCCGACTGGGCAATACACAGAGTTAAATGTCAAAATAGTTATATTTCAAACAATTTAGTTTAGTACAAATACACAATTTAAATGCAAAAACAGTCATCTCTCAAGCAACAGTTTAGTTTTATTTGACTCATCGATAGGAATCTATAAGGTTCTACCACGCTGAGCCAGAGTGGACCTAGGAGCGATGGCAATGAAGGGGTACTCCGCATTACCCAAATCTCCATCATTGCTCCAGCATGACTCCAACATAACTCAGCATTACCAAACCTCCAGCATTACTCCTTGATGACACTTGTTAGGAGGTCTTACTCTTCTGCAGAGATGCAGTCGGTGTATTCGGCAGCTCCAGACAACTGGGCAAAGCAAATGTAAGTTATGTGGAGACGAAACGATCACTCACGTAATAAGTGAATGCTGCAAACTATCTCAGAAAGAGTATGAGACTATATACCACTGGGTGGGCAAAGGTATCCACTAGGAATTGTGCAGGAAACTAAAATTTGTTCATACGAACAAATGGTATATGCATAAGGCAGAATCTACCCAGGAGAATGAGACCTACAAACACCTCTGAGGTTTTGAGATACAAACGGATGGCCAAATCTCGGCCTAACGACCGGACCTAGAAATAATCAACAAAAAGAAAGACAACTTGCCAAATTGTGGACTTCGCTGTCTCGGCTGACCACAGATTGAAAGAAAGTCAAAAGAAAGATAAGTGCTTGGACGTTGCGAGGAAACTGAAAAAAAAAAGTGAAACATTAGTGACGGTGATGCCAAAAGTAATTGGTGCTCTTGGTACATTCACCAGAGGATTGGTACTAGGACTAGAGGATTTGGAAATAAGAGGACGTGTGGAGACCACCAAATAATATCATTATTGAGATTGGCCAGAATACTGAGAAAAATCCTGGAGACTTAAGGAGACTTGCTCTCACACTAACTTCAATGATAAGGTGTAAACAATTAAAATAATTATAATAAGCTGAGATTTTAGAATATCAACGGATCATCGAATTACCAGAATACCTGATATGCGTAGGTTATTAATAAGAAATAAAACTTATTATCAAGAGGATTTTCTCGTTCTTGCGGACAGTAGAGTAAAATAAAAATAGAAGATATAAAAATAGTTATATCTTGACAGTGAGCTGAAGAATCTGTCATATATGAAGGTGATGGTGATACAAACTTTGGGTTGTGTCTATGTAAAGGTCTTCAAAGGCCTGACAAAATGACTGGGGGAATAAAAGTTAGAGGTATTATCGAAACGATCTAGGTTGCAGCACTATTAAAATAATTTGAAATACTTTGAAGAGTTATGGACATCTGAGTAGATATGCCAACACTCAGACTTCAATGAAAGACTACAAATCAAATGCAGTGTAAAAGAGAATTGCACAGAGTAAAATAATAATCTGAAAATTCACCTGGCTAAGAATGAAAAACGTTAAAAGAGAAACACCCGAAGGATAGAACTTTCCAAAGAGGAAAGTATCAGAACACTTAAAGCAAAAACTGCAAATATTGGAAATATTAGAAGCTTATCACATAAAGCAAATGCAGATTAAAGAAAAAAGTAAGAAAGGTTAGTATGAAAGAACAATAAAACTTCACAAAACCAAACATGTGCTAACTGTATTTTGATGTCTCTTGATAGTATTACCTGTTACTGTTATTCGAATATATATATATATATATATATATATATATATATATATATATATAAGATGGCAGCGTAGAACTTGGCAATTTAATCCCGGAAAAGATCTTTACAAAACTAGGGGAACTTATACGGCAGGGCTAAAGAGCAAAATTTGAACTCTATCGTTAGTATTTGAAACTTAGTCCTGCCGCATAAGTCCATGCGTAGATTTGTAGCGTATTTTTAGGCTTAAAAAATAGATATTTACACCGCAATTTACGATATATATATATATATATATATATATATATATATATATATATCATAAACTGCGGTGTGAATATTGATCTTTTATTTATATATATATATATATATATATCATAAACTGCGGTGTGAATATTGATCTTTTATTTATATATATATATATATATATATATATATATATATATATATATATATATATAAGAAAGACATCGGAGCTGATGTGGCTAGAAAGATTTTCTTGTCTCAACTTTTTAAACGAATCAATTATGGCTTGCATAACTGTACTTTTTTTTTTTTAGCTCAAACGATCACCAATAGTTCTTATTGTTGGTGTTTAACCAGTAGAAACTCTACCTAGCAAAGTCTGAGCTTTTAACGAGCCGTAGCATTCAGCTGTATAAAGAAAGTCTCAACATTAAGCGTTCATAATATATCTAAGTATATATTTGGTATACACTCTTTGGAAACGTATAAAAAGCTTTAATACAGGAACGTCAGAGTAGGCAACAGTAGTGGCATCTTATTTTATCCTTTCTATCCTTATACTTTATTTATGATGCTAAATATATATTAAAGTTTAGCTGATAGAATCATTAGTGACTCCTAATCCTGCATCGTTTTGGTATCAAAGTTTTATTCAAACATTGTTGTTTTCGCCCTGATAGAAATAGAATACCATTTTGTATGTTTCTCTTTACAATAAACAATGGTCTAATACGACTGTTTTTGATAATAAGCCTTAGAGATAAGAATTCTTTTGACGTCAGAAGCATGTCTGAAGAATATAAAAACGTATATTTTGTTCGTTTTCACAAAAGGATTTTAAATAACGCAACCTTCATGAGTTTTCTTCTCGCAATAGTCTGTTAAGGTCATTCACAGTGATATGAATAAATAATGCGTGGAAAGTGTTCAAATTGATACCTCCTCTTTCTTTTCACTGAAACTCTGATACAAAAATGGATAGGTTGCTGCAATGTGTACAAAACTTGGTCGTCATGTAATTTCTCCGTATCTGAAATCGAACTAGGCACCGAAAAATAATGGTTGGTTAGTTGGTTTTATTTTATGGCATACCAGTACTTCTATATTATTAAATACCAAATCCTCTTTATACAAATATATTGAATATATATAATTTGAGAACCAACAGATTGTAAGTAAGCTTTTTAAATGAGTCAGAGCTCATTTGTTCGCATAGTTAAATGGTTTCAAGGATTGCTATCTAACACTAATAGTTTTATATGCACATTGTTAAATGGTTTAAGTATAGCTTTTTTTTAACACAAGATATTTTAATACCTTACTCACACTTAAATGGTTCCAAGCATTATTATGTAATAATTCAATAGAATAATCATTTATTATCAGACAAATGGTTACAAGTAAAGAAAATGATTAGATACTTCTATTTGATCCACTCATAGACCACTAACAATCTTCTGGCGACCGTTCCAAGTACAACAACTAGAATTGCTATCACTGTCATCCACCTGTTACATAGATTCTGGGGGGTTTTCTGTTCTCTGGCAAGGCTCAAGTATTTGTTAATATTTTGGCTTTCTTTTATTTTTACTCTGTTGTCTGCCGAAACGGCAAAAGTCCACTTGATGGGAAGTTCTCTCTTTTTTTTATTAGCACTATCTCTGGTATTTTCAGCCGGGTTGAGGTGATCTGTTTGTATCTAAAAATCAGAGGGAATTTTATGCGTCTTATTTTTTTTTTTGGAGGAATCTGGTTTGGGCATATACCGCTTGGCAGTATGGACAAATTTCGATCCCTTTCAGGACTTTCAGTGGATCAACTTTCCCACCAAATGTCATTATTATTATGGAGCTTTTCACATCAGCGTTAGCCGATGGTTTTTCACTGGAGTCTGAGTGACAGCAAGTCTCCTCAAGTCTCCAGGACTCTTCTCAGTATTCTGGCCGTTCTCAATAATGCTGTCGTTTGGATGTTCTCCACCCGTCTGCCAATTTCCCAGTCTTCCAGTCTCTTTAGTCATCCTTTAGTTACCGTTCCAAACGCACCAATTACAATACGTATAATTGTCACCTGCATGTTCCACATTTTTTTTCAATTCCTTAGCAATGTCGAGGTACTTATCCCTCTTTTCACATTCTTTCAGTTTTATTCTGTGGTCAGCCGGGACAGCAAAGTCGACTATTTTGCAAGTTCTCTTTTTTTGTTTATTATTAAGTCTGGTCTTCTGGCCGGGATTTTGAGAGTTCTTAACACCAGCGTTTGCTGATGGTTTATCACTGGAGTTTAAGTGATAGCAAGTCTACAAAAGTTTCCAGGAATATTCTTAGTATTCTAGCTGATGTAAACCCTGTTCTAGTTTTGATGGTCTCCACTGGTCCTCTAAATTACTTGTCCTCTAGTCTCAGTACTCATCCATTTATGACTGTACCAAGCGCGCCAATTAAAAGTGGTATTACTGTCACTTTCATGTGTTATGTTTTGACCCGGCCCAAAGAAATGCTATTCCAAGGTGATGCACCGGAAGGAAGTGACACATTCCAATGGCCAGTAATTGAAAGAGATCGCGTGGGCGGATTAAGGCTTATAATATGGGAGAAGGTGAAGGTCCCACTATGCCAATACAGACTGATGCACCGGAAGAACTGCATGACAGTTATTTCCGTTTGATGACGATTAAACATTCGATTTCAAAGATCCAGTGGGCGATCGTGTGGTCGTTAAATTATTATTTAACTCAGTTAAGTTCGAGTCCAAGAAGCAGTTGCCAGGAGGGTTCAAGACAGCTAGAGGCCAGATGTGGTAAGGAAAGCCACACCCGACCGAGGGGGCCCTCGGGAACCCCGATGGAGTGGACCCCAGCATCAGGAGAACAACAAAGACACAACGTGACGGTCATAACAGTGGGGTCAAGAAATTACAGTTTATGTTCGGTCTCTAGCTCCCTCTCACATGCAACCCTTGAACAACCCTTTCGAACCCTTGCAATAAAGTGAGAGGAAAATATTTTTATAAAGAAGTCCTTCCTGCGTCTTTGTCATTGCGTCTTTATTATTGTGTCGTTGTGATGCTGTATATGATCATGTAACATAACTCCGATTTGGTGCCCTGACCAGGATATGGGACCAGAGTATGGTCCTTTTAGGGTTTTGAAATTTTTTCAAGGAATTATGGAGGGCCCGTTGTGTTGAGAGAAAAAAATGCAACCGTATTGTACCTTGATGCACACATGTCAAGATGGCGAACAATGCAAAGATAGTAAAACAAAATTTAGATAATAATTAGCCGGGCAAGTGTTACATAGAGAGAAGGTCGCCTTCTAAAAAAGATTTTGTTTGCTGTGGTTCAAGGGATTCTTTTTGTGTTTTCAGCCATTATTGTCCTTTGTAAATTATTCTGTAAAATATGTGTGAGGGTAATGGAGACGAACGTGGAGAAAATTCCACAAATGTACCATAGTTTTTTCAGTTTTTTAGCAAGTTCTAGGAATTTATCTCTCTTTTCGCTTTCCTTCAGATTGACCCTGTGATCAAAGTACACTATTCGGCAAGATTTCTTTTTTTGTTGCCCATCACTAGCCTTGGGTGTCTGACCTAGATTAGATGGCCCCCTTTTAATATTATCATATATTATATTATTTATTATACAATTTATTTACGTGATAATCTTCAAATAAAAATTACTGTGTTCATGAGAATTTGAAGATACTTTAAAGCAATTGTGATATTATTTTCTAACATCTAACTTGATGAGTGTGAACTAAAAACATTCAGACCATTTTTCATTGAAAAATGGAATTATAAAAATTTCTCACTCCCCCACAAAAAACGGCAGTTTGATTATAATATTTACCCTTTTCACAATTGCGTACGTAGATAAAGAATTATCGTCGTTAGTGTAACGTATAATAAAAAAAAAACTATTCGACTTGGTAGTATTTCATTATTAATTACTGCATATTTGATTCCCCCCATTTTTTTTCTGGTCGTAATTTTACACAAAGCAGGTGGGAATCAGTATTAATTGAATCTTGTGTTTTTTTTTTTAAATAAGAACAACAACAACAACAACAACAACAACAACAACAACAAATGGCAAAAATACAATGACAACAAAAAATGAAAATTGCCTTCTAAATTATTAAATTATATAAATCAAGAAGAATTAATCTCCTGGTTTACATTGGTAAACAGAGTTTATGTTATAATCAAAATGGTACCATCCCCTAACTATTTGACCAACATCTGAAATCAAATCCCTCGGTAGCAATATCTCATCGACTGAAAGTATTGTCAACATACGCATTGGTAAAGTATAGACGCCAGGTTATCGGTCGTATGGAATTCTGATCTCTCAAATAAAATAAAATATGTATTCTTCGAAGCTGCTAGCTGTGTCAGTACTATCGCATGCTTGCACTACTTGGACGAAACGTTTCGAGAAAAAATAGATGAGAACTATATTATGACGCTACGTGCTGTTTTGAACACTTCCTGGAAGTAGCTCTCCACAAAATAGCAGTTGTTCGGCCATTAGCATACCCTCAAGAAAACCGTGCAAGAAAGACGAGTAAGGCATGTTGGTGACTACTGGTGAAGTAAGGGCCAACACATAAGCGACATTCTCCAGTGGACTCCTACACAAGGACAAACCAGTATTGGCCAATGAGCCAAAACATATATTCATTAGTTCTATGGAGACACTGGATGCCGCACAGATCTCCAAATGTAATAGCAAATAGGGACATATATATATATATATATATATATATATATATATATATATATATATATATCACAATGATAATGTTGATGCTTTACGAACTATATCGATGAAATACTGGTCAAGTGTTGTAGGTGTAAGCTTGTTGTCTACAAAAGGTTATGCGATTGTTAACGGATTACTAACTCAGCAGAACAGAAGAGAGAAATCATTTAGTAAGCTTTCTTTGCTTGGTACAAGAACAGGAGTATGGGGTGCTAAAGGAAAACATTACAGTTTACTTCCTATTTGCTTCGTTTTAGCATCTTGTCTTTAATTACATTTTGGCGCAGCTGCAGATTATGTAATATTAAAAAGAATTAGCGGATTTATGACGAGATTTCAATTTCTTAACGTGCTTTGTTCATTAGAAATATCACATCTGAGACACAAAACCTGTTCTAAAAAGAAAAAAAAGAAGAAAAAAATGACTAAACAAACAAAAAAACGTGCCGAACGTCTTCAAAGAAGTGCAACTTCCGCGTAAATCACGTGTTCTCAGATTCTTCCCTTTTTCTCTTTTTTTACTCTCCTTCCTTCTCTTTTTTAATTGATAAATATTAAATCTTTGGGTGTTTAAATAAATACCAAAGTTAATACTAAGATATAACTGTTATTTGAAAACAAGCTTTGCTAATATCCAATGTGACAATTTTAGAGATGTTTTGCTTCCATTGTTAGTGTAGTTCCTTCGTTGACTGGGATGATTGTGGGGTGGACATTATCATTAGAAATGGCTGACTACTGTTAATGCCCAACACAGTTTTTACAGAAAACGAGTTATTAAATTGTTGAATTATTCAACAATGATGGCGTGGTTAGCATAACGGTTATCGTCGTCAAAATTGGAACTGACGATTCAAATTCAAAACCTAGACTTCGAAAGTTGCGTTATACTTTATACAGCTGTCCTTGGGGAAATGAATGAATCAATCTCTTTTTACTTTCAGTTATAGGAAAATAATGGGGCCGAGTGTCTATTTTGCTATGGTAAGTCAACCAATTTAGGAGAAGTAAAACATTAGGTTTACTCCCCGTTAAAAATGACTTAGTGTCACATTCTACTCATGTAGGATGGCTTAGGAAAATCATTTTATATGTGAACTTCTAATTATCAATACCGCTGTAAATACCTACCCAGCTTTCTCTGTTGTTGGGATTTGACGTGTATCACATAAAGGTGGAAATGGATATATATATATGTATATATATATATATATATATATATATATTCCCCTCCTTATACTAAGACATTGCTGGACGAGGCTTCTTGCGTTTCACTTCACGAAAATGCTTTTGGAAAGGAATGAATCCATTAGTGCCTCCATCCGTGGGTAAATAATAGGGTATACTAGGTTCTTTTGTGTCGGTTAAGATAGCATTCAGAGAGTAGAATCAAACAATATTTAACTTGATCGGGTTAATCCATATGTATCATATCTATATGTAAACCTAAACACACACACACACACACACACACACACACACACACACACACACACACACACACACACACACACACACACATATATATATATATATATATATATACACGAAAATATTGTGGTAAGTACCAAATCTAAATATTTCTTTAAAAGGCGTTTGCATAGTATTAAGAACGATTTAAAATCCTCAAAACCATTTAAAATCCTCAAAACCATTCAAAATCCTCAAAACCATTTAAAATCCTCAAAACCATTTAAAATTAAAAAAAGGGAACCTTAGTTTCGCTCACTTCTCTTTAGAGAATTATATCAGTGTCAAACTACTTCATGGTGACCAACGGTAAAAGCCAGGAGAGGATGAATAAAACGAAAAAAGTACCGTAGCCAGAAGAGTTAGCACGGGTAATAATGTTTTGTTCTGGTGGTCCGAGGGGTTATGAAAAAGTAGTAGAGTACAAAATTGCTTTTAGATACACAATTCCAGTTTCCCTTTTGTTATCATTAATTCTACAAGGATGGATAGCTTGAGCTTGTTAGTTGATTTCTCAATGATAGTGGACATAGTAAGACTATATACGCATGCATTGGCCTAATTGGTGAAGTTGCATTTTAATTGGTACATAAGAGAACTTTTTGGAAAAGTTCGCTCATTTCCCGATTTGCATGTAAATCTGATTTTTGCTATATAGGTTGTATCAGACTGCGATTAAAAATAAAAATAAACCAAAATATTCCTTCGAGGATTCAAACAAAAACTTCCGACTATACGGCGGCGTCAAATAGGCAAATTCAACTTTCAGCATTGGTTGTCACATACTGGCCAATCAGGCCTGCTCATGCGTCTATAGTCCTACTATATTTACCATCCTCAAGACATCAACTAACGAGCTGTAGCTATCAATCCTAGAAGTATTACTGATTAAGAGACACCAACCGGGATTGTGTATCCGAAAGGAATTTTTTACAACGCTGCTTTTTAATAGCCCCTTCGGACCACCAGAAGAAAACACTATTGCCAATGCAAAATCTTTGACTTAAGGCAATTTTTTGTCATCTTCCCCTCCTCCGGTTTTTCCGTTCGTCACCATCCCATGCTTCCTTCCTTTAGTACAAATTCGATTAACATTGCTATAATTCTCTAATGAGAAGTGACCGAAAGAAAGCGTTCCTCTTTTTAGGATATTAAATCGTTTTTAATACGCTTTTTAAAGCAATGTGTATGTATATATCCACGCATGTAATATATATATATATATATATATATATATATATATATATATATATATAATGTCTAACTATCAATGCATACAAAGTCCGTATGTCATGTACATATACTGCGACTCTCTTTTATTCAGCTAGATTTTCGTTTCAGAAAGTCACATCAATCCAGTATATATATTTATTAATTTTCTAAAAGTGAATATATGTTTTCATCTGATAATTATGCTTTCCATTCTATAGAAGACATGTGAAACTTATTGTCATGAAGTAGTAGCAATGTACATATATATATATATATATATATATATATATATATATATATATATATATATATATATATATATATATATAGACAATGGAGTGCTCTTTTAGATTTTCAAATTCAAGCAAGAACTCGAACAACTTCCTTTCATTCTTACTGACAATATCTCTTTCTCTTTCTCTCTCTTTCTCTCTCTCTCTCTCTCTCTTTCTCTCTCTCTCTCTCTCTCTCTCTCTCTCTCTATATATATATATATATATATATATATATATATATATATTAGGACATCTTTCTAAATATTGGCTTTTCAATGAACTCCAATCCTGACCACTTAAATGTCGGCTGCAAACGAAAAAAATTATCAATAAATTATAACGAATGGCTAGGCATGGAAATTTGTTTATTAGTTTCTTCGTTTGTTTTTAATTTCTGCATTATCTTTTCCTGCAGACAAAGAAATTAAAAAAGAAATTAAAAAAATAAACAGCTGAAAAAGTTTTGGCTTAAAATTTAAATAAAAAGAAAATGCTTAATCTATTCTTTTGAAATATTGACTTGCAATGGGAAGAAGTTGACGTTTTTTTAGAAGTAAGTTGGGGAGGAATGCCAATAACATGTTGATGCAGAAGCAAAGAGGGAGAGATAAGAAAATCTCTTTAAGTGAAACTTCTTTCTGTGCGGTACCACACGTGTAGCTTTCCCGGCGATTAAAACCGTTTATCCGCTTCCCTACAGAAAAGAAAACGAACAAGAAGGAAAAGGAAAAAAAAAAAAAAAAAAAAAAAAAAAAAACGATCAGAAAAAGTTGATTGGAAAAAAAGAAGAAAAAGAAGAAAAAAAGAAATGCTTGATATTTACTTAGTCCATTCTTTTTCACAATACTTTTACAAGTATTACTTTTTGTATTACGTATTTTAAGGATTAACTTTCACTCTTTTATTCGTATTCTTCTGTATCACTGCTAACAGTACGAAATTTGATAAATTACACACACACACACACACACACACATATATATATATATATATATATATATATATATATATATATATATATATATATATATATATTCATCAAAATTAGAATTAGAAATTCAGAGGTATGTAGATTTTATGTACAATTTCACACGTTTTCTCCCATCATTTTCCATACTGGTGCACGTCTATTTCCTTTAACCAAGCACAGACAGTCTTCCTATGTTAACTTTTTGTGTCTTATCTAAATATGCATAGCAAATGATGCAATTTTAACGAATATTTTCACAAATGCACTCTGCACAGTTTTGTTCGACTGTGTTCGAGCATAAGGCCTTTTCTTTTGGATTAAAAGACATTTACATAACTGAAAAAAAGCAAAACAACAAAAAAGAACACTCCCATAAAACATTCAGCATATGATTTCGAGTTATTTATACACATGCTGTTCAAATTTGAGATTGTTTGAAAGCGAATTGTTCAAGTTGTTTGATGACGTAATGATATCAGTTTTCTTAAACTCCCAATAAATATCCGATTTTTTTTTATTGTCATGTTAAATAAAAAGACACAAATCACGCGTCGTAGCCATACATACTGTTTGTATTTAAACAAACACTCCATTTCGAGCTATGACAAATACAAATTGATCTGTCCAGAATTTGAGACATGGGTCGTTGGGTCATTTTCCTACATCGACATACATTACGCTTCTAGCGGCTCCCTTTGCAGTGAAATTGTTGTGTGCCTAAGAGTATTACACTACACTGGCAGAATAAGATATTATTAAATCAATTTTGCAAATTAACTACTAATGCATGGGTCTACATTCGTGCACACCCGATCATTATGATTTCTAAAGGGGAATAAGTATAAATTAATTTTCTTATTTATTCTTTTAGTATTAGTTTTGTATGTGACTTAATTTAACTGCAAATGCAGCCCGTCCTATCGAGATTGTTGTTTGTATATAGAATAGCATTTTTAAAATCATTGAAGAAAAACTATATTGTCAAATTCGCAGCTTAATAATGTGTGGTTTGATCTGATCTTTAAAAAAGGTGTATCTTTTAGGCTTTTTTTCGTCTGAACAAAATAACTATAGTGATTTACTTAGTATTTTGTTTATACACACTGCATATATGGGCCACCTAGTGAGACCCAAACTCACTCGTGAAGGTTTGCTAGTCTAGTATGTTAACCGAGGAAGATAGCTATTGGCAGATTTGTTTTCATTTCAAAATGTCTGTGTTCAATAAATGTTGGACAAAACAAAATATAAACTATTTTTTATGTTGAAAAAATGTTTAAATTAGAAAAGTACTGGAGCACCCTACAAACGTTTACTTTTGAGGGAAATTTTGAAACTAAAGAAAAAATAAATAAATAAAACGAAAATAATACTTTAGAAATTTACGCAAAATAAAGTTTTTTTTATGAGTTTCGTTCTCTTTGATTAGAGGTCTCAAACACACATCTCTATGGCAACTTTTTTATTATAGGCAGCAGAACAAATTTTGAAACTATTTTCCTAAAACTTTGTAATTTGTCTATTGCCCTAACGACGCTTATCTCGAAAGAAGCGTACAATGAAATTTAAGGTTTCATTTACTTTCACTTTAAGATAAAAAGCTGAAAACTAGAAATAATAACATTTTATATTCATTAAAAGAATGTTAGTGTAAGAAGTAGCGAAATCTACACCGGTTTATTCAAAAGACAAACTGCAGTAGGGAGTTGAGTGGGATGACAAAACATCAAGAATGGACCCAAAAGGAAAGAAAACGAAGAGGCTACTCCACATTCCTTGAACTACAGGATAGGAGCCTCACCACAGAATGCAGTTTACTCTTCTACCAAGAATACACCTGTTACGAGTAGAGACTTCACCTATTCGAGAGATGCAGCAGACGGAACCCATACAAATTGTATAGATATCTTGGTTCTGATAATTAGTTCTAACTAAGCCGCTTTACAAGATTAAGAAAAATCCATAAATCTAATGGGTGATATTTGATAAAAATAAATACTTATTGTAGTATACAAATCATTATTTTCTTTGTATTTGAAGTCGGGGTGTCGGTATTTCAAGGATTGCAACATGGCTTCCCACAGATGAGAGCATCTCCTTCCCCATTAAAACATTTCATTATTATTATTATTATTATTATTATTATTATTATTATTATTATTATTATTATTATTAGTAGTAGTAGTAGTATATAAATACAGAGAATAAAAACAAAACATTCCTGAACTAATTTTTTTATTATAATCGCTTAAGTTAGTATTGTTTCGTAAAAGGTTTCCTGAGATTTACAGATAGATAATTTAGTTAATGTTGATTGATTTATTTTAAAATCAGGTTCACCCATCTAGTGTTACATTACCTAAGAGTGTTGGTTATCGCGTTCTTTGTTCGTTCATATAAACATCTTTGAGCAGTTATTTTATTTGTACATTGTCCTATGGAATACGGTTAGTCTTTATAAAGATGTATGTGACCCGTAATTTGAATCCTATTAGGAACTACTACTCCAAATTCATTCTTTCCAAACCAGCCCAGTTGGCTGGGGCAGTAGAACACACTAACAGCATCTCTGTAAAGGGGCAAGACTCCCTCAATGAGCAACCTGGATATGACGCTAAACAATCTAACGGTGAGCTTCCCATCTTGGATCTTTGGGGAATGTGAAGTACCCCTTCATTGCCATTATTTCTGGTCCACTCTTGCCCAGAGTGGTAGCATCTGATATTGGCCTTTCTATGGGTCTGAAAGAAGTATTTGACGTTTAAACTGAGCAAAGAAATGATTTATTGAAATTTTAGAAATAGAACTGTTTCATTGTTTAACTATACGTAAAGAAATGTCTTATGTTTAACTGAATTGTTAGTGATTTATAACAATACTTGGAACCATTAACTCTGAGCCAAGAAAGGAGAAAAGTTGAATTGAATTAGTAGTGTTAAATAGCAATATTTTTAACCACTTTACTATGTGCCAACAAATAATATTGAAAAGAATTATTAGTGTTTGATAGCAATAATTGAAATCATTCAACAACGTAGAAACAAAAGGAATATACTAGAGTGCAAAAAATCAGTTCCAACTCATTTAAAAATGAAACCTCCTACAGACTGTGTGCAAACAAATGGAAGATGTTAAATTTTGGCACTTATATAGCAATACTTGAAAGGACTTAACGATGTGCAAACAAATGATTCATCGTAAATAGAAATGCTTGTAACCATTTAACTGTGAGCAAAAAATGATTTCAGGCTTATTTAAAAATGTCATCAAAAATGTATTTCAAATCATATATATTTAATTCATATGTATTAAAAGATTATGGCATTCAGTAACCAAATATGGTTGATATGTGATAAAAACCCAACCAACCAACCAACTTTCCAAATTTCCAGAACTTGAACTTACCATCAAATACAGTTTAATGTCATCCACATGACATCTTTTTGAGAAAGGGTCTCTTCCGCTTGGCAGATGATATAATCAGCGTCTTCTAAGTCACCTTGACAGTATGTAATTTATGAGGAAGAAACTTTAAGTGATTTATCAATTTAAATATTCCATCTTTTATTCTATTAGTCTCAACTCAGTGATAGTCCTATGTAATTACTTAAAAGCTTCTGCTTGACAAGCTACCTATAAACCAAATTAGTTATATTTATTTCAATATGAATAATTATCTTAACAAGGGGAATAATTCATTATTACCTTTATAGCTTTGTTAATGTAAATTTATCGCACTTACATGCGCCCTGGAGTAAGACGCACCCTCATTTAAAATTGCTTGTTTTTAGTTAGTCGTATCGATCAAAAACTTCTTTCTTCACGATAAATAAATTTTATTAGTCATAAAGAAAAAAATTTTCTCACAGTATTTACTTTTGTCATATGAATATTGTAATTGTTTAAACCATTAATATTTTACTGTATTATTAAAAAAAAGGAAACGTTATTTCATATTCTCTTTTTTTTATTTTCAAGGTAATGGATATAACGAAGAATGTCCGCGGGAGTTCTACTATAGAAAGCTGTGAAAGAGTGAAATAAACAAGCAATGGTAAGTGAAAAATTGTATACAAAATCGAACTCTTTTACATATAATTTCGGAAACACAGAACTAACAATAAAAGGAACTCATCACAAGTTCTCTCATTAATCTTCATATTACCAGCAATAATTGCACATAGACTAACATAACATCAAAAAATATTACCAACATATTTTTCACTATTTTTTGTATTATCTTTCCTGTTTAATTCACACATCAGTAAAACTTTCCTAAGTTACGTACAAAATTATCGACACCTTGTACGTGAACAACTTACAACATACACTACGTGCCACTCCTAAATCGTAACATTTAACATTTTCTGCTTAAAAAAAATGATATAAACACATCGTTTCGTAGGTTATGGCAATAATATTAGCTACATCAAAATACCTTATAAAAGTATGACTCCCGACTTTTGAACTAGAAAATAGAACTTTCAGACGAGTGAACAAATATAAAATGCTTATTAGTCTGTCAAGACATGTATATATATGATAATATGGTTATATGGTTATCTTTAAAATAATAAGAATTCAAAAATTACCAGAATCTCAATAATATTCCTATTCTGTATTACTACACACAAAGCAAAAATACAACCAGACAGTATTAATCATTATATGGTATACAACAACAATAACAACAGCAAAATAATAATGATTATAATAATTTAGTTGTTCCATAGTTAGTATTTTGGTAATCGTGCCCTGTAACACGTTTTCAGAAACAGCCACACACAGACGAACTGACGCGCGTGCGCGCGCACACACGCACACACACACACACACACACACACACACACACACACACACACACACACACACACACACACACACATATATATATATATATATATTATATATATATTCTTGTCATTTCCTGTTCCAGTGCAGTATTTTGATGCAGTTGCTAGATGCAACTCATTAAAAAGGAATTAATTTTAAAAAACATTTTATTATGTACTTTATGATAACAAAATGTCTAAAATCAACTTTTTAATTTTTTAATCTTTTAAATATTTTTCCAAACATCTTTGTCCTACTTTCGTTCCCCGCCATGCTGTCGCTCCGTGCATTGAGCAAGGTAGACTGAATATACATTCGCCTTTCTATTCGAAGGTCTCATCTGCTGATTTTATTTGTTGCCAAAATATATGGAAGTAGTAATAATTTCGTTGTCATAAAGAGCTGATAAAAAAACAACATTTATCTTAAGTATTACTCTTGTGTACGTGCCAGTGTTCGGCACATTTTGATTTATGAATATAATTTTTAATGCCCTATATATATATATATATATATATATATATATATATATATATAATATATATATATATATATATATTGGATAAGTGTATAAATGATTGAATAAGACACCAATCTGCAAATTAAATAAATATCTTTTCGACTTGCTTGAACTGTTTAAAGAAAAACAAAAGTTGCTGTGTTTCCTTGAATGAAAAGAAAATATTTGGCAGAGTGTAAAAAATATTTTCAATATTTACATTACAAAAATGTAACGGGATGAATCAGTTTACAATAGTCTCAATCTGGTTGATATACTTCAGGTGAGTAAAATATCTTTGTGTGAGTGTGTCGCTATGTAAGAGAAAAAGAATATGTATACGTTAATATATATATTTATATATATATATATATAGAGAGAGAGAGTGAGATGAAGATAGAATTTTCAACATGAGGGGAAATACTGAAATAGCAGTCCCAAAAAATTAATGTAAACAATATTTTCATTCAATTTTAAATAATTAGCGAAGGTTAAATTAAATGCATACTCGTGGGAACTGAAGGTTAGATTTATACTCAAAACCCATAAAATAGAAAGTTTTTAGCAGATCACAGAATAAATCTATTACCTACTTAAGGTGTAACTATTTTATCGCTTATTTATAGGATTAAGATAAACTAAAAATTAGATTAAAAAGTTGCTGATTTATCTATTACATTATTGTTTTCTGTGAATATTAAAGAAATTTTAACACGAGCGCAGAAGCGCCGATGGGTCAATATATGCAAAATTACAGATGCAAATATTACATCTTCTCGAGAAAAATTATTTATATAAATTTTGGAGAATTTTCAACGAGAAATAATGAAATATTGGTATAGAATATTTATAAAAATATTAGTACCGCGGACATATAGTATTTTAATCCCCTAAAAGTTAAATGTATTGAGTAACTTCTTCAGGCATGCATTAAAACACTGAAAGAAACCTGTATTATGACCATTTAGAAAGAAATGTATTCTTTTACTGTGAGAGATGTTAAATAATTTTCTTATGTTGTTAATTCATTAAGTATCTAATCTTATTTTTCAAAAAATAGTTTTCTTTTCTTTTTTTCTATTTCTTAAAAATTTTCTTTTTAAAACATATATTTTTTTTATAACGTTTCCTAGGACGAATTGTTTGGTTCCGTATATTTCATCTCATATTATAAGAAAATATGATATCACCCACTTGTTTACTCTGTTGTTTACTCCCTGTTGTTATAATGAATATACTTGTAAATAAAATGACTTTCTGAGACCGAACTTTTAGCCAAATATTAGTGGGTCTTGCAAGTATTAAGGGGTTGCACATTACACGAGATGTAAACTAGGCCTAACTTTGGCCATCTATTCCCCCGCATAAAGTTTGCATCTCGCGTATGCACCATACGTGAGATGCAATCGAGTATAGCGCGACTCCTAATATCTAGCTAACTTTTAGGTCTCTGAAATTCATATGGTAAACCAGTATATACAGTAGTCTTCAATGTTGTTTTAATTAGTCTTTTTCAAGTTACTGTTCCGTGCGATAAGTTTTTCGAAAATCTCAAACGGAATTAAATATTCATTGAATAGGGACAAACTATTTGTATTAGGAACATTTTCTATAATATCATATTTTTTTATGATTGGCCTTGTGATATCACTTCTACTTGCGCCGAACATTATCATAGAGGATTCAACATGATTGTATTATATAAACTCCCTTATCCCCCAGTATGTATTAAATAGTATAACTGCTGATCTGCTACAATGATGGATTTTACAAAAGCTATCATTGTAGGAAAACAGCAAATAACCAACGAAGAAGAGCAAATAACCCACGAAGGTTGATAAGCTATTAAACAAATTAAGAATCTAAATCAACAATATTGGCCTCGTCGCTATCAGTCAAACTGAAGCACTTAACATTAATTTGTATCCACTGAGGCATTGTCTATTATCAGAGTTTAGGGAATGATAACATTTTAATTTCATGGATTGAATCGAAGGTACCATTCAGAGTTCTAAACTAATCAGAAAGTGTTAATATGAAAATAATACAAATAAAATACGATTCTCATCTCTTTAATATATGATGATAGAAGCTAACTATTCAATTGAACTATAAATGTTAACAAGTTTTTTTAAATGATTTAATTGTAATGGTTCCAAAAATTCCATCCATTTTTATCCATCACGTATCATTTCTACGTGATGGAAATACTTTCTATCAGGTAAAATCAGAGCTGTGATGAAATTATGTGATGGAGATGCCCGTAGCCCTGTTCCTTCTGGATTAGGTAATGGAATGAAAAGGAATGTAATTTTCGGAATTTCAAATTGGAAACAAGAGGTCTATTATTTGGTCCGCAAGATATTCTGTTTTTCAAATTTATTTTTTTTTATTGTGTTTTGAAGGATTTAGAATTTTTGATTTTTCTAACAATATTTGTGATATGACCATGTATTTGAGTATTGTTGTAACTTTTTCCGTAAATGACAATACTGTACTCTTCATGTTAACGTGACGATGTGGAAATCACGTGAAAGTATAATACAATGTTCATTAAAATTCAGCAATATGTTTGATAATTTGCAGAAACTTATTGTCAAATTTTAGCTCTTTTCTCTAATTTCAGTGTAACTGGCTCTGATATTTCAGAGAATTTGAAAATATTTGAAATTTTTCATAAAATTTTAAAGCTTATCGAAATTTTCTAATGTTGAGGTTATTGAAAGAATTATGTTTGGGGATGTCAAGATAATTTTTCTTTGGTAAAATATCTTGGTTAGAAATGCTTTTATCTAATTAAAAATATTCTCAAAATATACTCAGCTTGAAAATATAATGTTTTTCTTAATGTTTTTAGAAACAACAAATTATTGGTTGGTTGTTTGGTTTTTATGGCATATCAACCATTGTAGGTTATTTAATAGCGCCTCCATGTTTATACAGATAAACAGTTCTATTTTAAACATTTCAGTTTTACATAAGTACACAGTTTGATTGTCAAAACATTTTATTTCAAGCTATTCAGTTTAGTCAAACAATCCTAATTAAAACAATTTAGTTTAGTATATTTATAGCTTTTGTTCATCCACAGATATAGGTCAAAACAGTTATATTTCAAACAATTCAGTTTGGCGAAAGTACAGTTTCAACGTCAAAAGAATTTTGTTTCAAGCAATTCAGTTTAGCATAAGTATGCAGTTTGACCCATAGGTAGGACCCAGTCAAGTGCTCTCACTCTGGGCCGGAGTGGACCTGAGAGCGATGTCAGTGAAGGGGTACTCTGCATTCCCCAAAGCTCTAGCATCACTGGAACCTCACCATCAGAGTGTTTAGAGTTATATCAGAACGTTCATTGGTGAGGTCGTATCCCTCTGCTGCTTTGCAGTCGATGTATTTTACAGCTACAGCCGATTGGGCAAGAAACAACAAATCATATCACTGATTTGGTAAAGAGTTTATATTTTTCTGAGACATAAATATCATTTATTTTTCAGTATTCTGTGACTCTCTTTGGGAAAGAAATCTTGACGTGCTTGGGAAAATGATTTCTTTAAAGTCAGCACTTCAAAATTGTATGGAAAACGTTAAAATGTATCATGGGGCAATACTTACTTTTTTTTTCTGCAGGCCAGTGTTATTGACGAACTGACAGTTGTCTGCGTGTGGACATTATTTCAAGGGAGAACACCCACCTGACGAAAACAAAAAACAAAACAAAGAAAAAAACATACCGGAATAAAATTTTGTTTGAAATGTCAGAATTTGCTTTCTTTCTAACCTCTTCTAAAAGTCTGTGAAAAACTACAGAAACTTAATGACCAGTAAAAAAAGAAATGTTTCATAATTGACAGCGTCTTAAAAATACTCTTACTGGTCATTATAACAAGTGAGACAAAATTTACTGGTGATCAGCATTAACGATTAAATAACATCTAACACTAATTTAGTGGATTCATAGATAGTATTTTGGAATTTACTTAATACAATCCCCAACAAACACACCCATGCGCGCACACATCCATGCGCATACACACACAGCCACACAGACAGACAGACAGACACACACACACACACACACACACACACACACACACACACACATATATATATATATATATATATATATATATATATATATTCCAATAAGGCTAGCAGATTTAATTCATATGGATGGAATGAATTTATAATAAATTCATAATATAATTTACAATCGAGGTAGGTGGAAATTGATTTTGTACATGAAAAAGTTAGTAATGACACTCGCATAAAATGTGCTCTTAACTTTTCTTTTTTAAGTATACTACTCCAGTGTTCGATATCGAGCACTTTTTCTGAATTATGACAAAAAAGTTTTATATATATATATATACACACACACACACACACACACACACACACACACACACACACACACATATATATATATATATATATATATATATATATATATTCCAATAAGGCTAGCAGATTTAATTCATATGGATGGAATGAATTTATAATAAATTCATAATATAATTTACAATCGAGGTAGGTGGAAATTGATTTTGTACATGAAAAAGTTAGTAATGACACTCGCATAAAATGTGCTCTTAACTTTTCTTTTTTAAGTATACTACTCCAGTGTTCGATATCGAGCACTTTTTCTGAATTATGACAAAAAAGTTTTATATATATATATATACACACACACACACACACACACACACATATATATATATATGTGTGTGTGTGTGTGTGTGTGTGTGTGTGTGTGTGTGTTTATATTGGATTGTATTATCTTCTACTGGAAATATCAAATTTTAATACATAGGAAGGTTTGCCGATGGTCCAGGAGACCGGGGTTCAATCCCAGGTCGAGTCATACTAAAGTCTCAAAAAATGGTACTTGATGCCGTCTTGCTTAACAGCATTATGAGGTAAGTAGCAAGGGTGAATTGGAGCAATCCAGGGAATGGAGTAGCGCCCTCTCCTATACTCTGGTGTAGTGTATCAGTTGAAAAGGGAGCGATAGGGTTACCCTCGACTTAGGTCGCCAACTTTACTTATTTATGAGTAATACTATATGGATTTGTCGTGTGTCCCCTGTTGGATGTAATGGTTCCTAATATTCGTTCACAGGAGGAAGCATCTAATGTATATTATGACAATTTAGAATGTGAGAAAATTCATTTTTCTATGTTACGTATTGTAACGCAAAATCTTCCATTTACCGATAGCCAATTTATATCTGATGCAAATGCCGAAACATTGCATATAATTCTATTCACTTTGAAAAAGAAACCACACACACACACACACACACACATATATATATATATATATATATATATATATATATATATATATATATGTGTGTTGGGGGGTGGCTGTGGTTGTGTATCATGGTACGAAAATGCATTCATAGAAACGCCCTAAATATTGTATGACAAAACTAAAATAAATAACGCTCGAAATTCAATGAAAAATGCATGGAACATTTTCTTTTGAATATTTTTCAGGGAATGCCTTGATTCTAATAAACACACACACACACACACACACACACACACACACACACATATATATATATATATATATATATATATATATATATATATATATATATAAAAGAAGGGAAATCGCTTTAGGAGAATATTATAGTTTATAATATTAAATTAAAATATTGGAATTTCTACAAAGCATCAATTTTGACTAAATAGTGCAGGATCAGATGTTATTCATTTTCACAGGCCTTAGAATTCGTCGAAAAGGCAGACGTGACCTCAGAATTGGACAGGTTAGAGTGATGTTTTTGTTGTCATTTCTGATGAAGATGTCAGCAGTACAGCCTTTGGTTTTGCGAACCGTAGACTTGATTGAAATGTTGAAAAATGTTGGAAAATCAAAAAGCAAGGAAATGGAATTTCACCCCGACTTTGTACAATAGAAGATTGAGTCATTCTGACATTTTAACACATTGGTACATGGGCGTGAATTGGGCATAAATATGGGTCGATTTTAGAATACGATGATTCAGCAGACGAGTTGTGATAGAAATGGCCGGTTTTGGGAGCGAAGAAAAAAACAGAGCTGCACACACGCAAAAGGCTTAAACTCACGAAAGACTCAAACATTCGTTGATCATCTGATTAAATTTTGCTGGCATATTAGATCAGATTACAAACCTCTGTCTTGTATTCTTTTGTGAAATAGATTGCCAACATAATCGATTGTAGATTTTTTTTTTATTACCTTTTATTAAATCGTCTATATATAACCAAGACTGGTATTTTTATTTCAACGGCGAACTCAACTTATTCCATTTAGAGAAGTCATTATAAGGAAACATACCACAGCTAACTGACTCAAGGAGAAGGGAAACTTTCTTCGTTAGTAAAAATCATAATACTTCAAGAAGCAGACAAGACGATCAATGACTAAAACTGGTGTCAAGTCCTTGACGTTTTCGAATTGTAACAACCACTGATTCTAGCGGCTGTACGGAGATTGGAATATCAGAATGAACGTGGGTTTGAACCGAATGCTGCACGTCGACAGAAACGAAGACTAGACAGCTGGGGGCCAAGAAGAAGAGTAGGTTGTTATATACATCATTATGATTATCAATTTGCGCTGACTGCACGGACTTCCCTGACTCATTCACTCACTAACTCTCTCTCTTGCCATATCATCCCTATCATTTATCTCTTCTGACTGGTCTTTTAGGGTTTATCCTGTATCCGTACCGAGTTAACGTATGTAAGTCCTTGTGGATCGGTCAATACTAGTAAATCCATGGATATAAATTCATGAGGGATCTTTGTTTGTTAGTTTGTACTTACTTCTCCAGCAGTTCCCAGCATGTCTTCTTCGTCTCACTTGTACGGTTTGTTAGATTGGAGATAAATGGCCGTACGTCTGCTGTTTTATGAGGTGTTTCTTCTAGGATTTTTTCAAAACTATACACTGCATTTTTGTGTTGTTTTCATCGAGCTTTTTGTCTGTGTTGTGTTAGCGTAAATGTGGAGGGTCCGTTTTATTCTATCGGAGAGATCACATTTCCATATGATTGATAAACTTTAAACGGCATTCCATGTCTTCGCTAGGTGTATGTTGACATCCCTTTCGGTAGATGAGATGGTTCTGATGACGTGTGGGAACTGGTATACTAATTTCAGAGGAATGCCAATTAGGAGGCGATTACCACTTTTTGTTTAAAACACATGTATTCTATTTTATTTACATTCTCTTAGAGGCCATGAATGAAATAAAATAAAATAAGATGTTGTGAGACAATGAGTTTGTAATTATTCAAATAGAGAATCTATTAGAGGATTCATATAACTCTCTAGCAGTGCTCAGTGTATGATTATTAATTTATAGATTGGCTATTTAGTAGTGTACTGAAATAAATGTCTAATTGCAAAATGACGGTTTGTTGAGTTTTTCTTCCAATTATATATATATATATATATATATATATATATATATATATATATATTGTTTCAGTCGTTTCTAGTGTCACCCTGTTGGCTAGCTTGCAGGCCTTAGTCACTCCTACTTATTTTTAGCTTTAACCGCGACCGAAGAAGACTTCAAACTAATGTTTGTGTATCAGTTCTTCAGTAGGTTTGGTAGGTCGTTACTTTTTTTCAGCTTAAACGTAATAGGAATTAAGATCGGCAACTGTCGCTATTGTTTACTGTTGTGACACTTTGAGACACTGAAGTAATATACGAACTTAGCTAAATATTCTGTTCAAGTCGACTTCATTACTTATTTTCTTAATACTCGAATGAAGACATTAACATAATCTAATAAGGCATATTGACAATCTTTTTAAGTCTAAGATAATAGTAGTCTTTTGTTGAAAGAGCTGAGTCAGGTTTCTTGCCTGAAGGATATATTTAGCTGTGACTATTGTGCCATATATATATATTTATATATATGCATGTGTGTGTGTGTGTGTGTGTGTGTATGAGTGTCAGTGCGTGTGTGTGTGTGAGTGTGTGTAGAGTATCTCTTCCTGATCAGGGATAATTTTTTGCATTTTAGAAGGATATATTTTACTGTGACTATCGTGCCACATGTCTATTAAGGCCGTTCCTCCTGTCATGATATAAGCATGAGTCAACCATGTATGAACAAAATGTAGTCGGATTAAGACAACTTCCTCTAATCGGGTTCTACTAAGTACTGGGGATCGTACATATTAGGTGGCCTTTATTTGGAAATAAATATTTGGTGGGTTGTTTTCCAATGTTTGCTGCTATTTCACTCTGATGTACCCGTTCACCATAACCTTTATATCGGTTTGGGGCATTTTGAAATTATTGTTTATGACTCTGAAGTTGATTTAGCTGATAAGTCCACTCTGCTTCCTCCCTATATTCCTTGGTGATTCGCAATCTAGCGGAATACGATGGTTTTAATTTTGTACATGGCATGTTATCTGTTCACGAGCGTGATAATCAGTTCGTTCTCTTAGTTTTCTTCCCTGGTGAAATCAGTACAGATAGGACTCCGAAAATAAGATGATTTTCTTGGGCCTGCTTACAGCCAATTGTATCGTACAAACTTCTGTGCTAAAAATGGATGCTTCATTTTCTAGGCGCTCTTTCATAATAGCTTTGTTAGGTTTCCAGCAAAACCGGTTTTTACTCTGTCTTTAGAGCCATCAACGAGATGCTTGAATAAATTGAGTATTTTACACTGATTTTTAAAAACATTTCAAGGTGATTGAGAGAGTCTTGGTTTTAGCACGATTTGCACCGTTTAATTCTTATATGACGTTTCTGGATGGTCCAAGGTGGTGTATCAGATAGTTCCGTTCCGTTTCTGATTTTGAGAGGGATATATTTGTCGTTAAATTGCTTTATTCAGATTTTGAATGTCATTATTTTGTATTTCTTTTCTAAAATTGGTATTTAAATTTTGGGTTTACTATGTGGTAATTTGCGGAATTGGATTAACAAGATTTTAGTTTGAGGTACAATAATATAGTTGAGTTATAAGTAGTCTTTAGATATTTGTACGCAAAAATTTTCGTGGTGAAAGTCGGTAAAAAATTAAAATCTTTTTGATACTCTCTAATGCAGCATTTTCAAATAGAATATAAGATTTTTTTACCTTTACTGTAAGGAATAAAAAGATTGAAAACATTTTAAATAAATAAAATGAACATAACCTCTAGCAGGCAATATTTTGTGTTTATTTATGTAATTGTGGTGAACATTCCTTCTACCTCGGCATTTCGTTGTAAAAATGACTGCTCATGCTTATAATTAAGTCCTGCCTATAATGTATATATATACTCATATATTCTGAATAAAGCGGGCACCTCGGTTGGTGTGATGGTTAGCAAGCTGGACTAGCAAACCTTCACGAGTGAGTTCAATTCTTATTGGGTGTCCCATTCATTCAGCCTTGGGCCATATCAAAGCAAAAATCTTTGTAAATTACATTATGCTGAATAAAGCATGCTAGAATTGTTCTACTCTGCTCAGTTCGGTTCGTCGATCAAGCCCGCCTGACATAGGTGCTGGGGAAGCCCAGCATCCATGTCACGCAGCTAAAACCGACACTCTTTGAACCTCAGGTGGCCATACTCCTAACATCCACTTGCTTCGGCAGGGCTTCGTTTATCACCTGGCGCCTGATGTGCCACTTTTTCCGGGAATGCCGACGGAGCTACATTTTGATACCTTTGAGGTACAGAATAAATACCTTTATGCTGAATAAAGATGAAATAAGTTTTCTTTTCTTCGTCTCTTTTATTCATTACAATTTATGCAGCATATATCTCTGAGATTAAAATATGGACCAAATCCTGTGACCTTAGATATTTGAAACTTTCTCCAGTTTGAGTAATGCTGTAAAGTATTAGACGCATACTCTTGCTACAGTATAGAATTTCCTGCAAAGTATTGAACAATACGGCCCCGACTAATGAACGGTGCAACTGTCCACGCTAGACGGAACCCCTCGTTAACTAGTAGACAAATTCACTTACCTAGGAAGCAGCGTCGTATCAACTGAAAAGGACATCGACACGAGGTTATCGAAAGCATGGACAGCTATCAATAGGCTATCGATTATATGGAAATCAGACTTAACCGATGAAATGAAGCGCAGTTTCTTCCAGGCAGCGGTCGCATCGATACTGCTATATGGATGCACTACATGGATTCTAACAAAACAGCTGGAGAAGAAGCTTGACGGTAATTACACAAGAATGCTGCGAGCAATCTTGAACAAGTCCTGGCGGCAACACCTCACAGGACACCAACTGTACGGCTACCTGCCTCCTATCACGAAAACTATTCAAGTTAGACAAACCAGACATGCAGGACACTGCTGGAGAAGCAGGGACGAACCCATAAGTGATGTACTCTTATGGACCCCCACACATGGCCTTGCAAAAGCAGGACGACCAGCACGAAAATACATTCAGCAACTATGTGAGGATACAGGATGTTGTCTAGAAGACCTGCCTGAGGCGATGAACGATAGGGAAAAGTGGCGAGAGAGGGTCAGGGATATCCGTGCTACCAGCACGGCATGATGATGATGAAACATTAGAGACCCTTCAGTGTATGAGTTAATCTCTGACTTCCATAAACTACGAGAGAGCCATCAGTAACCTCCAGCAAGTAAAAGCTTAAGAATAAAATCCATGCCAAGCATATACAATCGACGCGCCGGCAAATCCAGAAGAGGCGCTAAACGAATATCTTTTAAATCTGAGGTGTTTAAACAGGGGTTGCTTCTACAAGGCAGTCAGAGCTGAAGAACATAGAATTGTGACTATAAGAGATACCTTCATGAGTGGTCTTCTCTCCATTTATATTTAACTAGGACTTGCTACCCACATGCTTTTCGTTGTAAAATTGATTGCTCATGCTTTTTATTTTTGTAAATGTATCTTAGTTTGTATGCTGCTCGACAGATAATTAGATTTTTTGGTTTGAAATAGTAAGTAAAGTTGGCGACCGAAGTCGAGGGGGAACAGAGGGCTCCCTTTTCAATAGCTACAACACCGAGGTGTATGGGAGGTGGGCTTAGCTTATAACGACACGAGTTCGCACTCCTCTGTTGTTGGGGCTTAGAATGTATCTCCTTCAGAGGAGTAAGAACACCTTTAAAAGGAGGTGTTAAATTTCGTCCGGTAAATGAATACGTGTTTTTGATTTACGCGAACGACACTTATCGATTTAAATTTTCTTGTTTATGTTCTAATTGTTTGTTTTTATTAATCGATAATGTTATATGATTATTTACCACCTCCAGCTTAAATAGAGACCAATAAAGTGAATTAGTTATATTCATTTAATCTGAATAATTATTTTAACAAAACGAATAATTTGTTGTTTGTGATATTATTATTTACACCTTTAGAAGTTTTCACATCAGTGTTAGCTGATGGTTTTTGACTGGAGTTTCAGTGACAGCAAGTCTCCTCAAGTCTCCAGGACTCTTCTCAGTATTCTGACCGTTCTCAGTAATGCTGTCATTTGGATAGTCTCTACCCAACCGCCAACTTTCAAGTCCTCCAGGCCTTTTAATATTCCTTTAATTATTGTTCCAAAAGCACTAATCCCAATTGGTACAATCGTCACCTTAATGTTCCACAGCTTTTTCAATTCTTTAGCAAGGTCGAAGTACTTATCCTTTTTTACACATTCTTTCAGTTTTATTCTGTGGCCAGCTGGGACAGCAAAGTCGACAATTTTGCAAATTCTCTTTTTTATTATTATTATTATAAGGTCTGGTCTTCTGGCCGAGATTAGGTGATCCGTGTGTGCGTCGAACTCCCATAGGAGTTTATGTGTGTCATTTTCTGGGACAGGTGTTGGGTTATGCATATACCATTTGTTTGTATGGTCAAATTTAAATTTCTTGCACATATCCCAGTCGATCACTTTGCCGACCCAATCATGTCTAGTCTTAAATTCCTTCTGCGCTAATTTGCTGCATTCGCTCATTATGTAATTGATGGTTTCATATCTGTCACCACATCGCCTACATTTGCTATTTTGTTGAGTCTTATCTATTCTCGCTTTCATATAATTGGTTCTTATGGCGTTGTCTTGTGCTGCTATGAGGAGAGATGCTGTTTCTCTCTTAAAGTTTCCTTTTCTTAGTCATGTCCAAGTTTTGTGGTGTGAGATGTTGTTTATTAGTATTTTAAACCGCCCACAGAGTTGTTTCACTTCCCATTTTTGTTTCCTAGTTATTGTCATTCTGTTATCCATCGTTTTATCAGTATCGTTTCTGGTGGCTGTAATGAGTCCTCCTTCGTGTTTTTGTATATAGTCTTCGAGTCGTTGTATCGATGCGTCAACGCTGTCTTCAGTGCTGGCAATACTTTTTCCTCCCTCTTTTCTTGAAACATATAGTCTGTCAACGTCGTCTCTGGGATGTAAAGCCCTATGCATTGTCATTAGTTTTCTTGTTCTTTGGTACATTTGTTTAAGTTCGTCTCTTGTCCACTTGAGAAAGGGTCCGTAACTTATTATCATTATTGATATTATTATTATTATTACTTTTACTCATTAGAGAATTTTTCATTCCAGCATTAGTTG
The DNA here is from genome assembly GCA_963585895.1 of Sepioteuthis lessoniana. Lineage (NCBI taxonomy): Eukaryota > Metazoa > Mollusca > Cephalopoda > Myopsida > Loliginidae > Sepioteuthis > Sepioteuthis lessoniana. Next base: position 96,127,611 of record OY757904.1, read on the forward strand.
ATGTTTTTTCCCTGCAGTATGGGTGATAGCAAGTCTCCTTGAGTCTCCAGGACTCTTCGCAGTATTCTGGCTGATCTTAGTTATGCTGTAGTTTAGGTGGTCTCCACTTTTCCTCTTATTTTCAATGCAAGTTCTCTCTTTCTTTTGTGGGGAGGGAACTTTTACTATCTCTGGTTTTCTTGCCGTGATTAGGTTATCTGTTTGTATCTCAAAATCTCAGAGAATTTTGTACGTCAGATTCCTGGTTGTGTATATACCACTTGTTTATATGATCGAATGTCAATTTCTTGCACAATTCCAAGTTGACTCCATTCCTTGCCTTGTGTCTAGTCTTACACTCTGTTTGGGCTAATTTTCTGTATTCGCTTATTACGTGATTGATCGTTTCATCTCTGTCAGCAGATAATCTATTTTTGCTATTTTGCTGTGTTTTATCTATTTTTCTCTTCTTCTTCTTCTTCTTCTTCTTCTTCTTCTTCTTCTTCTTCTTCTTATTATTATTATTATTATTATTATTATTATTATTATAATTATCAAGTTCGTAAGTATAAATTAATCTCGAATACTTATGTTATGCAGTAACACGATTCATCGTTTCTTTTTTTTCCCTTTTTATTGTTTTCTTTTTAATTGCTAATTTTTCTGTAGCTGTATCGATCAAAGCTCATTTTCCCTCATGAAAAACAATTTTACGCTACTGATCCGTCACCAGTGGACAAGAACTGTGTACAGTGGTGAGGTAAACGAAGTCTTCTTAATTGTTTAATATAGATTGAATTTTCTTGAAGAACAAAAATGAATACTTGAAACATGTGACTATGAAGTGTTAATTGATTGTTTGGAAATGATACGTCAATTAGCAACATTTATAGTCTCTGCCGATAAAAGCTTTTATGTTATAGCTCAGTATTAAAAGAAGAATACTTAACTAATGTGGTTAAACGTTTCTATCATTATTTTCAGTGGAAGAAGATCCAGGGAATATAAATGGGATCGATTAGAAATCCGCTTATGCCATTGAGAGATCACTTTACTGTTACTATGGAGGATAAATTGTTAGAGATCGCTATCGACGAAAGATGCTGTCCAAAACTGTAATACCGTTTGGTTCTTTCTGGCTTAACATAAAAGCAGAAATTGCTTTGAAAGCCATTTTACGATTCTATTTATTATACCTTTATTCATACTGGTTTCTCAGTGCTGAGCGTCATTAAAACCAAATATGTAAATATAATGTAAATACATAATAATTTGCGTCTTCAGCTGTCTTCGGGTTGAACAAAGATTAGAGGGAAAAGAGGTAACAGAATCAACATTCATATCAGAGACATGCCTATTATTATTGTTACTCTTTGAGAGTTTTTCACGTCAGTGTACACTGAGGGTCTTTCACTGGAATTTGTGTGACAACAAGTATCGTCAAGTCTCTCGGACTCTTCTCAGTTTTCTAGCCAATCTCAATAATGCTGTAGTTTGGATGGTCTCCAATCGTCTTTTTATTTCCAAGTCCTTCAGTTCTTGTACAAATCCTTAAGTGACTGTACCAAGAGCACCAATTATAATTGGTATAACCGTCTCTTTTATGTTCCACAGTTTTTTCGATTTCTTCTTTTCGTTTTCTGTCAATTTTAATTTGTGGTCAGCTGGGAGAGCAAAGTCCAAAACTCTGCAACTTCTCTATTTTTTATTGTTTATTATAAGGTCAGGTCGTCTAGCAGAGATTATGTGATCCATTTGTATCTCAAAATTCCAGAGGAGTTTGTGCGTCTCATTCTCAAGAACATATTGTGGGTTGTGCATATACCATTTGTTCGTATGGTCAAACTGAAATTTTTTGTACAAATTGCTGTGGATCATCCGGCCTATCCTGCTGTGTCTTGTCCTATTCTCTTTCTGGGCTGATTTGCTGCATTCGCTTATAATGTGATTGATCGTATCGTCTCTATCACCACATAACCAACGCCTGCTGTTTTGGTGGGCCTTGTATAGTCTTACTTTGGTATGGTTGGTACTTATGGCATTTTTTTTTTGTGCTGCCATAAGAAGAAATTTAGTTTCTCTCTCAATGTTTCCCTTTCTTAGCCACGTCCACGTTTTATCGTCTGAGATATGGATTCTTAGCCGCTTAAAACGTCCATAAAGTTGTTTTCCTTCCTATTTTGTTTTCTGTTTTTTTTTTCCGTTCTGTTAGTCATCGTGTTGTTGGTATTTTTTTCTGGTGGCTGTAATCAGCCTTCTTTCGCACTTTTATATGTAGTCTTCCTTCTTTTCTTAATATATGCAGTCTATTACAGCCATCTCTGGGATATAAGACTTTATGCATCGTCAATTTTTTCTTGTTCTGTGGCCCATTTGTTTAATGTCTTCTCTGGTCGACTTCAAGAATGTCCCCGTTATATTATGAGGAGGAAAGCCGTATTCAATTATTGTTACTCGTTGAGAGTTTTTCACATCAGCGTTAGCTGAGGGTCTTTCACTGAAGTTTGAGTGACAGAAAGTTTCCTCAAGTTTCCAGGACTTTTCTCAGTATTCTGGCTGATCTCAATAATACTGTAGTTTGGATGATCTTCACTCGTCCTTTTATTGCCTAGTCCTCCAGTCCTTTTAATAATCTTTTCGTGACTGTACCAAAAGCACCAAATATAATTGGCATAAACGTCAATTTCATGTTCCACAGTTTTTCAGTTCCCTAGTAAGGTCGAGGTATTTATCCTTCTTTTCACTTTATTTTAATTTTACTCTGTGGTCAGCCGGGACAGCAAAGTCCACAATTCATCAAGTTCTCTTTTTTTTTTGTTTATTATTATTAGCCTGGTCGTCTGGCCAAGATTAAGTGATCCACTTGTATGTCAGAATACCAGAGGAGTTTGTGTGTGTCATTGTCCAAGACTGATGTTGGGTTGTGTATACAACATTTGTTCGTATAGTCAAACTGAAATTTCTTTCACAATTCACAGTGGATCACTTTACCCACGCCGTCGTGTCTAGTCTTGTATTCTTTCTGGGCTACTGGTATTATTATTATTATTATTATTTTTATTATTATTATTATTATTATTATTATTATTATTATTATTATTCTACTCCTTCAAAAGTCTTTCACCTCAGCGTTAGCTGATAACTTTTCATTGGAGAGTGAGTGACAATTCTCTTCCAGTCTCTTGGACTTTTTTCAGTATTCGGGTCGATCTTAATAATACTGTAACTCGGATGGTCTCCACTGCACTGTACCAATCTTTAGGTGACTGTACCGAGCATACCAATAACAATTAGCAATGCCATTATTTTACTATTTCGAGTTTTTCACAGGATTCTACGTGAGGACAAGTCTTCTCAGATCTTCCGAACTCGTCAGAGAATTCAACCAAATTTTAGCAGCGATAATATATATATATATATATATATATATATATATATATATATATATATATATATATATAATTTTGTTGAGAAGTTATTAATATCCATGTAAGTTGTTTGTAGTAGATAATTTTCTCTCCCCAAATCCATTTATTCCTTTATACTATATTGTTTTCACTTATTTCCTTCATTTGGGTTTAAAGTTTGTTTGATGTTTGATAAAAATAAGTGAAAAGGAAAGAGAAGTCAAAAATTAATGCATCTTGATACTGGAATTGAATGTCATTTCTTAACCAAACAGGAAAAACAAATGGTTTGGTCTTTACATATAAAAAAATGAAATTTGTGTAAGGAAGATACGGTGGCTAGAAGTTTGAGTTTTTCTAAACCTTCATTTGAAACTTCTATCTTTTTCTTTCTCTGAAAATGAAGATTTAGCACTTAAAAAATGCAGGGTCTGCTGTAATCAAAATTAATACAAAAAATATGAGTAATTGTTAAAGGTTTTTCTTTTATATGGAATTATTTGCTCTGTATTTTAATTTATTATTATACAATGAGCTCTCTTTTGGGTTTTGAATTACATTGATATTAAAGAAAGAAAATGCTGAAATAGAAGCGTTTACTTCATCGGCTAAGTTGGCGTTGGTTAATATATATATATATATATATATATATATATATATATATATATATATGTCTGTGTGTGTGTGTGTGTGTGTGGCTACATTGTGCTTTAGACCTACGATATTTCTGGATCATATCCAATGAATCTTTTTGGTATGGTAGTATATACTTTAAAAAAATTCCCCAATTTTTTTAAAACTACGGACTGAAAATTCTCGAAGAAAAGGTCATTCTTATTTATCTAAAAATGCCTCTGCAAAAAAATCGTGAAAAGTGCAAATACATTTAAACGTTTGCACTATAGGTAAGAACATTCCCTGTTGTTCATTGATTTAAAGTTAGATTGCGAAACTAAGTTTGAATTCAAGGAATTGAGATTCAGTTACCCACCATCCATTATAAAGCTTTACATGATTGAGTCATTGATATGTTATTCAGTAAAATGTCTGGAGAGGTAAAATCAACAAAGGCTTTTAGATCTCATGTCACACGAATAATGCCAATTAAAAGAAGTTATTGATCTCAGTTGTTTAGTCCAATAATAATTCATTGAACGGTATGGAAACCGGTCGTATGAAGAATTGTCTATTATGTGAATTGAATTATTTCGAGTCTTATACAGTAATTATAGCCAGATTAATATATTCAATAATATAAAGTTCCCAGATAGTTCCTTAGCCAAGAGTTGTTATAGAAGAAGAAGAAGAAGAAGAAGAAGAAGAAGAAGAAGAAGAAGAAGAAGAAGAAGAAGAAGAAGAAGAAGAAGTTACCCACTGCTAGTGGTGACTACTTTGCAAATATATCACTTTATTTCCTTATTATACAAAAATAAGGAAGGCATGAAGCCTTAAAATTTTGTAGGGGAGGAGAAGGAAGCAGTCGTGCTTTCCTATATTTTCTAAGGGATCCTAGCTTGCCACATTCGCCGACCCATTTAACGATACAATATATATAAACAGTCATTCATCACCAACCATGCTACATTCACCAAAATATCTCCCCGGACAATCGTGTCCAATATATTTATTATTTATGTGGAATGGGACATACCTATTACTATTTCCTCGTAGGGTATATAACAGAAAGTATATATTAATAAAGTTAATAATAGCTCGGAATCTGAGTTTGTGTTCTTCCAAACATAATTTTCAACAGGAGATAACCTGTAAATACTTATCATAGAGTACTTCTTTTTATTATATTTTCAATTAGCAATTGATTATAAAATAAAATGACTATTGGTGGTGATCTTTATTAGTAAAATAATTATGTTTATGTAGCTATGAAATGTAAAGAAATAAAAGCTTCTATACGGCAAGAATAGCAGCAGAAAAGTAAAAACAGGTGAAAACTAGAAACGTAGAATTGAGGGGGTGTACGAAAGAGATGATTGTTTTGTCGGTGTATTCGCTACCCCTTTTGTGCTATTTAGAAAGCTCCCCCACCTCTCTCTCTCTCTCTCTCTCTCTCTCTCAGCCTTCATTATTTATTTATTTACCATGCAATGGCCGAGCCTCGTTTTCCAAGAGAAAATGAATTGAAAGAAACGATTAGAGTTCAGTGAAGCGAAAGTGGTGCTTCTCCATTCAAGCAAACAAGACGAGGAATTGAAACGATTTAATGCACCATGGCTTCATTGGCTAAATCTTTTCAATGCGACAAGCTATCATCCCTCATAGGACTGTACGTTCAAAGCTGCTTCTTCACTGGTTGACGGATATTATGAGACGTCAATCAAGTAAGTTCTCAATCAATGACTGACAATAGTCACAGGTTTGCTACAATTTGCGCGGATTTTCAAACGTTCCTTCTTTCATAATTAATTCAGGCTTTATTCTATTTTAGATAGAATTCTTTTTCTTTCTTAGAAGTACTAAGTACATTGAAAAGACTGAGTGCTTCTATGTTTTGATATAGTGCAGATGAGTTAGAACAAAACAACCGAAATAACCTTAAAACAAACAAGGCTGAAGAACTCAGTCGGGCGTAATGTTTACTAATAGTTGGGGTGTGGTAACAGATTATTACATACCTTTCCCAAGAGGATTAACGAGATGTAAAACGAAAATAGCCTCGACTCTCTCTCTCTCTATATATATACATATATATGAAGAGAGAGAGAGAGAGAGAGAGAGAGAGAGAGAGAGAGAGAGAGAGAGAGAGAGAGAGAGAGAGTCGTGCTGATAGCATGGAGTTCCCAGAAAAAAAAAGTGTTTTCGAGATCTTTCGAAGTCTGTTTTTTCCTCATCAATAGACACCACTTTTATAGATAAGGTGGGTTTATTATTATTATTTGACCTCATGTCACAGATGTTACCTGGTATCCTTCCACTAAAGAAAACACACACATAAACATACATATGCATGTATACACATATATCATATATATGATAAAAATAAGTGGAAAGATACATAAATCAAACACTTACAAAAGCTTAGTAGTGAAGATATTTCATTCTTTTTTATTCCAAAAACTTCCTCAGACTAAACAATTTTTAGATATTCTAAATATACTTAAATGATGAAAAGATAATATAACGGAGGAAATATTGGTATAAAAGGCAGAGGGTCTGAAAATAAGAGGCAAGTAAGGAGATGAATAGAAAGGAAGGTAGATGTAGGTTTAAGTGATGATAGTGGGGGGGTAGTTTTTACTGCGAATCTGTCTGTATGCTGGGTGATGGACTCGAATGTATTAGGTTTCACTAAAAGATATAGAGTGAACAAATGTCTTAGTTTGCTAAAAACATTTTTATCCGTTCTTTATTTTGATATTGCTTCCTTGTAGCATCATCATCATCATCATATCGTGCTGGCAGCACGGATATCCCTGACCCTCTCTCGCCACTCCTCCCTATCGTTCATCGCCCAAGGTAGGTCTTCAGGACAACATCCTGTATCCTCACATAGCTGCTGAATGTACGTTCGAGCTGGTCGTCCTGCTTTTGCGCGGCCATGTGTGGGGATCCATAAGAGTACATCTCTTATGAGTTCATCTCTGCTTCTCCAGCAATGTCCTGCATGTCTGGTTCGTCTAACTTGAATAGTTTTCGTGATAGGGGGCAGGTGGCCGTACAGTTGGTGTCTTGTGGGGTGTTGCTGCCAGGACTTGTTCAGGATTGCACGCAGCATTCTTGTGTAATTGCCATCTAGTTTCTTCTCCAGCTGTTTTGTTAGCGTCCATGTAGTGCATCCATATAGCAGTATCGATGTGACCGCTGCCTGGAAGAAACTGCGTTTCATTTTATCGGTTAGGTCTGATTTCCATATAGTCGATAGCCTATTGATAGCTGTCCATGCTTTCGTTAACCTCGTTTCGATGTCCTTTTCGGTTGATTCGACGCTGCTTCCTAGGTACGTGAATTTGTCTACTAGTTTAAGATGGGTTCCTTCTAGAGTGGAGTTGTCCCCCGTTTGGTTATAGCACATATATTCCGTTTTGTGTGCATTAACATGGAGGCCTATGCTTGCTGCTGCTCGTTCCAAACTATGCAGAAGTGTTTCGGCTTGGTCAGGTGTATTTGCCAGTATCGCTATGTCATCGGCGTAGTCGGCGTCGGTAATTGTTGTTGCAGGGTATCTTCTGCTTCTTTTCTTCGTCAGTTCGAAGCCATTCTCTTTGATTTTGTCAATCGATGTTCTAAGTACGTAGTCTAGACAAATGATAAAGAGGTACGGAGCCAGCGTGTCCCCTTGTAGTACTCCTGCTACAATGTCGAAGTATTCTGTGTCTCCATCCGGTGATCGTACTTTTACTTTAGTGTTTCTATAGAGAATCGTTTTTGCCGCTACGGTTTCTTTAGGTATGCCGTACGCTAGTAGGATTTGTTCCATCTTTCCTCTGTGAATGGAGTCGAAAGCCTTGGTAAAGTCGACAAATATTAATGTCGCTTGTAGGTTCTTTGCCCGTACACCTTCAAGGATTCTGCGGATGGTTAATATTTGTGAGGTCGTGGATCTATTTCTTCGGAAGCCATTAGCATAATGTTCGTTAATTAGGGTGAAATTTAATAAAAACCTGGATGTTATTTTATATGGTTTGTTTTGGAAATAACTTTATATTCTCATAATCTAAGGAATTTTTTTGCAATTTTGAATTTTTTGCAAACTGACCGGATCATCACGATGAACTGGTCAGTTTATCCTGATGATCCGGTTGGGTGAAACCTTGGTAGCTTTCTTCTAACCCATAAGGTACTGATATCAATATTTGTTCTATCTTGTATCAAGCACTTCAGTCGTTTACTTAGTTCTCTTTCAGAGGTTTTCTTTTGGTTAGACATTACGGTATTCTTTGATTTTTTTTTTCAGATAATACGTATGTTTTTAGTATTTTCTTTTTTTATGGAATTTTTTTCCCAAATTTCAATTTGTGTATTTGTTTATTGGCAAATTAGACCATTTGTTGTTGTTTTTTTTTCACTTACCTAGAGTTATTGACAGGAATTAACCTAAAATAGAAATACATTAAATATCTATCTATTTATCTATATATCTATCTGTCATCATCAAGTCGTGTGGATAGCTCAACGTCTCTTGATTCACTCTTTCTCTCTCTTTCTTCATATTTCCTATTATCCACCTCTCTTATCAGGTATTCTTGATTGCATTAAGTGTCCACCCGTTTAAGATACATGTAAGTTCTTACTGCTCGGCATTGAAAAACATCGCTTATGAGTATGTCCGTTCCTCTCTAGCAGTGACCAGCATGTCTTGTTTATCTAAGTTTGATAATTTTGAATATAATGCGTAAGTGGCCGTACAGCTGCTATTTCCTGGGGTGATGCTTCAAGGATTTTTGAAAAGAGCACGTAGCATTCTTTTTCAGTTTCCATCTTGCCTTTTCTTTATTTGCGACGTTAGCATCTTGGCAGTGAATCCATACAGTAATACCGACAGTGACACAGCTAGGAGGATATCCGATTTGTTTTCATCAGAGAGATCAGATTTCTATAAGATCGACAACCTTTCACTGGCTATCCATACCTTTCCTTTCGTATGTAAATGTTGACATCACATTCAGTAGAATTGGTGCGAAGCTAAGTGAACTGGTCTATTAATTCCAGAGGTTTGACACTTAAAGTGAAAATGGTTGCTTTTTGTTTAAAACGTATAAACTCAGTTTTATCTACGTTACCGTTGAGGCCAATACATTTTGAAGCTCGCTTCAGGCTATGGAGCTGGGATTCAGCTCGGTCAGCTTAATTTGAGAGAAGCAATAGATAATCTGTGTAGTCTGCATTTATCAGTTTCTGCGTGATATCATTTGCTTCTTGTTTTTTTTAATATGAAACTATTTTCTTATATATATATATATATATATATATATAGAAAAACTGACAACAACGATCCAAGAGGAAGGAATGATTTATTAACGGGTCAACACTATAGCGTTTCGGTTCTACTGAACCATCATCAGGACCATGAGGGGTGATATTAATAATTTTAAGTTAACGATGGATGATTAGAAATGTGAAATACAAAAACCGACGGGAAAATATGTATAGTTCGAAAAAGTTAGCCGTTTATTTACTCTTCATATATATATATATATATAGTGAGAGAGTGATAGATGAGTTGATAGATTATTTATCAGAATATTTTCCGTAAATGTAAAATTTACACATATAGATAGAGGTTTGTCATTAAATGTTTGGCGTCTGACGAGTGCAAACCATGCTAAATTCATGGAGAAGAGATTTTTTAATGAAAAGTCACTTACTAATGCGTGCTAGTCTGAAGGGATCTGTATCAGAAAACAGTCTACACACTGGAAATTCACTGGGTGTCCGGTAATGAAAAAGTTCTAGGTGTAACAGTCAGCAAAAAAGAGCATACCGGAATCTTTTGGGATAATAAAATCCCATCACAACTGATTCCTTTAAAACAGGCGCCACTGTAAACAATGCTTCCTATTGCCAATTGCTTTGCTAATATTAAAATATTCACTTTATTTACTGAATGACCCTCTTATATATATATATATATATATATATATATATATATATATATATTTTTTTATATATATATATATGTATGTATATATATATTACTCAATGGGTCAGTGAATCAACCGTGAAATAAGCGTTCTTGTAAAAGTTAAACTTTTTTTTCTGAAATGTCTAAAGTTATTGATTTGTACCATAACTAGATTTATCTGTTCATTATTTATTTAATTGTTTGCAATCCATTTTATTTTCAGTATTTATTGTTATAATAGAGAGAGGAAATACCATGTGTTTAAAATGATTCATTATTGATTGGCTCTGTAATAGCAACTTTTGCTCCATTGTCCAAAATACAATTCTTACAAGCAAATATAATAGATGCCTTTATATGTGAGAAAATTTACTCATTTTACAATGCAGAGTACAATATTTTCAGTATTTCTCTCTCTGTCTTTCTCTCTTACTCTCTCCCCATCATATATATATATATATATATATACATAAATAATGACCCTAGTATATTTAGACCAAAAGTTTAAGACTACTTTGAATTGTTTCTTTATGTTTATAGAAAAAGTAAGTTGACCGACCATTTTCGATCGTGACCAAAAGATTCGTTTTTAAATAACTACTTGATTGAGGTGTAGGGGAGGGAGCTACTCATTTCCCTAGATTGCTCCATTTACACTTGATCCGTACTTTATAATACTGGGTGTTAAGCCAGGAAGCATCAAGTTCTATTTTATGAGTCTTTGGTATGACTCGACCTGGGACTGAATCACGGTCTCCTGGGCCTAAGGTGAACACTCTACCCACCATAGAATTGATTGTTAAATTCAAAGTGAACTGCCTTAGAATAATCATATATAGAATAAGCAAGGTTTGTTTACATATTTGCACGTTCCTTGCGAATCACTTCCACCATCAAATAAGTAGAAAGTATGCTGAGAATTTCTTATCTAGTAATAATGCCCATGGTGGATTCTTTGCTGAAAAGAAAATATAAATGAGTCTTAATCAAAATGGTAATTATTTTATATTCCTTTTGATTTAAACTATTGCATAAGTGCATGCAAACATCGAAAAATGAATTTACTTCTTTAAACACATGAAAGTTTTTTTCATTTTCTTATTGCCCAGTCGGTTGGGGCTATACAATACACCGAGTGCATCTCTTCAGAGGGGTAAGACTACGCCCCCAACGAGTGTTCTTGATATGACACTAAACAATCTGATAGTGAGGCTCCAGTAATGCTGGAGTTTTTGGGAATGTAGAGTACCCCCTTTATTGCCATCGGTCTCAGGTCCACTCTGACCCGGAGTGGTTGCGCTTGAAGGATCCTATTTATAGTCTAAATAGAACTAAACTGCATACTTATGCAAGACTGAATCGTTTGAAGTAAAATTATTTTTGACTTTGAAACTGTACTTAGGTTAAACTGAATTGTTTGAATTAGAACTGTTTGCCCAAACTGAATATCTTGAAATAGAAATGTTTTTGACAATTAAATGGTGTACTTATGCTAATCTGAATTCTTTGAAATAAAACAAATTATTTGTATAAAAATATATTTGGCGTTAAATAACCTGCAATGGTTGATATTCCATAAAACCCAAACAGCCAACAAATTAAATCCTTTTCTGAAGTTTAAAGGAAAAAAGCGATGTTGTCCCAAACTATCAACAAGATTTGATGGCGAAGATGATGATGAGGATGATGATCCCGCTGATTTATTCCCTGCTGAAACAAATGACTGAAAATGTAGAAAATGTTTTAATCCGTTTCTTAATTGTTGTACAAGGAGGAGCGATTATCGTGATGGTCATCGTTGACAACCAGTCAAGAAGAAAATCTGAATTCAAACCAGCTATACTTTTTTTGAAAACTGCCCTTGGGTCAAATCCTGTCCATGGTAGAAATTTCGGGTAATTATATATAATATGCTAAATAACATATTTTGATATTTCATACGCAATTCGCCGGGGGGAATTCAGGTTTCTTGATTAAATCTCCTCCTAAATAATGGCTTGCCCAGGTTCTAAGAGTTAATCATATAAAGAGAGAATGCAAGCTGATTTTTTTCCCTTTCCTTTTTTTTAAACATTTGTTCGATTACCAAGAAATCAAGACTTGAAAACATAGGATTGTTTTGTTTAGTTTTCTAATAATGTAGTGGTCATTAGAGAAAACATAAACATTAAATCCTTTTGCGTTTATTGCTGCTGCTGCAAAAAAAAACAACAACAACAAAACAAACAAACAAGAAAAACAAAGATGTGTGAATAAATTTACGGTGTGTAACGTCATGGATAAATCAATGTTTTTCTTTTCTCTTTCGTAACTTCACTAAAATTTGATCTCATAAACACATAGCTGAACATTTATGTGAAAAAAAGGGTAAAAAATGCCTGCAAGGTGGGTTTTCAACTTGTCTAAATGATGTTAAAGTTTTGGAGTGAATAAGTGCTAACTTAGTATCCAGACATTCTTTCGACTATATTCCTATGCAAACTAAATTAACTGCATTCTATGCAACCCTTCCGCACGAGAAAGGTGCGACACTAGGTAGAACTTTTCTTCTCCTAGACTCGATACCATATTTAGGTTAAAGATTCCAGTCTGTCCTACTATTTACCCATAACTACAGAGGGAATAGTTGGATTCATATATTCCCAGATGGTCTTAGCGATCTGTAAAATGCCAACAGCGTCGTGCAGGATTTTATCTTGACTTGCTATGTCCATTTCCTATGATGATACTTGTTACACCACAAGCACCTCTGCATATAAATGAATATTTTCTCATGATCATATCTAGCTATCTATCTTTGTTTAAGAGTGTTATTCATAATGTATGTAAAACAATTTTTTATACAATTTGCAATTGGATACCACACTTGGCGATCTATCAATCAATCAATCTAGCTTCGTGTGTTCATATCTATCAATCTGTCTTTCACAAAAGATACGTATCCTGCGTATGGCATTAAAATATATCTGGTGGTCGGTTTCCAGTTCTATAACTTTTGGGTAGGGGGACTTCTTTATGGCCATTATTACCAAATCCAATTTGACCTGGAGTGGTAGTAGCTTATAAAGTCCACTTACGAGTGAACTATATCTATTTGAAAATTATTGATATTAGATAAGAATACTTGAACCATAAAACTTAATTTTTTTTTCAAAATAATTTCTTTAAGTAATCATTTTTAATTGATCTTATTGAAATAATGAATGGTTTACCTAAGATGGTTTTGAAGAGTTTTTAAGCTTATAAATTGAAATTTTAAACTGCATTCGATATAGAATAACTAAACATTAAAACCAACCAACAAACAATTTACTTGCTCTCTCGAGATAACTATCTAAGAAAATTATGATGTAAAACTTTTAACTATAACAAACATACTCTTAGTGGATGTGGATATTAGTTATTTGTATGTGATGTGGGTGAATATAAAATATACATATGCGCATGAAAGTAACCTTGTAAAACGTATCATTTGATGACCTCGCAAAAGCGCAGACATCTTTTTAATATGGGTATTTCGTTGTATGAATCAAATATTTTTTTCTTTGAAAATAACATGTGTGATTTTCTGATTAAAATACGTTTTCCGGAAAATTTCTATCTTCTTCAAGATCGGATATTATCATCTGATAAATAGATTCCTATCTATCAATACATAAACATGTACGCAAATCATCTCTCTCCTCTTTACTCACCTTCTCTCTCTCTTTCTCTCTCTCTCTCTTTTCTCTCTCTCTCTCTCTCTCTCGTCAGTGCATATTGGCCGTTTATTCTTTTTTGTGTTTACCTCAGGGTAGGAAAGGAGCTCTATGTTAAATCTCAATTTCATAGGATTTGATTTGATATATATATATATATATATATATATATATATATATATATATATATATACTGTCATCAACAGAGAGACTATTCTGCTGCATCACTACTCCTCAGTGTGGCTAGACACGCGAAATGCTCCAGGCCGGGATCGAAATGTATGTATTTGCGTATATATATATATATATATATATATATATATATGTTTGTGTGTGTGTGTGTGTGTGTGTGTGTGTGTGTGTGCGTGCATTGTCCCCCATAAATAAGTACAGCACTGTAGACTTTTTAAAATAAATAATTTTATTTATTCTAAAGCAAAGATACAGGGACTTTATGATTTTTAGTAGTTTATTGCTTTATCAAAATGGGTATTATTAAGTATCATTTATTACCAAATTGTATAAAACCGAAGCAAAAAAAGAAAATATCCAGTATTCCGTAAATCAGTACAAGCCTTGAAAAAGTTATTCCAAATCATTATTTTTGTTTGATCATCTTTACTTGGTCTCACTAGATTTGCACAGTAACTGGAATGTTTTTGCTCACCGACAGTCTGAAGTTTTTCATATATATATATATATATATATATATATATATATATATATATATATTTGGAGAGAGAGAGATATAGAGAGGGAGAGAGGGGGTTTAAAAACAAGCTAATCTAAAGAGAAAAATTTAATTTGAAAGAACGTTGGTGTTATAACGTTTCGGTTCTATTGAACCTTCATCAGGACTTAGAAAGGATAAAATTGAGTGACGTGTAATGTTCGACGGAATTTCGAAGAAATACAAAAAGAAGGAGGGGGAATTATATATATTGAGAATGGAGTAAATGTTTAATCAACAAGTCAACATTCTTATTTAAAAACTCGTCAGGTGACTGTTTAAGACAATGATGTGAACTAAAACATATTGGCGAAACGTCGACAAACAATTATAAGTGTATTTACGAACATTGGAGAGATATTAGAGTTAGTAATCTTAATAATGCACTTCTATGGAGGTGCCCGTGCTGTAATGGTTATCACCGTAGGAAATGGACACGGCGACACGAGTTCAAATTCTGGACGAGACTGATTGCATTTCACATAGCACTAATACCATTGGGAAAGGTATGAATCCAATTATTCTCCCTCCAGCTATGGGTAAATAGTTGGGCAGACTGGGTTCTTCAGTCTTGGTGAGGCAACTAGTCTAGGAGAAGGAAAACTCTGAATTTAAACCTGATAAACTCTGCTTAAAAAATTGACCTTGTGTCATATCCTACCCGAGAGGAGGGGTTGGTAAATATGATAATGCACTTCTAAGTTTGATCAAACTTCGATTTTAATGCAGCCACTATGTTATCCATAACAAAAGATTGAGACAAATTTGGAAGCTAGTGCAATTTTGCTTAGTCGATCTGGTATTAATCGATCAGGCTTATTCAGCATATTGATAAACTCGTTTTAAATACATTATTTACAATTTCGGACTATTCTCCTCATCTTTGTCGCCATGTTTATCACAACGTTTCGGCCGTATGATGGATTTGTCGAACCTAACCCTTTATTTCGCTCACCAGGGTAGACTGTTCTGGTTACAAGAGTCGTGTTTAATGGATGTCAGTTATCTCCTGTTAATTTCTCCTCTGAAAGTTCTTCACTGCCTTCACTGGGTATTGAACTCACATTCTTTTGGGTATGTCACTGGATCTAACCAACACCTTTATCCACTGTGCTAATAGTCCGAAAAATATGAATAATGTAAATAATACATCATCGCAAAAATATTGACGGATATCTTTTTAAATATCTACAATATATTCCATCTTTAATGAATTATTTTCCATACATGTTTTCATAATTTTCTCATTTAATACTTACTTATTTTAAGCAGATTGCCTATTTAACATATATCTTGAGTTCCCCCTTTTAATTTATTTCCCCTTTCTCCGCTAAATATTTTATCTGTTCACTTTTGCTACATTTAATTAAAACTTCAAACACATGTCTCCTGCAATAACTGCTTTTCTACTTTTTAAATCTTTTAATTTAAAGATATATCAATTGACATAAGTATGCTTTTTGATTCAACAAAAATTAGTTATTTACATATGATATGTTAGCTTGTGTCCTCTTCCCTTTTCCTCTCCTTTTTCTTTCCTTTCATTCCCCCTCTCCTCTCTCTTCTATTTAATTTCCCTCTCATCCTTTTGTTCTTTTCTTTCCTTCTTTCTTTCTCCTTTTAATTCATTATTTCTTTTGTCGGTTCTATTTGTTCCACATCATTTCATTCTTTACTTCCATATATATATATATATATATATATATATATATATTGTCATCCACAGACAGTCTGTTTTGTTGTATCACAACTCTTCAGTGTGGTTAGACACACAGGACGCTTCAAGTTAGGGTCGAAACCCGCCTTACTTTATGTGTGACAATATACCGGCACAGCTGGTCCCCACTATCTCAACCTCCTAAACCAACTCATGGCTATCGTCTAGTAGTTTCTCTCATCACCGACCGGGTGCATTTCACATGCTTTAAAAGCACACAACAAATACAACAATATAATCAACAGTGGAAGAAAGAAGTACAAACAAGCACGGACCTGGGTTAACTCCAAGTGCAAGAAGAGAGAGGTTTAGGCACTCTTCTGTTGTTTTCTGTGCATCTGTGGCTATCGCGGGCGTGTATCCGAGAGAAATTCCCACACAGCCCTCAGGAACCCTGACTCATTCTCTCGAGTTGGCCGACCCGGCCTCTGGGTTCACAGGTCCTAATTCCCCGCTCAGCAGCAGTCTTTCTCTGACCGTCACTTTCCCCCGACTGTCCTAACTCCTTTCTTCTGTTGAATGCCCTGGGACCTAGCCTTTCCTCGTCTTCTTCAGGTCTAGTAGGAAATCTCGCGCGCAAGCCCTTGGTGTTGGTTTCGCGTCAAAACAAAGGAATCGTCTGACTGGCTCTTACCCACACCCACACCCACATAAACGAATGCCACCCTTCAGGCCTCATAGGCTAGACATGATATCTAATCTCTCATCTATTTCGGCGACATATTTTCAACTCAGGAATTTTAACGCATATGTATAAGCTTTCGTTTGTTTACATTTTGCGCTATCTGATACCAGAGTGCAAAGTTCGTTAGAAGAGCTTTGCATTACGCAGATTGCAGACGTTAATTCCTTCGTCAGAGTGCTCAATCACTTGGAGGGGAGCTTATAATCTGAGGATACAAAAGCAATTTCACATATCTTAAATTTACTAGTAGTATATATGACTTCAAAGACTGTACTTACCAGATTAAGGACTGAATCCTTCAATAGTTATGCTTTTATTGTGACTTAATCTTAAATTCTTTCCCCGGCCTAACGACGTAGTCAGATGACGAACCCTGGATGTTTGAATCCCAAAATTACATTTTTCACCACTTCACTCTATGATGAAAAATAAATCGTACTAATACTGCAATTTGAAATCCAAGAAAGCTCTCTGCTGTACTTTACACACACACACACACACACACACACACACACACACACACACACGTATATATATATATATATATACATATATATATATATATATGAAATCATGGAGATCACTTATCCGAGAGGACAGGAAATACATGTTATGTATATATATAATTATATATATATAGCACATATTTCCTGTCCTCTCGGATACATGATCTCCATGCTTTCATATATATATATATATATATATATATATAAATATATATATATATATATATATATATATATATGTACATATGAAAGCATGGAAATCATGTCTACAAGAGAACAGGAAACACGTGCAATATATATATATATATATATATATATGTACATATACATACATATATATATCTGTGTGTGTGTGTGTGTGTGTGCGTGTGTGTGTGTGGCACGTGTTTCTTGTCGTATACAACCTCGTCCAGTATTTGAAACTATCTAGTCCTGTGTGTCTAACCATTACAACGAGCTCGGTTTACAGTGTTCAGCTAATTCTTTCGTCGTTATCAAAATACAAAGCAGTCACCTTTTTTAGGGGAAGACCCCCATGTGCATATATACATCTTTAAGGAAGTTTTAGAATTTCGAGGTTTCGTCGGCATTAAATTTCTTGCTGCAGTTTCATGTATCGGACAATGATCATGCGCTATTCAGATGAATGATCGGTACTGATATGAGCAGAGGAGCCTAGGGCAAAACACCTCAATGTTGGGTGAGGCCGAATGGTTTAATATGACTTGATTTGTCTGATAATCGGCACTTCCTCCCAATGTGGTTATTTTATGCCGGAGTCAATTTATTAATTATGAAATTCAATTATACACCGTACAAATATCTACAGGCATTTAAAACAAGTAAGCACACCGTACCTAGTTACAAAAGCCAAGTTTAAATCCTTTAAGATTTAGATTATAGTTACATGAAAGATTGGAGGAGTTAGGATTGATTATTTCACTGGATAGAAGAATGAGAGTTGATCTAATTGAAACTTTCAAAATAATAGAATTTCTAATTATGGAAGAGATTTTGTATTGGATAAAGAAAATGTTAAAAATTAAGTTTTAGTTTTGATAATGATTTTCTCGGATCAGATAAGCCGAAAATTTGGGTTATAATATTGATGTGTATTGGTCTGCAAATTGATATGACTGTTCAAATGTCTACTTGAGGAATTCTTTCTTTTATCTTTAACGAGATAGAATTTTCCAAACGGCTAACAGACTTTTTTGGTCTGATTTGATTGTTCCATTTTACTCACTGAGATTGCTCCAGGATTAATCGATGTCTGTTCGTGTTTTCATTGGTTGGTAGACTAAAGAAATTATATGTGAGTAGAAACGGTAGCTGACCACTTCATATGAGTATGACCATTTTGAATTCGGAGCATCAAGCTATTTATTTGATTTTATATATTTAATAAACTCCATGTTTTCCCATTTCTTTTTAAAAACAGCAAATCAACACAATTTCAGGGTATTTCTCAGAGAAAAAAAAATATTCAAGTGGTCATTCGAAATTTGTAATTGAACCAGAAACAATTCTTCTTAATTCTTGAAAATTGTTATTTAATCGAATATGCTCATCCTGAAAATAACATATTGCAGTTATTTCACATTTCATAAAATATTGGCATTCAATTGGAATTACCTTACTGAAAATAAACAAGATTTATTTTCGCCAATTCTGAGGCAACGTTGTTTTTTGGATATTCCCAGTATCAAATAAAGAAGGTTCTTATCTGTGAACTCTTCAGATATACAATTCTACCCTATATCCTATAATTGATAAAAAAAATTGAATAAAACACATTGACTGACATTCTATACACAAAACTGACAAAATAATCAAACATTCTTTCGCGGTTCACTATTATACTTTGTAACACTTGTGACGTAATGTTTATCATCTTAAAAAGCAGACCCAAATTCAAATCCTGAACGAAGCAGGTTGCATTTTGCATAGCCCTAATACAATCATATAAATCTAACTTCGTTCCATTTAGCTAATGGTAAATAATAGTACAGACTACTCTCTTCACCTTCGTATAAAAACCGTTCAGGCGGGGATGGAGAAAGAAAACAGAATTCAATCTAGCTGTAAGCCTAGAGAAAAAATGGATTCCACCGGGCTAGTTCTACTTAAAATATGCTACCTGAAAATCGCCCTCATAATCAAACCAGATTATGGAATCAAGGAAAAAAAAATCTTTTATTGTTTCTGGAGAGAACATGTTATTTCTAGATTGTTCAGAACTAAAGAAATAAAATAAGACCAATATTTTCTTCTTTAAACTTCGCCTTTGGGATTTGAATTATGAAAATTTCAAATTTACCCATTTTCCAGAACATTAGATGTAGCATTAGAGAGAAAAAATTTAGAACTTGTAAATGGTTTTCGTTCTCTTTAACGTGGTTAAAAATACATGGACATTTTGATTCACATCGGTTTTTATTCAGGTTTCATGTAAATGAAAATAAACAAAGTTGCCGGTTTTCACGTAAAAAGAGTTTAATATCTAAATTTCATTATTTATGTTAAAGAGCAAAGTTTGAAAGGAATAAATGGGTATTTTCTATATTTTTACACTTAATTAGGGTATAACATTTCTGTACGCAACATAGAATCAAAATGTCTCCACAGAAATTTAACCTTAAATGAGACTTTATATGTAGGATGGTTGTTCAAAAAGTACTAAGCCTCTTTTAAAAACAGGAAGGTACCTGAACATCTTCGTTGTGTGATAACGCTGCCCCTTCTTGTAAAACTAGAAAAAGTAATACAGATGCTCTTCTTTCAGTGTAAGGCTTACAACTGTTTGAACCACCTTCAAGTACACACACACACACACACACACACACACACACACACACACACACACACACACATACATATATATATATATATATATATATATATATATATATATATAATTAAAACTTCAGGGTACGCAGAGTAAGTTGTCTAAATTACGGAAAAATGAAAATAATGCTAACATCTTACTTTATCAGACATAATTACAGAAATTACATGAAATCATCTTGAAATACTATAGATTGAAATTATTCTAAGAAATCCCCAGTGACTTCAACCACGACCTCTAGACGACTTAGGAATATCCTGCAAGTCTATTCGACGGTCTACTAGTTTAAATTGGTATATACTACCATAATACTTAACTTCAATTCCTATTTGTTGTTGTCTGGAGTTTTGTTTGTCTCTGGCTCAAAAGCGCTCCACACATAAGCCTCAAGGGGATTGCAGTCGGGGGAGTTAAGCAGGAATGTTAGGATTGATGTGGTCACAGAATCTTTCTTACTTCTTACAGCCATAACTTGGTTCTCATGCTGGTGTGGCATAGCGCTGAGTCGTGTTTCCAGACGTAAAATCTTTCAGCAGTCACCCTCTCGATCCAAGAGTGTACTACCTCCTTCAGTCACTTGATGGTGGCCACTACATTGTGTCTGAGGACATATGAATAAATGAATACAGGAACGTCAACATGGATAGAGACCACACGAAATATCCTGTTATGGACTTTGTTTGTGTTGTACGTCTCACCAACCGGACGAGTGTGACACAAGGTGATTTTTCGGTCCGAGCGTAGGGAGGTAGCTTAGACATGCTCGGTAGTTCATAAAATGCATTGAAACTCTCCGGTATTCCCTTAAAAAGGGGTGCTTTATGCGCAAGGTGATAAACCCAGCCCCTATGAAGATTGTAAGAGCCTGGGAGGACAGCTCCTTGAAGTTCAAGGAGTGCCGCTTTTAGAGCGCATGAGATGAATGTGTTGTATACCGTGATAAAAAGATATATGTCTTTTTATTCATTCGTAAGGGGTTGAAGTTTATGTGGTGTGTCCGACGGGTGAACGGAGTGAGACAAGACAGATTGCTATATTGACCCATAACTTCTTCTCTTGACCAAAGCACGCTGTTTTATCTTCAAGACCCCACTTAGCACTTCTGCTTCTCGGCCGCAGTTGCTAAGCTGGAGGCCTAGTATGAGCCACAGGCCACAACGGGGCGCTCTCAGTGGCTGCAAGCTGGCTATGACTCGGTTCTCACTGTTTCAACTGACTCAACTGCTGCGAGCATCTGCATATATTATTTTATAACGCCTACAACTCCCGATTAGATCACGTTTTCTTACGCTTATTTACAAAGTGGCGTTTCCGATTGATTGCTCAGTCAAGGGTCTATATGTAACAAAGGCAGGCTTCCTGGAATCCATGTCAGGCTGCCAGGGAAACCAAGGCACACCCGAGTTGATCCGTGGACCAAGCAACACTACCGAACGAAGTGTGTTCCAGCGTGGATTCGGTAGTTGTTTTTCATTACTATCGTATATTTGGTTGGGGCAGAAAAATCTGTGGTTTTTATGTGAGTTCACTATCTGATTCTCAACGAAAATTTTCTCATATGAGAAAAAAAAACAAAAACATGTTTGTTTCGAGGAGATGCTTTTGTTTGTTCAAAAACTTTGTCAATCGCTATTTCCTCTTGATCTTCTTGGCTAGTGATAAAAATTAGCACTCTGTCGTCTTCTATGAGAAATACCGAATTCTCTACAAACCTGATAAGAAACACAAATACTCCCATGTCCTGAGGCATGGACTGGATTGACTAGCCAATTCTTTGATAATCATGGCCTCGATTTCACCAACATATTTGGGAGTGCTGATTAGAAAAATCTGAGCGATGTTTCTACGGTGTCGTACCTTCGTAATCCTCATTGGACTCAATAATCATCTGCTCTATCCTCAGATTAACACTAAAACATTCAAGAATCTTCAGTTTGGAATTTGCATGAATGCAAGCAACACAGTATACCGTTACTAGTGAGATACGTCATGGTACCATTTTCCCTAAAGACAGTGCCCAACTAATACTAGTTTGCTACCCAGTAGATAAAACCTGAATGAACCAAAGCGTGTGCGCAATATTAAATAGTTGGCACCAATAGTTGCCTACGTTTTAATATCGCACATGTGCATCGCAAACTTCTGATAAAAATAACAAAGATCGAAATTCAGAAACATGTCATATTTGTCATAGTTGCATTAATATCACATTGGGTTGAATTCAATTTTCAGTGACAGCGGAACTAGGGATGTGCTGACTGTATTACCTGTGAATGGTTAAAACCACCATCTCACATGAAAAAAAGGTGTCCTGGGTAGGAGATTAATTTGCATCTGATATTGAAGCTCCAGTTCTAGAGATTTAACTTCATTTCTTTTACTTCCGTATCTTCACTGATGCGGAGTGATATTACCTTTTAAAGTCCAATCAGTCGCTCAAGTAGAACTATTTAAAATGATGTCTATCCGATAGGAAACTGTGCAAAAATAAAAACTTTTTAAAAATAACATCACAAAAAATGCAAATCTGAACGTATTATTAACGCGGTTCTCAAATCTCTTGAGGTAAAAAAATGCTAGATGGTTTTACAAGTCATAAAAAGTATATATCAATCGATCAATGAATCAACTTCTACCAATTAAGAAGCTTTCTACAAATCGTAAACAACTTCCACTCACAAATGGGTAATGAGAAATTCATTGTAGTAGTACCTGAAGGCATATTTTCTCTGAGTGCCTCGTTTTAGCATCACAACGGAATATGTCATTACACTCTTGAGACATTAGATTGCGTGAAATATTTATATTCATTGGCCTAATGGGTAGAGTGTTCGCCAATGGTCCGGGGGACCTGGGTTCAATCCCAAGTTGTGTCATACCAAAGACTCGAAAAAAGGTACCTGATACCGCCTTGTTTCACACTCAGCAATATAAGGTACGTATCAAGGGTAAAGTGGAGCAATCCAGGGAAAGGAGTAGCGCCCTCTCATACATGTCGGAGTTGTAGCTATTGAAAAGGGAGCCTTCTGTTCGCCCTCGACTACGGTCGCCAACTTTACTAATATATACACATATATATATATATATATATATATATATATATATATATATAAGGTATTTTTCCATCCAGTAAATTCGGAGTAGAGAACAATTCTGTGAGGACAAATGAATTATTAAAATTTCGAATATTTATATGCTCTTAACATGATTGAAATAAATCAATGTGACAGAATAATGTTTTTTTTCTGGAAATAATATATATATATATATATATATATATATATATATATATATAAGTCTAGTGGGTAGGTTGTTAGACAATGGCCCGGGAGACCAAGGTTCGATCCAAAGTCGAGTTATATCAAAGATTCGAAAATTCTACTTGATATATCCTTGCTTAACACTCAGCACTATAAGGTACGTATCAGTGGTATAATGGAGCAAACCAGGGAAAGGAGTTGTGCCGTTCCCTACACAGCTAATGAAAAGGAACCTTCGAGTAGCCTTTGACTACGGTCGGGAACTTTACTTTATATATATATATATATATATATATACATACATATATATATATATATATATATATATATATATATATATCATATCGCGCTGGTAGCACGGATATCCCTGACCCTCTCTCGCCACTCCTCCCTATCGTTCATCGCCCTAGGTAGGTCTTCAGGACAACATCCCGTATCGTCACATAGCTGCTGAATGTATGTTCGCGCTGGTCGTCCTGCTTTTGCACGGCCATGTGTGGGGGTCCATAAGAGTACATCTCTTATGAGTTCGTCCTTGCTTCTCCAGCAGTGTCCTGCATGTCTGGTTAGTCTAACTTGAATAGTTTTCGTGATAGGGGGCAGGTGGCCGTACAGTTGGTGTCTTGTGGGGTGCTGCCGCCAGGAATTGTTTATATATATAGTCAATCATATTAGCCAATACACCATGAAAAAAAAAGACAAAATAACGTGGAATAAATAAAAGGCATCCGAACTTTGAAAAAAACATATAGGTGCTTCAAACAACTAATATTGTGAAATTACACTTAATTCTTCCTAGTCATAGAATTGACCCCTTGATGAAAATTAAGTTCAATTGCTAACTCATACGCAAAAATTCACTAACAATATAAAATATTTATGAAAACCGAATCTCTTATAAACAGTTTAACTGCCAACTCACAACACTCAATCATCTTTTAACAATCTAAATGTTTATGAACAATTAATCACCTATCAACAATTATACGAATTGTTAACTCGTACAATAGATCTAATTGCTTATGAACACCTCGGCACCGATCAACAATTTAACTATTTCCAAACTCATCTGTAGTCACAGATTAATAATCGTCAAATATGGAAAATTTGACTATTGGCTAACTCACATATAGACTCGTATTAGGCATCTTATTATTTAATAACACCTCTTTACATATCTACAATACACATATGCACCATTAATCCCCTCCCAACACATCCAACGAGTGTCCTGTTTATGACACTAAACAATCTGATGATGAAGTTCCTGTAATACTGGAGCTTTTGGGAATGCAGAGAACACTTCAGTGCCATCGCTCCCAGGTCCACTCTGGCCTGGAATGGTAGCACCTGATAGGGTCCTATCTATGGGTCAAATAGAATTAAACTGCATACTTATGCTAAACTGAATTGTTCTAAATAAAACTGTTTTGACATCTAAACTGCGTACTTATTTAAAACTGAATTGTTTGAAATAGAACTGTTTTTGACATTGAAATTGTACTTGTGCTAAACTGAATTTTTAAATTAGAACTGCTTGACGAAACTGAATAGCTTTAAATAGAAATGCTTTCGATAATTAAGCTGTATACTCATTCCAAACCGAAAATTTAGAAATAGAACTGATTATTTGTATAAAATGGTTTTGGCGTTAAATAACTTAGAAAGGTAGATATGCCATAAAAACTAAACAGCAATCCAAACCCACACAAAACTTAACGAAATGTTTACTCACACATAGTCACGTATTACCAATCTGTCAATGAAAACCTCGTCACCGATAAACAATTTAGCTAATTGCTTACTCACCCATAGTCACGCATCAACAACTTAATTGTTTATGAACACTTCATCACCAATTAAAAATTCAGCTAATTACTTATTCTCATATTCCTACTTATTACCATTCTAATGGTTTATGTACCACTTGTCACCAATCAATAACACAAATAATTGCACCTCACACACACAACCATATATGAACAATGCAATTGTTTATGAACACCTTTGGCCCATCAACAATTTAACTATTTGCTAACTCATACATAGCCACGCATTATCCATCTCATTCCTTAATAAAGTCTCCTCACATATCGATCTTACACTTAAACACTTATTAATAGACATGAATAAATAACACAAATATATAGAATTATGCCTTACTCTACACAATGTACATGACGAAACTGCAATAGAATAAGTCCAAGTTATATGAGATACCATTATAATAATTCAATCAATCAATTTTGGTCTCTGACATAAAGTCGAAGATTAAAAAAATGTTATCAATTTATAAAAAATAAGCAGAAAATAATATACATTAAAAAAAGAATCAGTGCTTTTTGTATTTAAACAGGTTATTTTTTCTTTTTTTTTTTTTGATATCTCCTTATTTTTCTTGAAATTATTTATTAGCACCCAGCCATATTGTAACAGCCTTAAGATTTAGTAAATATCCGTCTATCTGTCTGTCTGTCCATATTAACAATCTAGGCATACGTTTTCTTTTGACTTACTACGTCGAGAACCTTCATTTTCGCATCTAAAGGAACCACTTCACGGCTTGCTCTTGCCTATCTGGCTCATTTCTATCACTTCACTTGCATACTCAGCAAAACGGTTGTTGTCGTGGATTTGGTGACCCGATTTCAAACCCTGGACGAGACTGCGTTTCACTTTTCACAAATGCCATTGCAAAAACTACGAATTCACCCGTTCTCCTTACTCGCTAGAGCTAAATAATAGAAGTGAAGAGATGTTTTAGTCTTTGTTTGCCAACCAATTTATGAAAATGAAAATCTGAATTCAAACCAGTTTTACTCCGCTCAAAATCGACCTTGTATTACCCACCCCCACGGTTTATGCATACATTTGAGTGTTTGATCTCTTATGAAGCCAAACATATGGATTATTTCTGAACTTGACCTGGAGAAGTTGTAGTTTTTGACTCGATAAACACTATACAAATATAAATACCTTGATATATATCAATATACGAATTATCAGCAGAATTTCATGCATAATTCGGCCGTTACTACCGCAGTGAAAATAACTTTTCTTGGTATCCGTACGATTTTAGTCTTAGGCTGGACCATGCTTGAGAAATACCTACATGTTTTACCGTGGAACAATAGTTACAAGGGTAAACAAGAAGAACATTGCTACTATATCAATTTAGATATTTTCTTGGTGATCTAAATTCACAGCCTTGTGTCATATTAAGCTATCAACGAATAGAAAAAAATATTTCGTTGTATTCTTGGAAAATGTAAATTTATTCATGTGAAGAAAATATAATATTTACCTTTCTTAAGGTTCATAAAACAGAACCTTCTCTCAGCCACCCAAAAAGATAGTCCCTACATAAAATCCGAACCTAGGACTTCGGATAGCAAAATTTGTGACAAAGAAAAAGAATTGGCATGATTTCAACCCAACTTTCAGGGTGTGTTAGAATAATGACAGAAAAGGAGAATAGACTTAAAAAAAAAGGTTTTAGCTTTATGTTCCCCAGACCATTTTGATGTACATTGGTGTTTGTCTTATTGCACTTACCCTCTCTCCTGGTAATTTCAATAAGAGGTGAATGTCACGATTAAGTTTCCAGCAACGAAAAAAGGAAATTTTCTTCATTTCAATGGTTCCACAGCATAAAAATTTTGGGAAAGCAATTACAAAAATAGGTTAATGTTACCTTACTACTCTCAAAAGCTAGAAAATATCAAAATTAAATATTTATTCAGAATATTTATAAATTCTAAGAATTTGGTATCTCGGAGGGTTTTATTTGTCTTTTTTTCTAGGGAAATCCCGTTTTATGCGTTTACTTTTTGTCAGCGGAGCCAAATTTTATCCATTACACAATTAAACGTTCTTTAAATATGAATGATTTGTCTAAACTTTTTTAATCCACGTCCTAGATTTTTTTTAATGATAATTTTAAATAATATGAGTAAATACTGCTAATCTAACAAATTGGCAACTTACACCTGGCGACTGATTAACACCTTAACCGAGAATTTATACCTAGTTATCAATAAACAATCAATATATTGCTTGTGATTATCAATAATCTATCAAACTGGGACCCCAAACCAATCCAAATAAGCTAATTTGCCTTTCTGCTCTTACGTAAATTCCTATTTGCTATCTAACTTTTTGGACTTATGATCAAATCAGCTTGAAAGCAACCAATGGACCTGTGATGAACATGCTCAGCACTTAGATAAATTACCTTTTAGTACGAATGTGTACTATAAGGCATCTATGTACAAGACTATGCAAAGTTTAGTGAATAAAAACGATCCAACCAATTGTAAAAAATTTCCCCCTAATACGTTATATATTTGTCTTACATTCTCCGAAATGTTTCTTTTTTAATCAGCGTTTTCGATGAATAAAGAACTTAGAAGTCTATCACAGCAATCCCTTTTCCAAATTTTACCATTTATTTTTCTTTTGATCTACAACTTCAAACGGGAACGGAAGGGGCATTTTCAGTGGTGTAATAATAGCAATCATAGAAAAAGAAAGTATACAAAATATCTAAAGTTGAAATGAAAAGGAATTACTTAACTTAGCTATTATTAGGATCACAGCCATTGCTTAATGGAACCAATGGAAGGATATTAGCAACATGATCATTTTAGTGGAAGCATTATTCGGCAGAATTCAGTGAAATGTCTCTATTCTATCTCCTTGCCATTTTTGTTTTATACCAGAGTAAACTGGTGATCTTTTCCCGGAGTCTAAGAGAAAGCAAGTCTCCTCAAATACCCAGGACTTTTCTAAATGTTCAAGTCAAACTTGACAGCGCTGTAGTCTGGAAGGTGTAGGTTTTACTTCAAATCTCCAATTCATCCAATCTCTCTTCCAAATCCCAAGAGATTCCCCCCAAGCGAACCAGCTACACTTAGTATCATCTTCCAGCTCTCTTTTCAACTCTCTGGCAAGATCCAAATATTTATCTATGCATCGCTTTCTTTAACATTCACGCTGTGATCCACTGGAAGAGCAAAATCCATAATTTTTATCTTGTTAATCTCTGGGTGGGTTTTGGCGATCAGTCTTTATCAAAAAATTCCAGAAGATTTTATAGATCTCATTTTATAGAACGGATTTTGGTTTGTGCATATCTTATTTGCCAACAGGATCAATTTTTAATCTCTTACACAATTCCCAGGGGTTCACCTTTCCTACCCAGTCATGACTACTTGAAGTATTACAAGTGATGCTATCAGGTAACTTCTAGGTTACATTTTATTTTTTTGTGGCTCGACGCCTGGTTGTGACATCTCACGATACGTCAAAATGGGATCACACACTTAAACTTACAACCAACCTGCAATCTCAGGTCCGAATTAGAATTGTTGATGCAAAACAAAATGATATATTCTTTAGCCAGAAAAATTGTAAAGTGGATCAAGGTAATAAAAATATCAGACGTATCGGGATTTGACATCCAGATCGAACGGATAGTTGTTAACAAGGTTTTGAAAATTTGCCAGATCGGAGATGCAACCGTGTCAACAGATCGAAAGGTGAACATGAAGGCAAGGAAGATATTGGAAAAATACCATGACAACGCCCAAAAGGAAAAAAGGACAAAGGTTAGAATCGTGCCTATTAAAATTGGCAGGCTTGGAAATGTGCCAAAAATAACCTGAAAAACCAAGACAAGGTAAAAATCTATAGGTTTCAAACAAAAAATAAAAATGTGAAATAGGTAATTGGTCTTTAATTTTAAAAAAATAAATTAAAAGAAGTAAATAAATAAATAAATAAAGAAAGAAAGAAAGAAAGAAAAGAAAACACCGCTAAGTACATATTCACACAGTGTGTAAATTTCAAAGAATTAATGAAATTATTCAAATTGTTGCAACCCTATGGTCTGCGATTGGACTGTTGAATTTGCTGGATGGGAATATTTTAAATATTCGCACAAAACTGATGATTCCAATTCAGTAGTACTAGCATATTCTACAAATCTCATTGGATCATTTGAGTGATGGGTGGTAAACAACCATGTACCTAACGTGTTGTTGGGTGCCGTTTCCAGGATTTCTTCAAGACAGCATGTATTTGTAGCATATGTAGTTCCTATTGTGTTTAATGTTCAAGCCTTTTGTTAGAGTCCAACCATACTATGATTCAAGTGTTGTAACTATACAGTAGCACTGACATCACTACAGCTTAAATGATATCTCGCGTTACTCTATCAGAAAGATCATATATATATATATATATATATATATATATATATATATATATCGGTGTCTACGTGTATAGGTGTCTGTGTTAGTTTGTGTGTAAATAACATATAACTATACAGAACAACCCCTGCGTGCGCGTGCGCGCGCGCACAGACACAGACTTATATATATATATATATATGTATATATATATATATATATATATATATATTCCTATGCCGAATGGCAAATATGAAATGTTTAACGATATTTTAGATGATAAAAATTGTAGGAGGATTGATCATTTGATTTTAACAGCAGGTCAACTCAGCTTGGCTACCTTATGCCGAGAGTTTAGGGAATCGCGTTTATTATGTACTCCCATATATATTTTGGGGGTAATTTTTTTATTAAGAGTATTTTTTGTACCCAGTCCGATTGAAAACGAGTAATTTTAAACAAATCAATTTTACTCATCGATTGGTTCTTAACATGTATACCACTCCCGGTCCGAGTGTTCCTTGGTGTAATGTTAATGAAGGGGTACTCCACATTTCCAATATTTATAGAACTGGAGCCTTACCATCAGACACATTTCAGTGTCATCTACGAGTAGCCCCTATTTTTGGTGTAGTCTTACCAATCTGTAAAGAATACAGCCAGCATATTCCAAGACTCACTGACTTGGCGGATATATAGTTACTGTCTCATATACAATTACTTAATTCGGTATAGTCATCTTGATATGATAAAAGGGAACATTTTTAAAATTTATCAATCATCTCTACTCAGACTCGTATTAATGAAAGACTGTTGGGTAAATACATAATAATCAATTAGACATTTTTAATTTATTATTTTGAATTTCTGTGATAGAAATTTTACCAAATTTCTTTAATGTGTATAATTTCAAATTTTGTTGAATATACCTCTCAAATTATTCGGGGGTTGGAAGCGCTGTGGAAATGAGGCTAACGTGCTTTACCGTGACATCGTAGTAAGTGAGTTCCAACTCCGGTTGCACTATTACGTTTACTTTGAGACTAAAACCCTTGGGAAAAGTATGATGTTCCTTATCCCCAAACTTTTGGTTAAATAGTATGATTACTGTCCTTCTATATGGATATTTTTTGGGATTGAATAACACACGAGGGTTGTTATGCCATTGAACAAAGAAAAAAGAAACAATAACAAAAAACAAATAAAAAAATTGTATAGAACCAAAATATTCATTGGAAGAACATTTTCAAAAGATCTGCTTTTGTAAATTTCTTTTTCCTTTAGGATACGCAAGGTATTTTGACTAAAATGCATTTATTCATTACTCATCCCTGGTAACAGCAGGTATTTTTCTAAAATAAATTGTTTTATAACTCCTCTGATAAAAAACCGGATATTTTTGCAAAAGTATGTTTCATTAGTCATCCCTGTTAATATCGGGTATTTTTGTTACAATATATTCCTTCATTCTCTATATTGATAGCGTATCATGTGCCAAGATGTGTAGTTTTTTCTTCAATCATTTACGCTCGATACTTTTAAAACAGACAACTGTATAGTAACTAAACTTGAACTCTAAAAATAACTTTAATATAATCGTATTTCAAAATCACTGGATTGAATGCTTTCTTATAAAATATCAGACAAAAAAAGTGAGTGATAGCATTGGAATGAACGTATTTCGAATACCAGAGTAGTTGTTTTACAGCCAAATCTCTCAAGCCATACACCTTACATTTTGCCCAATACTCCACTCGAACGGGAAATTAAAAGACATTTCTCAAAAGTCTTAGTTTTAATTCTGTGAGTTGGAATGTGCTTCCGCTTTCACTTGTCGCTTACAGAAGTGAATATATCAGAAGATTAAAATACTCAATTTCAAAAAGGTTGAACCTTATGCAAAAAAGAGAATATGCAGCTGCAATGAAAAATCCGAAGTATCCGTTTGTCAAACAGCATGTCAATCGCACATGTGAATAATTTCGTAAATTTAAGGTTGGAATAGCGCTGCATATTAGAAATGTTGATTTTCTTGATTTTCATTAAAAATTTTTGGATTTAATATTCTTTTACACACACACACACACACACACACACACACACACACACACACACACACACACACACACACACACACAAACATTCATTTTGCTTGAGTGGATATTTCAACTGTGAATCTCAACTCATGTGCCAATACATAGATACATAGATACATGCATATATATATTACAAAATATTTAAGGATATGTTTATATACATTTAATTAAGGATACATATATATATATATATATATATATATATATATATATATATATATATATATATATATATATATATATTTGGGTAATATTCGGTCAGGTTAAACCAGAGTTTGGAGTAATTCCCTTAGGACAAGAAAATCATTCAAGAGCTGAACATTTAAATTTTCCTGGTAGAGAGCTCAATGTAATTTATTACAGAGCAATATTTCTTTAAGAAAAAAACCAAAGACCGGTTAATTCAGGATTATAAATTTATTTCTATCCCGTATTTTCAGTTTCTGGTGTGAACCAAAAACATGAAGAAAAAATTAATACAGGACTTCTTCAGTCCCAATGGATAATTAATTAAAATTAAAATTAAAATTTATTTCTATTTTTAAAATTTTTATAGTTTAAATTTAAACTATAAAAATTTAAAAACATAGAAATAAATAGTGAAACCAGGGAAAAAAACGTATCCAACATATACACTAAAAAAATAGGTAGCTAATTAAATGGTATCGAAATTAATATAAGCATTAATATCTCTTTAAAAGTTAATTATCGAACTTAATATGAAAAGAAAATAAATTAAACAAATAAATAAAAAAGTTAAATTACCGTAATTATAACTGACAGAAGAAATTTGAAAAATTAAAATAAAACGGAAATTCAATAAAACGAGGAGGTAACTCCTAAATCTCGTCCCGCTACACCCCACGTGTTTATTATGGTTTAATTTTAATTTTAATTTTAATTAATTATCCATTGGGTCTGAAGATATCCTGTATTAATTTTTTCTTCATGCTTTTGGTTCACACCAGAAGCTGAAAATACAGGATGGAAATAAATTTATAATCCTGAATTAACCGGTCTTTGTTTTTTTTCTTATATATATATATATATATATATATATATATATATATATATATATATATATATATATATGGGTTTGTGTGCTTTAGTAGGTTTACAACCGTTTTTTTTGTGATTGAAGTTTATTTACACACACACACAAACACAAACACACACACACACACACACACACACACACTCACACACATATATATATGTGTGTGTGTGTGTGTGTTCGTTTTTTGGTGAAATCTATATATATATATATATATATATATATATATATATATATATATATATATATATATAATGTCTTCCGCAGAAAAAATCGAGTCCTT
The DNA here is from genome assembly GCA_963585895.1 of Sepioteuthis lessoniana. Taxonomy (NCBI): domain Eukaryota; kingdom Metazoa; phylum Mollusca; class Cephalopoda; order Myopsida; family Loliginidae; genus Sepioteuthis; species Sepioteuthis lessoniana. The sequence continues at coordinate 96,160,645 of OY757904.1, forward strand.
ATCTAGCATTTACGCCCTCCATGTTAAATAAGAAATAAGGATATAAAAAACAATAAAATTAGTAACTCCAATTACAATTTCGAAAATACCATATTAGAAATATCTATGAATATTTTTCCTTTAAATCATTCTTTTTCTTTCCCTTTTAATTCGTTTTTATTCTTTCACTCATTCAATCTTCCCTTTGACAGTGATGCCCAATGCCTATAGGAAATAAAACTTATAACTTTCACCTGAGTCTTGAACTCATGTCAGTTTTTGTCTGGGTGAAGTTTGCTTATATATTCCTGCTGCCTTAACATCTGCGCAACAAGATAGTCAATGACCACGTACATATTCAAAACAGCACGTCTAACGCAGCTTAGTCTTCAGCAGCACCCTTTATTAATTATTGTTTTACACAATAGTTATGTGAATAGACTTCGTGCTTAGCGTACTGGTATTATCTATAGGAAATGGACTCGGCTAATCGATTTCAAATCCTTGACTTGGCTGTCTACATTCCATATAGCGCTAATACCTTTCGGGAAAAGTATGAAACACTATCTCTCCCAGCTTGAAGAAATCTCTGTATTCAAACATGCAGCAGATGTAGAGAGGGATAAGTCCTATCGAACTGCATCCAAACTAAGTAATTCTACATTAGTTGTGCTCCGACGATCAAACCGAATTACGTGAGTAATTATGTGTTTATAGTATCTAAAACCTATTTTTAAAGTAAAACTTTGTCACTTATTATTATCATTAGGATGATGAATGTTAAAATGAATAAAAATTATTTATAATATTTATCGATATAGTTTTACATTAAAATGAATATTAAAACAGTTGCTCTTACATTTCTTTTTCTTAAAGCAATAAACCTGGTAAAATATTCACTGTTAATTTAGGAAAGAATAACTGGGAAAATATAATTTATCTCCATCCTGATCAGATAATCCTGGAGGAGAATTAATTCACTAATCCCCTCAATTTAATGCACTATTCGCATATGTCTTTCCTCTAAAAACCATTGTTTCCTTTTTCTTCATTTTTCATTTTTTCCGCATTTTATTCTGGATTTTCTTCTGAGGGAATAAACAGATGTATGCACTGCTGATGCATCTTCTGATGCATCTTCTGATGCCTCACATTGACAGCATCTCTTAAAGAGCCCAAACAGCAGGAAGACAGCGAAACAAGTGGGTGGGAAAGTGTTTAACCTTTACATCTTAAGTTGGATCGTGTGTGTGTGTGTGTGTGTGTGTGTGTGTGTGTGTGTGTGTGTGTGTGTGTGTGTGTGTCCGTATTGGAAAAGGGTTCACCCGTTTGTCAGAATAATTTGACAGGACCTCGAAAAAGTTCAAGAAAGCTACAGTAAAAATTCAGCAAAGGAGCAAATAGAAATAAGTATATTGCCAATGTTGCATAGGTTTTCATCTCTTAAATGCCTACAACAATGAATGCACATTTAACGCACCTGCGCACCTTACTTACCTGTCATACTAACATATCCATCCATACATGGATATACACATATATGTATGTATATATGTATTTTCCATAAAAAATAAAATTCATGCACAGTATTAAAGAGGCGAGTTTGTCATAAATAATTGCAATCTTTTGTAATTCTTTTAAAAATTAAGAAAAAAACATATAATATGAATATGCATTAAATAAATCTTCCTAAAAATGTCGTAGTTGTACATATATATATATATATATATATATATATATATAATCTTGAAAAATTTCAAAATTCATTTTTTACTTTTCACATATATACATATTCTAAAACAAAGACCTAGAAGCTATCACTTAAAAGTTATTTCATTCAATTCTGCCTTAGCTATTTGGAAAACATCCATAAAGAAAATTTGAAAAAAAAAATTCTCATGGAATTTATCCTATTTTTAGGCGTTTAAAAAACAATATCATAACAAATTATTAAAAATAATAAAACTGAACTGTGAATTTACACCACTTATATGTTCCACATGAAAATGACTTTGTGACGCATTCTGTAGAGATTTTTGGTAAAACTTGGCGGATAATAAATCTTTTGACATGTCATCACTGGTTGGTTTTCTATATTGACAGTGGCATAAATATTGAATTCAATTTATAATCATGGTCTCCAATTATTTGCAATGCAAAATTAATGAAATTGCAAATAATTTTAAACAGGTAAACACTTCACACTTTGTTGGAATATCAATATATTCAGTGTATTAATATATACCAGTATATTTATGTAATTTCAGTCATTTTAGTTTAGGTTCGGCAATTTGTTTGCACATTTAAGTGATTTCAAATATTGCTATGTAACACTAAAATTTCAATTCAGCATCAATGATTTGTCAGCTCAATTAAATGGTTAAAAATTTCTATTTGACTCATAGATGGGACCTTGACAGGAACTAAGTATTGTGGCAATAAAAGGGTACTCCCTTTTCCATAAAGCTCCAGAACTGGAGCCTCACCGTCAAACGGTTTAGTGTCATTTCCAAGAGATTCATTGTAAGGAGTGTATCCCTCTGCAGAGATACAGTCAGCGTATTCTATTACCCCAGGTGACTAGGAAAATTATATCAATCAGTGCCAAACGGATAAAAGATGAAGTAAATGTTAATATCGTTTAAAGAAAATGTTTCTGGTGAAATACAGGGTTGTGATATTGTATTGCTACATGTTTACCGGATCTAAATCCAGCAGCTATTTTTGCAGGTCAGTTACTACTGAGAAGTGAGTTTGATCTTCACCAGGTGGTCAATGCTTGTGTTCATTGAAAATTGAAACAGCTTTTAGAAATTCCAATTAGAGGGTGTGGCAAGAAAAAAGATTTTATTCTCACCCCCAAATCCATACTTTTCCCTTTGTGCTAAACATAGATAAATATGGTTATAATATACAGTAGCTTTAAATTTATTAATATCAAATTCACATCTATTTTAAATGATAAACAGATGACATTGTTTATTAGAAAAACTAAGTACAAATAGTTTGCTAGGGTAGATTATAGTCAATTGTTAAGTAATTTTTACATTTATTAGCAAGAAAATTGTGACTCAGGTTTCTTGTCTCCATCAAAAATATATACATCATGACATATGTCACCATAGTTCATAACTGCTCGTGAGTACCCTGAGTATGATACTAAACTGACATTCATTGCCATTAGTTCCATGTCCACTCTGACCCGGAGTGTTAACACCTATTACGGTACCATCTATGGGTTGATTAAATCTGTTGAAAAACTATAAGTATTCTATAGGAACGTGCACAAAAAAACCTATAAGAGAAAAAATACACAAACTATAAATATGAACTTGTAACGAACAAGATTTACAAACCTCTAGGCATTAAATAACCACAGATGATTTCATATAGCGTTAAAATCAATCAATAAATCAAGACTGTTCTTGATTTGTTTATTTACAAGTAATTATATCATCAATTGACTTAAAGCAAATATTCAAAAATGAAAAAAAATTCTTTGGACCCCTTCACATGGATTAGCAAGTGTTGACCGACTAACAATAACAGCTCAGTAAGGACTTAGGATCTATTCTAAAATACCTGCCAGAAGCGATGGATGATAGAGACGAATGGAGACAGAGAGACAGAGAGACAGAGAGAGTCAGTGAATTCTTGATTTCAACGCAACATGATAATGATAATATCATTAATTCCAACTTAGCAAACCCTATTATGGATTGAATGATTTTTATAACGTATCAAATGGTTCAGGGTTAGAAGTTTAATTAATCGCATCCATGTTTATATTTTTCGTGAAGTTGTTTTTTACGAAGTATTTTTTACTTTAATCGATAAGTAATGATTTTTTAAACAGATCTGTATAACACATAGATGGTACGCTAACAGGTACTGCCACATCGGGTAAGAATGAAACTTGCAGTAATGGAAATGAGAGAGTAATCCACACTCCCTAGATTTTTAAAACTGGGGCCTCGCTATAAGATGTAGTTTAATCTCATATCCAAGATACTCCATTTTATAAATAATCAGTATTCTCTCAGTCCGACCGAAATGGTGCACCAGGATACAATGTAAGCCAGATGCACAGAAATATCACTATTTTTATTTATTCTTTGTGTCAACTGACTACGCTCTTTTCTAACAGACAAGTTACTAGATAACGAAACAATATGGAACAAGAATGTTACTTGGCCTTACATGTATGCTTGAATGTGTGACCACGACAACATCACTTCCTAGATGGGTGGATCATAATCTTTGCCTATTACACCAACTATCCTTTTCAAGCACCTGGACTCTCTGCTGGGCCAATATATAAGAGCTTTTAGTCTGCCGTCCGTCCAAGTTTATTAGTGTCCATTTTCCAAATGCTAGTGCACTATAACGTAACAAAAAGGCCGTCCTCAGGCTTATTTAGAACTATATTAGTTCCACGCGCACTAAAGAGCAGCCCTAACACACTTTGTTGTAAGATTAATTGTAAACAGTGTAGCTTGATTTTGAAAGAGCACTACGAAATATATGTCTTATACTATTTGTTCTCGATACCCATCCTTAGATACAAACACACCTCACTTTATGAGTCGGAGTGGCTTAGAAATAAATTAATACATTCTATTCGAATTATTCCTTTGACAAAGAACCTGAAGATTAATTAAAGAAAAATAGAGTCATTTTTACTTTTTTCTGTTGTGAGGTATTTGTTGCAAAGAATTACAATAGAGTCTATTTGGTGAGCCTCTTTCAAATCGAACGTAATTTCCTTATAGAACAACGAAATATCCACTTTTTCAGATTTGTAATTTCTTATATAATCTCACAAAATAAATGGATTAATAGATCAATAAATTATAAGGATTCAGCTAATCTTTTTTCGTATATAAAGATCCGTACATAGGAACACGCCTATATTGTTTTAATGAGTTTCTATGAAACAGCTCTGGTTTATCTTTTGTCCTCAATATAACCGCGTTTAAAAATATTCTAATAGTCATCAATTATAATTGGAAGTTTTACTGATATATCAACACCAGTGAGAACTTGGAAATTACTAGAGCCGGAGATAATAATTTTCCTCCAGTATGTTTTTGAATGAACTCCCTCCACTATATTACCAATTTGTAATCATTTCTCCTCAGTTCTATTTTCCTGTCTCCTCATGATGAAATTGTTAAAAAAATTATGCATTTTACTTTGTGATGATGTAAACATGGTCTAAACAAGAACTAATAAACCAATAAAATAATGTAAAAGGTAATTTGTGTTTAAAATAATTACAGAGCCCAGAAAATGATTGAAAAATTAAAATTTGAAATATTAAAAAGTTAATAAATTAATTTAAAAATCTAATTTTGATTTGAAATGACTAATAAATCAATACAATAATTTAAAAATTAATTTGGATTTAAAATAGCTAAAAGGTCAATAAAATAATTCTAAATATTTGTTTGAAAGCAACAGGTGCATTGCAACATACATTAAAAATAATTTTATTCAATATGTTTTTCAGCAACTCGAAAAATAATGTTCTCATAGCAATCCAAATGTATCCGTTATATTTCCAGCAGAAATATCCAGTTTAACATAGAAAGCAAGAAACGTTTTTATTTAAACTGAAATGAAAATGATAGAGTAGAATTAATCAAATTAGCAACATTTTCAAACCATCTGAGAAAAACAGTGCTAGGTAAAGACAAATCTGCTGTGTTGGCTTTTTAAAATACGACAGAGATATCAATGAAAAAATTTGGACATTTTGTTGGAAAAATACTGTGAAACATATAGAAACAAACTTTGCAAAATGTTCGAGGAAAACTTAATCTTTGTGAGATAGTTTCTTTTATGAGCAGACGTGCCAGAGTTATTTGATAAACACAAAAAGAGACTTTTAATTTCAATGCTTCTTAGAAAAATGTTGAGACCGTCACAGAATCTTTGTTCACCAGACACATTATATCGTCTACTTTTTATGTCGATAAAATATTTTCTTTTTTTTCCCTGGTTCTAAAGAATGGATTTAATTATTTGTAGGCCTCCTAATTAATCTTATGATGGAGTTTTTTCAACAAGACTTGCGTTGATGACGCATTACTTTAATTAAAATGAAATTAACTTTCTCTCAGAATTTAGTCGGTTTGCTGTTATATTATCAGTCATTGGCGAGTGGATACTTTTATGTGTATACATTCATGATACATATTTAAAAAAAAAAAAAAGAAAGAAAAAACATAAAAGAAAAAAAGATAGATAATAGGTATATTTTCCGAACTCCAAAAGTTTATACTCCACTTTCTGTACTTTTATTTCTTAATTTAGATATTACTAACGCAAAAACCTCAGACGCTTTAACATATGTTCATACAGTTTCTAGATGAGTGTTGGGAAAAGAAAAAAGTAGGCATCCATTTTTCTCTCAATATGTCGAAGAAGCGTTCAGTTTTAGTTTACTTTTAACTTTATTCAACGTTAAAATCTGAGACGAGAGACATAAGTACAGAGTAATATCTAGGAACAATTGTCGGAATGCATACCTATCACTCATTTCCATTCAATCATATTCTTCTTTTCGAAAAATGTATAATGGATATCCGTTCTTAGGACATATGGTGAATATGAACCGTGATGTGTATGCAAAAATATCGAAGGAAAAAAAGAGACAATGCAGTTTTATGATCTAAATACCCCTTTTTTTGTAGGTAATATAGTCAGCAAAAGCTACGTTCCGCTAACAGTGTTACCAAACATTATGATAATATATGTGTGGTACTTCCAAAAGTTCTAAGCTTCCCCTTGAAAGAAGCTAAATACGTTTGTAATGGCAACCCATTGTCACTACTTATAAAAGTAGAAAAGCTAATTCAGGTTTGTTTTAATTTTTGTGCTGGTGGGGCTTATACAAAATTCAGAAGTGTGCAACAAATTCAGAAATGGACAAAAATGACTCGAGCAGTCATAGAGTATCCGAAAAAAGGCGTGACGTAAAAAGACATTCATGAAGATATAGTACAGATACTCGCTGAGGATTCCTTTTGCTATGTAACTGGAATAGTTGGCTGTGGAATTAAAGCGGGACAGGGTCATCAGGTCTTCCAAAAACCTCAACCACAGATGAACAAGTTGATGCCATTCATCGTATGGTTTTGGATGACAGACATTATACTGTGCAGCAGATTGCTAAATCCAAAACATGCCCATTCACACTGCTGAAATTGATGTTGTTAGAACAGACAACTTTATCCTTGAATTGCTACCCCATACTCTCTAACTCTTAATCAGACTTTTTCCTGTTTTCTCTCGTCTTTTCAATTTCTAAGAATTTCCATATATAGGCATTGTAACACAGAAAACAATAGGGACTGATATGAGAAGTTCACGTCAAGTTTATAAGACAATACCATATTCAAGAGAATGTTGTATTATCTGAGAATCGTGAGAATGTTAAGCTATACTTAGCTAGGAATATCTTTTATTTCTGTATTCTGTGACTCATTGGTGCTATAACATAGATTGTTCATAGGAGTTCCACTTATATAGGGTGTCTTGGACCAGAACAGCCTGGTAGAGCTCATCAAAATCAATAGATGAATAAAAAGTTGATGTAATATTTAGGGGTACTCGAAAGTTGATTAAAAATTCGAAAACATCAATTCATAGATTGGTTCCCACGTTTATTGTTAATGTTTTAATTAATTAGACTGGCATTTCTACCAAGTTTCTAATTGTCCTCTTGAGCAAGGAGCAAATTCTTATCATCTTTTGAATTTCCATATCTTTATATAAATATTTGCAACAATACTAAGTTGGTTTTGTAAGAAATAATTTTAGATGTAATTTGATTATTGCATTGCATTTATCAAGGTTCTACTGATAATAGAGAATTTATATTAAGTATATTTTTCATCAAATAAATAGTGATTGATGCCAAATTCATGTTTTACACATGGTCAGCTATATGTTGGGTGTAAGGTGGTTGCTGTGTTTTACGTTATGTCAACCCTTGATCGATGACTTAGCACTAAGTTTTTTTTTTTCAAGCAACTATAATTTTTCTAGTAGGAACTGATAACTTCCAATTGAATAGCAACTGGATGTTGTGTGGTGATAAGGAGAAAACGATTAATCACAGAATAAGCAAATTCAGTGAACTGAAATTAATTTTTCATATGAGTAAGCTTCACGAAAGGGAAAAGTTATTCACTATTGAATGCTGACAAAAGCACTTAACTGAATCTGCAGTAGAAAATGAAACAAATACACTCTAATGGACTTCGAGATAAAACGGATAGCCAAACCCAGAATATCGGTCGTAGTTTCTTAGCTGTGTAACCAGACGGGTGGGGTCGCCAGCCAAACACGGGGGTTATTCTTAGGATCGTATCTTTATATTGATATACCATTTCTTGGACAGCCGGAATTAATTCGCTATCTAACCACGTTGTGATTTAAGATCCAGTCTGCAAATCAACGATTAGCCGTTTTTGCGATTACTCAAACACCTCCGCAAATTATCTAAAAAAAGAAAATAAGTGAGCAAAAACAAAGCAACACAGCATTATGTTTATATTAGCGTCTAGTGTATGTTATAGAAATTGTTCTTCATCAACTTTTGACATTATACAATTCTCTTAGAGACCGACAAATTGATTTTATTTCAAGCTTTAAATTTAACTGCAAAGGCAGTCGCTCAGATTTGGGGAAAAAAACCACCTTACGTCGGCCTCGTTTATATGCTGTCTAAAACGTCTGTCTGTCTGTCTGTATCTCGATCTTTCTCCATTTCAATTTCGTCTGGTCTCCGGCTCTAATTAACTTTGTTTGACAACAATACTCTGCGTTAGATTTCGACCAGACTTCTAAATCGATCTAATTTCGTTTCTCGAGAAGTTTGATTTATGTATTGTCATAGGTAGGTCAGGGTGGTGTTGAGAGTTTCCTCAAAAGTCCGTAGTAAATTCCACACCGAATTAATGAGCTAAATTTAGCTTCAGAAATCGTTTGATTAGTCATTTTAGATTTGAACTGACAACATTTTGTTTTCGTGTTCAAACGAAATAAAAAATTGCTTTACCATAGTAATGACCTTCAGCGTGACAGCATTTTTTCCATTAACCGAATTTTTACAAACAATTAAAATTTTCATCTGTCACGGAAATTTTTTTATGTTTGACAAGTTCTTTTTGATCTGCATACTTCAACACTGATTCCGCAGCAGAAATATTCATGATGAAATAAGCAATAAGTTTTATTTTCTACGCTCAAAAGCTTTTATACACTCATAATGTATTTTCTATAGTCTTCTAAAATCAGTATTAACTTCGTTTCTTTTCCTTGGTATTAAACTCTGGCTATCGGTCTCAGAAACCCATCATGTTACAGTTTCGATTAACAGGAGGAAAATAATTTGTTATCTAGTGCATTTTGCCGTTACAGCAGACCACACATTGAAAATAAAAGAAACCAAGCAACTTGATAAATAACTCAATCTTGCCAGAGAACTGAGAATTCGAAATTAAATATAATTATAATTTTTCACCAAATAAATAATGAGGGGACTAATCACAAATGCATGTTTTTTCTATATGATGGGTGTTAGTTGGATGCTGCGTTTTACGCTATGTCAACCCTTGATAGATTACTTGGTAACAAGTTTTTTTTTCAAGCAATTATAATGTTTCTAAAAGGAACTGATAAACCCCAAGGGGATTGCAACTGGATGCTATGGGGTGATAGGGAAGAAACAGTTAATCACAGAGAACTAAAAAAGTAGTGGAACAAGAAATTTACAGTCATACCAATCGTAATTGGCACCTTTGGAGAAGTTCCAAAGAGCCTGGAAAAATTACAAGGAGAAATAGAAATTAGAGGAAAAATGGGAGAACATCAATAGTGAAATCAATGAGGATACTTAGAAGATACCAGGGAATCTGAAGAGAGTTGGTGTCCCATAGATTTATGGAGATCTGGTATCAAAAGCCCGTAAGGAGTACAATAATAATTGTTGGAAAATATATGAATTAGTTCCTTAAGAATTTCGTTTTTCTTTTTTGTTATTTGTTCAAGAGCATAGTTTCGTCCTCTGCTAATCGAATGTTTTACGTAATTACCTTGTTATTTGTGAAAATTTTGATGATATTTTAACATAGACACCTTGAAAGAATCTCTTTTTATAGTCTCCGAATGTACAAGAAATAATTTCTATTTCCTCCCTTACTTTCCTGAAATTAAATTCTAAACTTTCTTCAATCTCGGATATTTTGAAACTACAAGGTTTCGGCAATCGTTCTGAAATATGGTAACGTGTGTTACATTTCGGAAGTTTCAAAAGCTTTTACTGAGGTTGAAATTACAATGAACCACAGTAGGCTATGAGATATTGAGCTCACCCAATATACTACGAGTGCAACTTGCTGGATTTACCTTTATGATCGTCGAGGTCCTTGCTACCTGAGCGAAATTTCTGTTTTTTGTAGTGGGATTAATGGTGATTTTATAACAAATGTTTTCGGTTACTTCAACGGAATTATGATCGAGTTCTAGACAATGCTGTATATCTATCTGTGTGCCTTTCAGATGGCACTCGCTGTAAGACAATGCAGAGAGTATCAGAATTCGATCTACTATGGTACTACTAACCACAAGGTGTACTTATCACGCCTTAAACAGCTTCGGTTACGTGATATGCTCATACCAAACCGTTGGAAAACTTTTGACTCACTTCAGTAATTTGGTGATAGCGTTATAGAAAATATTGTTAACATATATATTTCTCGTTAATAATCATATCACTGGGAAATGTGACTGTATAATAATTATCTGAACTATGAAGACTTTTAATTTATAAACTGTACGCAAAGATTTTAAAATGGGCGCGCGTATAATAATTATAAAACAAACGAGGTATAAAATGATGGACTAAAATATATTAAACTTGTGGACATTTTAATAAGGAATCTCCATACCAGACATCAATTAGCGAAAAATGGGCAAGAAATAAAATAGCCAAAAAACAATAATTATATATATATATATATATATATATATATATATATTGAACATAAATAAATAAAATGCTAAGATTAGTTGGTTGATTTCATTTGCTGGTGAGATCAAAGATTTATATTGATTCAACAGTTGCTTGATTGGTTGGTTGGTTGTTGGTGTTCTATGGCATATCAATCGTTGTAGATTATTTAATCCAAAATCTTATATATATATGTATATATTTATATATATATATATATATATATATATCTTTGCAAGGAAATAGTATGTAGGAATATTTATTTTTAAACGAATCGTTTGAACACTTACATTATTATAAGCATTCCCATTATCCACTCATAATTCCAGTTAATATTAATCAGTCATTTGTTCAGAGTTAAATATTCTAAAGTATTTTCTATTCAACATAAGAAATACTATTCATTAATTAATCCTACCAGACGAATATAAATATGGTATCGTTGTATGGTTTCAAAGAAACTAATTATAAGAAAACTTAGTAACTAGTTAAAAAGTTCTGTTTGAGCCTTAAATGGCACCCTAACAAGTACGACAACTTCGGGATTAATATGAATAAAGAGGTACTCCACATTTTTTAAAGCTTCAAACTCGAGTTTCATCATGAGATGTAGTTTAGAATCATATTCAAGGCACTTCTTTTGTTAGTAAATAGTTTGTTAATAACATTATTTTTAAACAGGCTTGTGTTCATTTGTTTGCAAAAAGTTAAAAATTTTCCCATATAGTTATTCACGACAAATAATTTTTTTATATTATTCATCTGTTTGAATTCAGTCAAATGGATTCAAACATTGCAAGTGAATAAGTGAAAACAATTTTCAAGTATTCTTTATGATTCTAATAAATATTAATCATTTTTTTGCACATAGTCAAATAATTTCGAGAATTGCTATCTACTACTAATTCTATTTGCACACAATTAAGTCGCTTCAAGTATGGCAATCTAGCAGTAATAATTCTGTTTCATATCAAACATTGGTTTGTATACAGTTAAATGGTTTTAAAGAATTGCTATCTCAGCATAGTTGACCCTCATTTGTCGACTTTTAGCAGCTTTAAGATAGAATAGGGTGGGTACTTGTTTGCCACGAAAGCGATTTGAAGAAAACGGTCAGGAGAATATTTGAGTTGCACGTGCTTGCCATGATTAGCCGATTTATCTGATCAGGTTTCTCCGACCGCTACCTATTGTAATATAATGACCGAGGGATTTCGTTTTATGCCTTTGGGTTTAGTTAGGCTGAGAACCTTTCGGCTCAGTGCATGGGTTACTTAGGTGCAACATTAACGCAGGTGTTCACGCACGCGCGCGGGCGGAGCGGACGTGTCACTCAGAGATGTCACAATCGCCCCAGACGGGAAATAGGGCTAGGGAGTGCGAATAACGTCACGCACCGGAAGCGCGCGGAGGATTTTGGGAGTCAGTTAGTTGAGTTGAATCCTGCCTCGGGAGGAGACTGTTGGCTTTCGCTTGCTCACCGAAGCCAGGCCAGTGGCCTTTGTGGCGGGTGCCACATGAGATGGTCGTGGTGGTGGGGGGCAGTTAGAAAAGCCAGAATAGAAAGAATGTATATCTGTCTCCTTATATCGAAGAATCTTTAAACGCAAAGTAATAAAATGTTTCATACCTGAACTAAGAAGTCGTACGTGTTTTTCGTGTTTCGATATTCCTATCTTCTATGTATATATATATATATATATATATATGAACATTATATCTCCATTTCACATATCCGTCTCTGGCTATGGTACACTATCCCAATAAGAGCCAAAGTGGAGCGTTTCAAATCATATGACCATATCAATTTGCCAGGTTAAGGACTGCTTAGCCATCAGGATCTCATACCCATACATTAAAGACCACAACTCATGACAAAAAAGTTGTTCTCCGTCGGGGAGGGATCTTATCGCACTGTCAAAGTGCATTCCTCGAATTCTACTGCCCCAGCATACGAACCGGATAGTTATAGAGTTGAAACAGTTTATCATTTAATAATAATAATCAGTGAATAAAATTTTCAGACATCAAACGACATAAAATGGATAGAAGACAAAATATCATTTTAGACGGTTATTTTCGTAATTTTCTGAGGCTGTTCATGCTGCCTATGAAGTTATTTTATCTATCGAATTGACTTTGCAATTATGTAATGACCCAATCTCTTCGCCACGAGCGGGAGATAACACAAAGAGTAAAGCTGGTTTATTTAGGAGTTTTCCTTCTCCTAGACTGGCTGCCATGCTAATTTTAAAGAATCCTGTGTGCTCTAATATTTATCCATCGCCGGTGAAGATGTAATCATATTTCGTATATTTCTAGGGTTGTTCAAGCTGCGTCCAAAGTTATTTTATCAACTGAATTGACTTGGCAATTATGTAATGACCCAATCTCTTTGCCACGGGCGGGAGGTAACACAAAGAGTAAAGCTGGTTTATGAAGAAGTTTTCCTTCTCCTAGAATTGCTGCCTTGTCAATTTCAAAGAATCCTGTCTGCTCTAATATTTATCCATCGCTGGTGAAAGTGTAATCATATTTTTCTCCTAAGCATTGGCGCGGAGTGAAATACAAATAGCCTCTTTAAGGTTTTGAGTATAGGTTGACGTCTCCAACATCTATGATTGTCAAGTTGTCTTTTACTTTGCAATTAAATTGTTCCTCTCTTGGTCCAAATTGGTGTTAGATGTTAAGTATATCGCGGGCTTGAATGCCTTACAACATTTTTACGAATAGGAAGCGGACAATATTTCAGCAAAGATGCAAGGTGATCGACGTTGACTGTTGTTAAGCATAACACAGAGAGAGAGAGAGAGAGAGAGAGAGAGAGAGAGAGAGAGGGTAATGGAGTGGAAAAAATAGGAAATTATGCAGGAAAACCAGCTATTTTACCAATACTAAATATCCTAGTCTACCGAGTAATTACCCTAAGTCGGAGAAGAGGAGAAGGATTAGATACCTTTCCAAACGGTATTAACTAAAAGTCAGATGTAAAGGGTCTCATCTAAGATTTAAAATCATCTCGTTGAGCCGGTTTCCTCAGAAGATTACTATTGAACTGTGTGTAGAGTAACGATTTTAGTACTAAGTCTGTATGGTCACAAAAACCAAATTATTGTGTATAAATTCTTATCATTTGATTGGAAGGATTGAAACTACATAATTGTGGGAAAATCATTTGTATTAAGAGTTCTTACTTGAAACTATACTTGTTTGCAAAACATAAGTATTATTATTGTTACTTGAAACATAAATGCTTTCAAAAAAAGAATGAGGTTGGCATTAAATCATCAAATCAGTCAACCAAAAATTAACCAACCAACCAACCAGCCAATCATTAGCGAATTGATGAAAGAGAAAATCAATGAGTAATTATTTAACTAATATAAATTAATCACTGCTGTATCCATCCCAATTTTCTATTGTGACAAATTTCAGTTCAATTTACAGCGGAACGAGTCTGTAGAGTCTGTATCCTGATGAAAGTCATTTTCTAATCATCCAAATTCTAGATTTAACGAAGATAACTATGAAATGTTAATCTGAGTCCTTCACTTCTTACTAAAAAGAAGACCAATATCATCCTAGATGACTATCTTAATGAGAAGCAAACACATTCGAAAGATGTCTAGCTCACTATGAAATGCTCATCACAATTATTGGAACAACGCGGGCGACATCAGAATAATATTTGACAGATTTAATTTCATTTTTGCTGAAATTTTACAACCTCAATCGTACCACCGAAGTATAAATTTTTGAAGCTGATGAGAATTGTATTTTGAAGCAGGTCATATGACCTGATCAAAGGTTGGGTTTTAGTATTTCTCACTAAGCAAGAGTCAAACAGAAATCGATCCACTAATCCAGGAAGACGATTAAAAAACCTGCCAGCCCTGTGATAAGAATTATTATCAACCATTTTTGATAGCGAGAATATAAAGCCGATGACGTCAGTATTTTTGATACAAGAAAGAACTAATTTCAATGATGAGAAAAATGTTGAATCTTCAGATTGGATTTCGACACAAATGTTAAAAAATCTCACTGTTTTTTAATGTAGGATATATGTTCAAAAGGTATCGAAAATGAAGCTGTATTTACTCAGAAATCAAACGTGTGTGAAACGTTCTCGAAAATATTCCCGTTGGCATTCATCACATTTATTTCAGAGAGTTTTTCATAAATCAAAATAACTCTGGGAAATATTCTTTTGACAGAGGTTTCATTCAAGTAACAGCCGTCTCAGTATATGGACCAATCTTTACAAACACTTGCTATGTGAATTATCTTGAGTTCAAAGAAAATTAATTAAACACTTGCAAGCAGTATTCAAAGCATATAGAATACGTTTGTTTAAAATATGTTTCTGTATATAAGTTTCATCCCAGGAAACGCAAAGTTTCTTGTGCTAATACATATATTGGTCTAGAGGGTAGAGTCTTTGCAAATGGCCCCGGAGACCGGAGTTCAATCCCGGGTCGAGTCAAGCCAAAGACTAAAAAAATGGTACTTGATGCCTCCGTGCTTAACTCTAAGCTTTGTATGGTAGGGATGAACGGTAAAGTGGATCAGTCGAGCGTAATGTATAGCACGTTCCCTCACACCTTAATATGGTAGCTATCGAAAAGAGAGCCTTCGGGTTGTCCTCGACTACAGTTGCCAAATTTACTTACTGTATTGAGCCGCAAAATGTAGACCTTCAGTATTCCAAGATCGCTTGATGATACGAATTTATTCAAATCACCCTTATGATTATCATTAATTATATCTTGATTTAATTCATATTTATATGAAATATTGTCAACCGTTATTAACTTTTGAATGGTACTTTTTATTGTAATTTGAGACGGTTTTTCAGAGCATCAGGTTTCTCGAAACAAACTCGAAAACAAGTCTCGATTGTGGTCATTTTTTAAATGTCTGCGGTGTTTAATGATAACCGGAGGCCGATAATCTGAATTGTTACGATAAAACGCAATTATAATGAAGACTGAAAAATATTAGTCTAAATCAATTTGGCCAACACCTTGGTTAGTTTAATTCAATCTCACGTTGAGCAGGAAACTGGTCAGTTATTAAGATATGTGTTGATAAAATTACTTCTAATATTTGCCCCATCACTATTAGCTTGGCTTGGAATACACTGATTGTACTTTTTCCTTATAGATGTGTCCTTGGTATTACACTAAACTGAACTGATGGTGATACTCCAGTAATAGATATCAGTATCGTGCTGAGTTCCACTTCATTGCCATTATTCCTAACTGCACTTTGACCAAAAGTTATAAAAAGTTCTCATTTATGGGTCACATAGACATGTTGAGATGGTTTGGTTTAGTTTGGTTTCTTTGTTTAATGGTATATCAACCTTTGCAGGTTATTTAATGCCAAAGTCATTCTCCTAAAAGAACTGTAATGGTACTATTTAACCCATAACTTTCCCGAGGGTATTTGCCCGAAAATGAAGGTAATAGTGCGACTGGAGTACAAACTTGCTTACTACGTTTTCGCAGTCTATCGCTTTAACCATTACACTACTAGGACACACCCACATGCTTAGAAATCATTCATATTTGATAGAACTGTGTGGGAAAAAAACTCATCTCAAATAACTACATAATTTCTTTCCATTACATTTAAAACCGGTCCATTGAACCTTTGGGTAGAGTGTTCGCGAATGGCCCGGGAAACGGGGTTTCAAACCCTGGTTGATTCATACCAAAGCCTCAAAAAATAGTACTTGATATCTTCTTGCTTAGTACTCAGCATTATAAGGTACGTATTAAAGGTAAAGTGGAAAAATCCAAGGAAAGGAGTAACGTCCTTCTCTACACCTTGGTGTCGAAGCTATTGAAAAGGAAACCTTCGGGTTACCCTCAACTACAGTCTCCAACTTTACTTACATTTATTTCACCAGCCGGGAAGAAAATTTAACATATAATATGATATATATATATATATACATATATATATATATATATACATATATATATATATATATATATATATATATATATAAACACATGCTAAGTAGAGAAAAGTTGTAGGCAAGGTAATAAAGTAGAAATGACGTGACAATTTTGAATAATATGGAGACGCTGATTAGTCGAATGAGGTTATTGAGAAGGATTATCATAAGGATATGATAAGGGTAGTTTTACGTGTTTCATATTTAATTTTATAGCGATAATTTAATGATATAGCGATATATGACATGTTCTTAAAATTAATCAATCAATTGAACAATCAATTATATGTAAAGTATCATTGTTAATGATATTTACTGAACAAAAATTATTACTAAGCGAGGTCAACTTTAAGACACCTAATGAGGGGTTAAATCCAGAAGAGCTAATCTCACTTAAATCCAGAAGAGCTTATCTCACTTTTAATTATGGAATGAGATTAGTTCAAAAACTAATGATCGTAAATAAGTCAACATAATTCTATACATAGTGACTACTATTTGTACTTTATTATCTAATAGATAACAATCCAGTAATAGCCGATTAAGAGATGGATTGCTTATACAGAGAAAGATACAAAGATATCAATAATTGCTATACTGATTATGACTATTATGAGTATGGAGCCCTTCCTCCATATGTACACACATATCTCTAATTACCCAGGCATTCTGATACGAGTAGAAGGTGAAACAAGGTGAATTGTTAATAGGAGTGAATCTGGTTTAAATTCAGAGTTTTCCTACACCTAGAGTGGTTACATAACCAAGACGAACAAATCCAGTATTATCAATTATTTGCCCAGAGCTTACATAGCATTCATGCCTCTCCCAAGGGAAGAGAAACACAAACAGCCATGGCTAGGACTTGATCAGATCGCTGATACGATCTCTTATGACGAAAGCTGTTAGGCTAAGCGCGCATCCTTATTTTCACAAATGTGTCTAATCTTGAATGAGCGCATAGCATAAAGGTTATTGTTATAGTAAATGGAATCTCTGATCCGAGTTCACATCCTTCTCGATGCCCTTTGCGTTTCATTTCATGCTAATGAACTAGGGTTTTTGGAAATGGGTTAATGCCCTTTCGAGTATATATATATATATGAGGGTTATTCAATAATAAGCAGAAGAAATGCTTAGTGTTGTACCCTTTTTCAAAGAAAAAGGTGATTTCACATTCCAAAAGACCGTTAACATGACCTTCATTACTTTTTTCTACTGGAATGTTTTCACTCAGAAACTCCCTTTTTGATTCGGGCTCGTAGAGGTAAATCCAAGTTTTGTCTATTTGTAAACAATTTTAACTAATTCAAACAACAAGCTTCTCTATACACATCAGACATTTTTCTGTAAATTTCACATGGTTTTCACTTCTCAGTCCCCAAACCTTTGAAGGCAAAGAACACTGATGACAAAAACAAAATGATGTTAAAACATTTGTTCAGGTCTTGAGAAAGTTGTTTGATTTGCCAACATTTTGAATAACTTATAATTTTTTTTTGTTATAAACCTAATCCAAAAAAAAAGAAGTTTCCATTCATGAAAAAAAAACCTGAGTCTCTTTTTGCTTTTTTTGTACTCATTGGTACTCTTTTTGCTTTTTTGTACTCATTGGTTCGGCTTTCTTGTTTCTAGCAAAAAAACTTTCGTGAATTATTTAATGCCAAAGCCATCGTCGTAGAAAGCAGGAAGAGGAAGAGGTACGTGCAGGATGAAGCACAGGGTAAATACCTGGTTTAACCTCAATATTTTTCCTATTTAGTGATATCTTCAGACCCCTAATAACCTTAAAGGTTAACCTAGAATTATTTCTACAGGAGTCCGAGATCAAAATAATATGTTAGCAAAAACTCAATTTCCGCTATGGAAGTTCCCCTTGAGAAGACAAAAAGGCATAGTTGTATGTATTAGGAGGAACTAGATGACAGGTTTGGAAAAAAAAACGCCTGTAAAAGAATTCTTGATCGCCAACTCTGTTTTCTATGTCGTGACAATAGGCAAATCCACGCATCAAAAATATCGGACAGCTACATTCTTATTAAAATGTTTATTTTCCTACTTAATACTAACAAAGGAAATATTTGTCGTTCGTGTCTGACATGGTCAGAACTAAGTCCAACAAAATTGAATATATTGCCCAAGAAATACGGAGGGCTTTCGGCAGAATGATCTCTAGAATTTAAAAATTGCCCCGATCAGGTGCCACAAGTGGTGAAAGAGAACCCTTATATCTTTGAACAGCAGCTGCGGCATTTCATTTGCCATTATTGCGTGGAATGGTGAACATTATCGGAATAAAATTGAAATTTATTTGAAAAAATGTTGACTCTTAATTGCAACGAGGTGACATCTCTCGGCTGATTTGCTCACCAGACTTCATCCCTTGTTATTAGTTTCTGTCGGGGCATTCAGGGGTTCAAGTGCCTAATGGAGGCTACAGGTAACTGACGAAGGGAAAATGTATTTGCTACGAAATTGCAGTTATAACGGAAGCATTGATTATGCGAGCGCAAGAAAGCTTAAGATGAAGCTTCAGTAGTGTATGTAAGACATTTAGATAATATAATCTTTAAAACAAAATTCATGACGATAATAAAACTCAATGGCAATAATTCTTTCTAGTGTTAACATTAAAGTTTTTGCAGGTTCATATTGCTTTTTTATCTGACTTACAAATTCGAGAGAGCATTTTGCTAGAGAGTTAGCGTACTTACACACACACACACACACACACACACACACACACACACACATATATATATATATATATATATATATATATATATATATATATATATATATTCAGTAATGTATGACGTATTGGTCTAATGGGTGCAGTGTTCATCAATGGCCCGGGAGACCGGGGTCCAATCCCAGGTCGAGTCCTACGAAAAACTCAAAAAATGTTACCTGATGTCTCTTTGCTTAACACTCAGCTTTATAAGGTACGGATTAAGGGCAAAATGGAGCAATCCAGGAAAAGGAGTAGAACTCTCCCCTACAACTTGGTCTAGTACCTAATGAAAAAGGAGCCATCGAGTCGCCCTCGACTACGGTCACCAACTTTACTAGCTCACACACACACACACACACACACACACACACACACACACACACACACACACACACATATATATATATATATATATATATATATATATATATATATACGCCATACATAGTTTTAGATATCAATAATTGAAACCATTTAACAGTGTAGAAACAATAGCAATACTAGTGTGGAAACAAATTAGTTTTAACTCATTTAAAAATGAAATTGTCTTCAAACTATCTTCTTGCAAATGACAGTTATATCCATTTAACTGTATAAACAAATGATTAATAGCAAATAGAATTATTCATATTAGAAATATTGAAACAGTTTAAATGTGTGCAAAAGAATGAGTTCAGCCTCATATATTTAATACGTATGTATATATAGAATTTGGCATTAGATAATCTACAATATTTTATATGTTGTAAACCCAATCAAACCAAACGAAGATAATCAGATAAAAATTGCTTAATATTTAAGTATCTTCAAAACACAAGTTTAAAATAAGATGGTTCGACTCATAAATACATAAATAAACAAATATTTGCTAAAAACAGTCTCAATGTATTGAAACACTCTCTGCTCATTTATCTTCGTTAGGTAGATCTGTCTACGAGATGTTTACAATAGTAGAGATCGTCTAAATGTTGAAGACACCTGGATTCCCAAGATGTGTGCTAGTGCATTTGCACGTGTAAAATAGACGGTATTATCAAACAAGAATCTATAAATCTATAGACAAGACGTTATATACATTATTAGATTTGGAATCACATATTTTTCGAAGAAAGAAAGATTATTTTGTTTTAAACAGAATCTCATACTCTGGTGGAAGAAGAACGGCTGTCTTTGGATTGCAGACAGATATCTTCTTTACAACTACTCAGACATTCTATAGCTTCTAACAAACATGAACAGCAGATTTCTGATTTCTTGTTTATTTAATGGCATAAAATTCACATTACGCAGTCTAAGAGAGAAAAAAAATTCAATTTCCAAGAAGAGAACGTTTGTCTTAGATGTGCTTTTAACAACAATATTTTTTAAAGTTTTCCGATCCCCCACTGTTAATGCAATTAATATGTAGACATGTATAATTAATACAAATGTAACTATTTGTGATTTAAAAAAAAATGATTGCTCAGGGCCCAAGTGGAGAGCTGTAGACAAAATGAAAGCCAATCTCTGACACTTTTTTCACTGCTATTCTACTTTAATGCTGCGAAATCCACAATGTTTAGACAGTAATAAGAGTGAGATGAAAAGCGACATGATTCTCTAATATAAGTGGCGTTACAAGAAATTGGCCTAGTGGGTAGAGTGTGCGTCAATGGTCCGTCATACCAAAGACTTTAAAAATAGTACTTGATACCTCTTTGCTTAACACTCAGCAATATAAGGTACGTATCGAGGGTAAAGTGGAACAATCGAGGGAAAGGAGTAGCGCCCTCCCTTACACTTTGGTGTAGTAGCTATTGAAAAGGGAGCCTTCTGGTCGCCCTCGACTACGGTCACCAACTTTACTTACTTACTTGAGAAAGCGAAAATGGTAAAAGAACCAGGGATAAATGAGGAAGTCAAAGAAATAAAAAGGAAAAAATACAGAACTTCAAAAGAGAATATATATATATATATATATATATATATATATAATGATTGAAAATGAGAAATGTTTGCAAGAAAAATATATATAGTCATCCACAGACAGACTGTTTCGTTCTATCAGAACTCTTCAGTGTGGCTATACACGCAGGACGCTCGAAGCCGGGATCGAGACCCGTCCAACTTTATGTTAGATTAAGTTTCAAACCTCTCGGCCACCAAGCGACCACGTTGGCTAAGAAAATTTTTAAGGTATTTATTTAGCAACAGCAGCAGCAGCCGTTTGTTTACATTTTTTATACCCAATCGGCTACCGGAGTGCTCAATTCTTTCGAAGAGCTTTGCATTACGCAAGCGGCGGCCGACAATTCCTTCGCCAGAGTGCTCAACCCCCATGGGGGGGGCTATATATTGTCATCCACAGACAGACTATTTCGTTTTATCAGAACTCTTCAGTGTGGCTAGACACGCAGGACGCTCGAAGCCGGTATCGAAACCCAGCGTTCGTGGTGAATTGGTTACTGTCGTTGGAAATAGACATTGCTATCCGCATTTAAAACCTGGACAAGGCTATTGGCATTTCACATAGCACTATTATACTCGTGAAAGATAAGAATCGAACTATTTTCCCTATAGTTATTGGTATATAGAAGGACCGACTGGGCTCTTTCAAATTGGTATGACGATCGGTCTTGGAGAATGAAAAATTTCAAATTCAAACCTATTGAAATCCATTTAAAAATTGATCTTCTATTGTATCCTGCTTTTGCTGAAAGAATGGAATATTTGTATATATGTTTGCGTACGTGTGTGTGTGTGTACGGATATCCACACACAAGATAGAAAGCTTTGTAGAAAGTATATTAAAGAGTATGCAGCAAAATGCGTTAGCTAGAGTTTAGACCAGTGTATGCATTAAACCATGAACATGCTTTCTTTTTCAATGTCTTAAATATCAAGTTCCCTAACTTCTCTTCGAGGCGCAAAAAGCATTTTTTCTGCTCCCTCAATTAGTTTTTCGTTGTTTTCAATTTCCCTTTTTTCAGTTGATACCAGTGTTTTCCTTCCTTGTTGATACTGGATAATAATCTTCTCGAAAGTATGATATTTCGCTAGACATCATCATCATCATCATCATCATGTCATGATGCTTGTACGGATATCCCTGACCCTCTCTCGCCACTTCTCCCTATCGTTCATCGCCACTGGCAAGTCTTCAGGGCTACATCCCGTATCCTCACATAGCTGCTGTATGTATGTTCGAGCTGGTCCTGCTTTTGCTCGGTCAAATGTGGGGGTCCATAGGAGTATATCACTTATGAGCTCGTCCCTACTTCTCCAGCAGTGTCTTGCATGTCTGGTTCGTCTAACTTGGATTGTTTTCGTGATGGGAGGCAGGTAGCAGTATAGTTGGTGTCTTGTGGGGTTTTGCCGCCAGAACTTGTTCAATATTGCTCGCAATATTGTTGTGTTATTGCCGTCTAGCTTTTTCTCCAGCCGTTTTGTTAGTGTCCAAGTAGTGCATCCATACATCAGTATCGACACGGCCGCTGCCTGGAAGAAACTGTGTTTCATTTTATCGGTCAGGTTTGATTTCCATATGATCGATAGCTTTTCGATAGCTGTCCATGCCTTCGTTAGCCGCGTGTCGATGTCTTGTTCGGTTGATGAGACACGGCTTTCTAGGTAGGTGAATTTGTCTTCCAGTTTCAGAGAGGTTCCGTCTAGTGTGAAAATGTCGCCTGTTTGATTAAAGCACATATATTCAGTTTTGTGTGCATTGGCATGGAGGCCAATGCCTGCGGAGGCTCGTTCAAAAGTATTCAGTAGTGTTTCTGCTTGGTTGGACGTATTTGCCAGTATCGCTATGTCATCGGCGTAGTCGGCGTCGGTAATTGTTTTTGCGAGGTACCTTCTGCTTCTTTTCTTTGATAGCTCGAAGCCGTTTTCTCTGATTTTATCAATCGATGTTCTAAGCTCGTAGTCTAGACAGATGATAAAGAGGTATGCGGCTAGCGTGCCCCCTTGTAGTACTCCTGCTAAAATGTCGAAGTATTCTGTGTCTCCATCGCTAGACATATTAACTAGTAAATGTTTGGTTTAGAATAAAATTAACATTTTGTAAACGATTACAACTTTTAATTTGTGACTGCTACTTCCAGAATTTGTTCCATATAGCTCGTAGCATCCCTATGTAGTTCCTATCTCGCTTTTTCTCAGTGCGTTTGGTTAGCGTCCATCTGGTGCATCACTATAGTAGTATTGTCACCGCCACAGCTTGGAAGAAATCCCGTTTCAGTTCATCGAAAAAAATATATTTCATATTTCATATACACCTAGCCTTCGCTAGGTGTATATCAAAATTACTTTCAGTTGATGTGACACAGCTGAGAGGCAGTATGGCCACTTTCCTCCTATCTCAAAACCATCCAAGTTAGACGAACAATAAATGTGGAACACTCCTAGAGAAACAAGAACAAATTCATTTGAGATGTTCTTCAATGGGCCCCTTCTCAGTGATCAGTCAGTGTTAGCCAACCAGCAAGAAATTGTCAACAATAGCTATTTGTAGACAGAGGATGTAGTTTTGAAGACCTGCTGGAAGAGAAGGAAGATATGGACGGATGAAGAGAGATATTTAGGGAAATCTAAGATAGCTGTGTGAGTTGATCATGATTATGATTATGATGATGATGGTGATAATAAAGGATTTTTAAATGTGTTATTATTAAGTGATTAATCGTGTTGGTCAAGATTAATTTCTTTGTTTAATGGCATGCCAATCTTCGTGACTTATGTAATGCGAAATTCATCCTAGTAGATGAACAGTAGTGGTAATATCTAACATATAACTGAGGGGAAAATAGAGTTTCCCAGGGTATAAGTGAACGTAGAATGGAGTTTGAACTCACTTACTCCGATGCCAAAATCCTGCACATTAGCCGCTTCGCCACTGGGACTCCCTTCGTGTACCTGCCGAATTGTTATTCATCTAACAAATCTATGTTTATGTATATCTATATCTGTCTGCATTGATAAAATTTGTTATACAGTTTTTAATATTGTACCACTTCTGGCTATCTATCAATTAAGCGATGGCCATTTATTTATTTCTATTTCAATATATATATATATATATATATATATATATATATATATATATATATACATATATATATATATATATATATATATATATATATATATATATATATATATATCAAACTGTTTACATCCAATTCTTTTCCTTATTATTCTCGTTTGGTTCTATCTATCTATCTACCTATCTAATATGATTGCATCAAATATATAATAACTCATACGCATTTTTACTATTATAGAAATGATGAAATATACATTTCTGGCATTTCAATACTTGATCTTTGATTTCGTCTCATCTCAAGAAAACGAACTCAGAGAAAATACGATTACAAATCGTGTTCTTATTCGGAAACCTTTTTATACTCCCCTATGACATTCTAATATTATTAGGATTGGTGCTTTACTGATCAAGTCTACTCGAGTCAAACTTTTCTCTTCCACAGTTGCTGGACTCGATATGTCTGGTGCAGTCAAATAAGAAACGTTATCCAACTTGATTATACTATTTTCATTTGGCTACCGGTGTAGTCCTATAAGTATCGTCAAATTTCACTGTCTGCTGTTGCATATTAAGGGTCTCAAAAGTTCTCAAAGAAAGTTGAGGAAATAACCAAAAATAAAAACCAAAAAGAAAGAGGTGATATGCTGGAGAGATTGTTCATATTACGAAGGAAAAGATAGACGCATGGCTACCAAAAAATCTATTTAGGTTTATTTCTGATAACATCTCCCTCAAGCCGGTAGGAAAGGATTCTAATATACATGGAGTGGTTTTATTATATCGGCGTATGAAGTCTAGATCATGTACAGATCCTTATCTCAATATTTAAGTCTTGATTTTTTACTGTGCTAAAGACTAACCTGCCCATTTCAAAAACCTCTTCTCCGATCACCTCTCAAACCCTAAACTAGAGTTTTTGTTATTGACATGTTGACTTCTATGTCCGATAGAGCAAGGCTATGTGGTTGCTAATGTATGAGGTGGGGGGAGTCACTACATTTTATTGCAATAACATACATAGATATAGAAGTGTCTGTGGTTTAATGGTTATCGTCGTAGGAAATGGACAGTGCGACCGGAGTTCAATTCCTGGATGAGGGTGATTGCATTTCACATAGCATTAATATTCTTGAGAAAGTTACGAATCCACTGATTCTCCCTCCATCTATGCGCAAATAATAGGGAAGTCTGAGTTCTTTAGTCTCGGTTACGCAACCAGTCCAGGGAAAGGAAACCTCTGAAGATATATCTGTTAAACTCCACTTAAAAAATGACCATATGTCGTATCTTGCATATGCAGAGGGATTTTTAAATTCACACATAGATAAATGTAAGAGGCGCACTTATCATAAAGGTTATCCACGAATGAAATAGAATCGGTAAACCGTGTTCGTATATTGTATAAAATTGTTTGAATATCTGTTTGTGAGAATTCCCTTGAAAAAGACCTGAATCCTTTTCTTCCTAAAACAGCTTGGTAGGGGACAAATTGATTCATGCCTTTCTCAATGGCAGTCTGGTTTTTTACCCATGGCTAGGCAACCAGTCTAAGAGAAATAAATATCTGAATATGAACCAGGTTATAGTGGACCTTGTTTCACATTTTGTCGGTGACGAGAGGTTAAGGTAAATATTTACATGAACAAGTAACTCTTCCAATATACTTGAGAGAAGAATTTTGGTCGGTATGGTAGTAGAGGCTAATATTTCCGCTAATGATATATAATATCCTTTGCTTTGGTTCTGATAGCAACTGAGCGACATTTCAAAGTGCCTACAAAGCAGAAGAATATCATTGAATTTATCCATGATAGAAAATTGCTAAACCTCCCATCGACGTTTGCTGAACTTTAGCTTGACACCAAAAGTTGGATTGAAAAACATTCAGGCCTTGGGTAATTCGGCTCACCTCTAGCTTCATTGATTTGCAATGAAAGAAAAGGGCACCGCGATCAGCTCATCTGCAAAAATCAAGCCGATGAAAGAGGTTATTGTTTGTTCGTTTGTTTGGGTTTTATGTCATATCAACCTTTGTAAGTTATTTAACGCTAAATCCATTCGTATACAAATAAACAGTTCTATTTCAAACAAATAAGTTTACCATAAAAACAGTTAAATCGTCAAAAACATTTCCATTTCAATCTATTCAGTTGAGTCAAACAATTTTATTTCAAACAATTCTATTTAGCGTAAGTACAGTTTCAATATCAATAACCTTCAATTTCAAACAATCAGATTAGAATACAAAAACAGTTCAATTTCAAACAATTCAGTTTTGATAAGTACGCTGTTTAAATGTCCGATAAGTTATATTTCGAGCAATTCAGTTCAGCACAAGTACTCTGTTCAGTTCTGTTTGATCCATAAATAGGACCCTATCAGCTGCTACCAATCTGGGCCAGTATGGACCATAGAGTAATGGCAATGAAGAGGTACTTCGCATTCCCCAAAGCTCCAGCATTACTGGAACCTTATCATCACATTATTTAGTGTCATAATCAGGATACTGGTTGGCGGGTTCTTACCCGTCTGCAGATAAGCTGTCAGTGTATTTTACAGACCCAGCTGACTAGGCAATGAAAGAAGCTAGTTAGGTGTTTGTGTTTTATGACATATCAATACTTGTAACTTATTTAATGCCAAATCTTGTATATATATATATATATATATGTGTGTGTGTGTGTGTGTGTGTGAGTGTGTGTGTGTGTGTCAAAAGAAAGAAGCAGAAGATACCCTGCAAAAAACAATTACGGACGCGGTATTCGCCGATGACATAGCGTTTTTGGCAAATACACCCTGCTACATAGTCTGAAATGAGAAGTGGCTGGCATAGGCCTCCATGTCAACGAATCCCTGACGGAATACATGTGATTTAATCAAATAGGTGACATCTCCACACTAAACGGTAGTTCACTACCTACAGAGGAAGCAGTGTCTCATCAATCGAGACAGACATATACGCAACTAGCACTGGATTGGACAGCTATCGATAGCCTATCGGTCATATGGAAGTCAGGCCTGACCGAAAAAATGAAACGCAGTTTTTTGCCAAGCAACGGTCGTAACAATACTGCAGTATGGATGTACTACATGGACGCTAATTAAACATATGGAAAAAAAGGCTTGACGGCAACTACACAAGAATGCTGCTAGCAATAATGAATAAGTCCTGGAGGCAGCGCCCTACAAAGCAGCCACTGTGCGCTCACTTACCAACGATCCTGAAAACTATCCAAGTTAGACGACCCAAACATCCGGGATACTGCTAGAAAAGTAGGGACACACTCATATGTTACATACTCATGTGAACCCTTCACATGGACGAGGAAAGGCTGGACTAACAGCTAGAACCTAAATACAACAGCTCTGTGTCGATACAGGATGTAGCCTTGAAGACCTACCGGAAGCGATGGACGATAGAGTAGGGTAGCGGGAAAGGGTCAGGAAGATCCGTACTGATGGTACGACATGATGATGATGAACACACACACACACACACACACACACACACACACATATATATATATATATATATATATATATATATATATATAACTGTATGTATGTAAACACAGAGCGTGCCATTTACATTTTTAAGAGAGCCAGAGTTAATTTATTTTCCCTCAGTTAAAATATTGCTAGTTCAAATATTGCTATTTAAAACTAATAATTCTGTTGAGCATTATTCATTCATTTCCTCACAGTTAAATTAGTCTAAGTATAGAAAATAATTACGCATTTCTTTTTGGCCCATAGAAAAGGCCCAAGCAGGTACTACCACTCCGGCCCAGAGTATACCTGGGAGTAATGCTATTAAACAAAAACTCTATATTGCCCAATTTCCCAGACCGAAGCCTTACCATCGGATGGATTAGTGCCATATCCAGAACAGTCACTAGGGAGTTGGTCTTATCCTTTTACAGAGATGTAGTCCGTTTATTCAAGTCTCAGCCCACTCGGTTTATAAACGATGGACAGCTGCTTTGAAAAAATGGTGCTAATTTTTACAAATGTAGCATGCAGGTTCCTCTACTTATTGAACCTTTGCTCAATGTACCCCTTTTATGTTGCTCCCAGAATTTATCATATATATGATGGAAATAGATAGGAGTCAATACTTTAGGGGCGATCCTCGAATAATGGTGTAAAGTTTCCTCAAGTCATCTATTCAAGTATTACTGCTTTCTCTTGGCATTAATTCAGTGTCAGTAATAATCTTTCGTGGAGGGCGGGAATCTTAAAACCAGAATTCATGTATGCCATTTTGGCCCTGGCGTTTTCCAATCTTCAACTCTTTTAAGTGTTGAAATTAGTGAGCCCAAGTTTATATCGACAATGGGACTTTGTTCCACTCCTTGCAATGTTTTTTCATGGTATTTATCCATTTTTGTTTTTTTTTCTTTTTTGATTTTTATGCTTCCCATATCTTGCTACCAAAAAAGTGTTGTTTCCTTTGCAAATGTTTGCGCATTTGTTTTTATGTGGGTAGAAACGGGAGCCTTCGGATCACCCTCGCATACAGTCACCAACTTTACTTTTACTTATATTTCTCAAATTATATATTAGACTTTACGATTTCTACTTTGTTTCTTTACAGTCTTGACTCCTTAGAAATGGTAATGTTCCCTTATTTTTGGTCACGATTGACTTAATGATTTCCCCAATTTTTTTCACCCATTTTGGGGCTGTTGCACTAGATTCCATTCAGTTATGTTTTTCACTATTTTGTTTTAACTATTCTTAGCAAGTCTTCTTGATCATAATTTTTATAACTTGCCTGTCAACATATTTCCATTTTCTCAGGGTCAGAAAAGCAGCCTTTCTTTCAAAAGATCCTTACTTGGTCTGCAAGTTGTGATCAACTTGAGAGTTTCTTCCAAAATTTCTATCATTCTTTATCTTATATTGACAGTACTCAGAAAAATTTTGTATGACTATTTTGTTTCTTTTTTTTACTATTTCAAGGTCTGATCAGACAGTGATAGTTATGAAAAAAAAAAGAAAAAAGAAAAAAAAAAAAAAAGAGAACCGGTAGAATAGTAGACTTCACCGTTCCGACTGACCATAGGGTAAAACTGAAAGAGAGCGAGAAGAAAGATAAGTACCTTGCTAGAGAACTGAAAAAAAACTATAAAACATGAAGTAACGGTGAAACCGATTGTAATTGGCGCGCACGATACAGTACTAAAAGATTAGTAAAGGTAATAGAGAACTTGTAAATTAGAGTGGAGACCATCAGAACTACAGTATTGTTGAGATTGGCAATAATATTAAGAAGAGTCTGACAGATTTGAGGAAACTTGCTGTCACTCAGACTCCTGTAGAAAACAATCAGATGATGCTGGTTTGAAGAACTCTCAAATGAGTAAAATAATATTAATGATACATTTCTGTGGCGGTTTAAACAGATGTCGAGTCTCAAACTATTTATAGAATTTGTATTGTAACTATTCGCGTATAATATTCTATAATCAATTTTTAGAATTTATTTTCCCTCTTGAATTATAACGATTGATGTTTTAAAAAAACTAAGAACTTACATAACTAAACGTATTCAAGTATAAAAGTTTATCATCGTTTATATTTCTGAGGCAAAATTCAATTACTCTAGAATCTAATTCTATTCATTCTATATTGATATAAGATAAGAATTAGTGACCTCACTGCCCTTACAACATCAAACACTCTAATGCATACCAGGATTCTTTCATACCGACAGATGCCATTGGTACGGGTTGGATCAGTTAAGATGTTTCTATTGTTCACTGGGTCGATACATCTATCGCATTTCGTTTGGTCAATCCAAAGTCAATTTGAATGGACCCCCGAGGTCGTTAAAGCCAAAATCTCTTGATTTGATATTCATTATAACGAGGGTTTACAATAATTACTGACGTCAATTTATTAGTTTATTTTTTGCTCAAAACGAAAAAAATTCGTTGATGAATAATGAATACAAATAAATCGTGATAACAAGTTATTAGCAGATAATTCGTTAGTCATCAACTGATATATTTATTTTTCAGACCATGACTGACCATTATGAATACAGTTTTCCAATTTATATTCTATTACAAGAGTTTTATTCGGCACCGAATACTACTTTTCTATGGCCCGTGATATTACAATTTTCTTGAATAATATTTTTCTAATAATTTGGTTATTAATCCCTCAACTTTAATCATTATTCTCTCCAGGAGAGAATGGGTTATACTTGACTATTTCTGTCGCTTTTACTTCAAAGCCAAAAGCTGAAAGGTAGAAATAATCCAACTCTATGTACTTTTAAAAACATTCTTTGGGAAATCCACTTCAGCTTGATGCAAAAACATATTCTAATGGAGATATAGTTGTTATTGAAAAGAAAAATCACACACCAGAACATGATTGTTTTTGTTTCATAATGTGAAAAGGGTTAGATTTCACAACTCATATTCTCTTGGAATGTGTACTTGAGAAGAAAAACAATTGTCACACACAACAGAACATGAGGAAATGTGTTTTCTTTTATAACGTAAGAAAGAATAGATTTTTCAGTTCATATCACAACGGGGAAAGCGTATCTGAGATGGCAGACAACGCTCAAAATGCACACAATATAAAATCATAGAAAATGTTTTTAAAGTTGATTTTTAAATAAACAGAAATTATATCAACAATTTCTTTGATGTGATAAAACTTTGAATTGTGCCTTTGTTTCCTCTGCTTTAAAAAATATTTATACTACAATTTATTGCAATTTAACTATGCAATACAATAGAAAAAACAAAAATTGAATTTTATAAAAGTGAAGAAAAACTGCAATATGCCATTTTCTGATATTTTTTGTTTAATGTCCTATTTTGTCTGGGTGGCATGGAACTAATCTGATATATTTTATCGTAAAAATGCAACATTGTTCATTTTCAAAATAGGATATTTACCAACAAAAATATCAGAAAGTTCTGTTTTGCGGTAAATATGAGATTTTTTAAAAACATTAAGTTTTTTGCTTCAAATCCCTAAACTAAAACCATGATCTTGGTCAAAATTGATGTACACAATTACAGAAACACTATTATATTTTTTCTGGAGAGTTTATGTGGCGTAGTTGCTAACGCACTGAACCGCAATATCGTAATCAGCCAATTCGAACTCCAATCAGGCTATTACGTTCATTTAGGACGAATACCCTTTGAAAAGACAATTACCTTCTTGTCTCCTCAGCAATGAGTTAAAGAGAATTACTGTTGGTCTACAAGTATAGATTTAGCATTAAGTAACCAACGAAGGTTAATAAACAAAAAGAACTAACAAAAAATATGTCGAAAAAAAAAACTACTTTTATTCTTGGCGCACGGAATACTCCTACATACTCCTGTATTTGACGGTTATTTCGGTCTACAATATAGGTATTAAGAAGGCTGTAATTCACTGAAAATGAATGACTTTAAGATACCGCTAGGCATTCTTTAATCAAGTAATTGTTTGCGAAACTAAAACTCTGAGGGTTTCAGAACCTTTCTTAGGTCATAGCGATCTATCTGAAGGCAGTGTCAGGAAGTCTTACGGGACTCTTTCCAGGAAAGTGACATTCCGAGATGAACTATATTGAAGAAGATGAAGTTGATCCGTACTAAAGTTAACAAATTCTTTTTACTGGGTTTCATTACCTAGTAGACTGACTTTGTCAATTGTGATACATAATATCTGATAAGATCTCGAAGAATATCGCGTGATTCAAATGTAAATACTAATCACGGATATACATTTTTTTTTGTCCAAACAAATATCCTGTTTTGAATGAAAACAAGAACACAATTTATTGAGGATCGGCCATTTTGTTCATATATCTTTGATTTCGTTACTTGAGATATGGACATACCGTAAAGGTTATATCAATTTATAATTAAAAAATAACTGAAGATAAAGAAAGAAATCGTATTATATTGCACCACCATCGCGGGAAACAGACTAATTAATCTTGTCCATAATATTCAGATTAAAATGTACAAAAATAAGTTAATACGTAATGATTTCAAGTAGTTCGTTTACATTGATTCACAGAAACTCACACAGTGTATAATATCACTCAAATACTCTTGGTTTTGTTTCATTTGTACAGCGCTGCTACACAGACCGTGATATAAAATGTTATGAGGAAACAACCATTAGTATAGAATAAAATTAGATTTTCGTAGATGTCTAAGAGGTATCTATGCACTTATTTCACTTTTTATTACTAAAGGAAACAAAAGAGATTATCTGAAATTGAGCTACGAACATTTTAGTAATTAATTTCGAGAAGTTCAAAGAGGTTAAGCAGTGTGTTCTGATGTCATGATCCCATATCTCGCAGTAAATTTCAGTAATCTCTCGAAATCAATCAGACGAGAAATGAAGTACGTTCTTTTTTTAGTTCCTTGATGAACCCATTTCTCTCCATATGACCCACGCAAATTTGAGTAGCAATTCGGAGACACGGTGAATCCAAAAAGCCTCAAAAAGGTTTCTCGCATAAAACCTATTTCCATAACGACATTGACATCATTATTTGTATCCTTGTTTATTTCTGTCATTCTCTCTCTTTGTCTGTCTCACTCTCTCTGAGTGTATATATATATATATATATTGTCTTATTCGTCTTATTTGGATGGTTTGTAAGAAGCGAGGCAAGTGCCCGTATGTCTGCTGATTTGTGAAATGCTGCTTTCAGGTTTGTTTTTCAAAATAGCATGTGGGATTCTTGAGTAGAGTCATCTAGATTTTTCTCCAAACGATTCAGTAAAGACTAGTGGTGCAGTCATACAATCGTACTAATACGGTTACATCTTGAAAGAATTTTCGTTTTATTCGGTCAGGGAGATTAGATTTCCAGATGATCGATAATTAGTTGGAAGCAGTCCATGCCTTTTCTTTTTATAGTATTGGCATCGTTTTCAATAGATGAGATATTTCTACCGTGTTATGTAGAATACTGAGCACAGCTGGAGAAGCAGAGGCAAATTCATAGATTTTCCTATGGGTTTCTACGTGTAGATACACCAGTTTTGGATGACCACGAAAGACTTTCATTCAGCAGCTCTGGGTGGTTACTGGTTGCCATCTAGGAGAACTGCTGCGATAAATGGACGATTATAGTGGATATTGAGAGAGAATCAACAGAAACCGTGCTGTCAATACAACATGATAATGATGATTTACACCGATTGAGCAGAAAAAACTCGCCACACATCAAACATTCACCTGTATGGCAAGTGGTAATGGTAGCTCCATTGAGCTAATATCTTATCATTTTTCAGATACGACCCGTGTTAATCATTGCCCCCACCAGCCATATTTTTAAAGGTTGACAAAAAGATGTCTAGCCATATTTCAGTTATTTTTGGTGAATAACATGGTTTAATTCTTCCAGGTAGCTTTCTTATAACCAAAGAATCTTTGGTTCTGACATATTCATGGCATAGCTGTATCTATATTCTCTCCGTAATAGCATCATTCCGACGTAACATGAAATGAGCACAAAAAAACTTTCTATAGCCCTCAAATTTCCACAAGTTTTTATAAAAAAAACTGTTTCAAATGAAAATGCAGAGTGTAATAATCGTCACTGATTATATATGTTGAAAAAATACACGGTTAGAGATAATCCAGATAGAGCTACCATTAAAGCTTGCCTAAGTTCCATTCTGCCATACTGGTGATAGTTTAAAAGCAAAAGGTATTTAATAATGATATAGTCGCGTTAATAGATTAGCCAGATGAACCTACCATTACAACTTCCTTCGGGGTGTCCTCGTGGTGTAATGGTTAAAGCGATGAACTGCGGAATCGTAGTACGCGAGTTCGTACTCCAGTCGCGCTATTATGTTCACTTTCGGGCAAATACCCTTGAGAAAGGTATGAACCCCCTTATTCTCCCTCCAGCTATGGGTAAATAGTAGGACGGACTAGGTTCTTTAGAGGCAACTAGTCTAGGAGAAGGAAAACTCTGAATTCAAACCTGTTAAACTCCGCTTAAAAATTGACCTTGTGTCATATCCTGCCCGAGCGGAGGGGTTGGTAAATAGTACCATTACAACTTCCTTAAGTTCTCTTGTACCACACTGACAATAGATTAAAATGCAAGACGTATATAATAATAATAGAGTCTAATATAATTATATTATTTGAATAACGTTAATTATATTTATTGATTACATATATATTAATATAAATTCTTCTTCCTCTTCCACTTCTTCTTCCCCTTCCACTTCTTCTTGCTCTTCTTCTTCTACGTATTATTATCATTATTAATGAATTTATAAAAAGGTTGGATAGTATGCAGAACTCGTTTCTGTTTATATGTCTACATTTATGTATTATTTTGTTTCTTTTATTGATTATGTTCAGAAGGCTTTAATACTTAAAAATCGCGACATATACGTAAAAACGAAAAACACTGCATAAGGTCAGTTGGCTATATATCATAGATCAATGAATTTCAATATACAACATGTAATATAAACCGATACCCGAAGACTGGAACTATTTCATCTGATTAAACGATTGTTTTTATTGTTGTGATCATGTTTTCATAAATAACTTGAAATTGCATAGACTTTATCAGAAAAATGAAAAGAAAATTTGAATATAGATGCCATCCAAATAATCGTCGCAGAACTAAATAAAATTCCATTTAAGAAATAGCATCTAGGTTTAGTTTTAGTATATATATATATATATATATATTGACCAACCATAGTCGAGGGCAACCCAAATACTCCCTTTTCATTAGATATAGGGACGGTGCTACTCCTTTCCCTGGATTGCTCCAGTACTATAGATCTGTAGCTTTATATGCTGATTGATAAGCAAGGAGTTATTAATTACCATTCTTTGAGTCTTTAATATGACTTAACCTAGGATTGAACCCCGGTTTCCCGGACCACTGTCGAACAATCTAACATCGGTAAACTCTGACACATACTTATGTAAAAGTCAATAAGTGAAACTCGTTCCTGATTTCGTTCAGGAGTGCTCTGCATGCATATATATTAAAAAAATGTGTTCTGCTTCGACGTTTTCATTATAATCTTCAGATATACTTAAACTATTTTGTTATCTTTACCCAACGAATAAACATTATCTTAAAAATTTAACTGAAATAGCCGCAGAAATATATTATTAAACCTTTCAGTTCAAAAGATCAGAGCATTACTTGAAACCATTTGGGTATTTGTTCTTGAATAGGCATATCCTGTTACTAGACATCCACTTTTACAGATGACATCATAATTTCTCTGATAAATTTGCACGCACAAATTTTACCATTAATTTTTCGATTAAACTGTCAGCTTCAAAACCCCGAAACTTTTCAAAAAGAAAATAAATCATAAAAAGAATGAAAGAAAAAAATTTAAATGTCTGTTATTCAAAATTAAGAATAATCACGTGTCTTGTTACATGAACAATCTTTAAAAATAGTCGCTGTCTGGTCCTAACCTACGATTTAACACCTTTTAGCTTTTACGAGACTTCCGCTCTACACATTTTTTATTTTTCTATTGTTATTGTTTCTTTTCAGTATGTTCTAATTTATGTATTTTCTTTCTTTCAAAACAACAGAAATAAAAAAAAATAACAAACACCCACCATTACAAAAAAAAACTAATATATATATACCTGGTTGTTTGGGTTTTATGGTGTGTCAATCTTTGTAGGTTATTTAACGCCAAATTCTGTCTCTATGTTTATACCTGGGATAGAACATACACAAGACTTTACTGAGTGATTAATCATGGCTCGTAATTCGCTTGTCACAAAACCACTATGGAGGGTGCCGTTCTGCTGAAGTGGCTAACGTGCTGAACCCCGATACTTTCGTGAGCCAATTTCAACTTTAGTCACACTATTGCGTTCAATTTTATTCAAATACCATTGGCAAAGGAATGAACAACCTTATCCTTTCTACCAATGGTTAAAATAGACAACTAGTGTCCTTCTACAAGGGTGGCTTTGGCATTAAATTAGCAAGGGAGATTGACAAACCATAAAACAGAGAAAGCGAAACCGAAGCCACCATTATTCTATTAAGAAGACACCTAAAACTGAAACTTTTACAAAATTTTGAACATTTTAGTGAATTATAAATCTCATCTTGTAAGTATATGTACTCGAACTGCATGAAGTTCTATATCAACAAGAAATTGATAAGGATTGGGTTAAGCTATGCTGCTGCTTTTGTAGATAACATTTTAAGATGCTGCGATACAATGAGTTTCAATAATCCATGAAGCCCGTCAGAAAGTTTCACCTTCTTTCTAGTAGTATGCTTATCAGGATTCTTTTTCGTTTTATTTCTTTTCGTACAGATTTACCCGACACTTCCACAAATGGCAGGAAATGACACAAGGCCATTATTTAAGCAAAAATTAATACTGGTTTTAATTTAGGGTTTTCCTTCTCCTACACTTGTTTCCTTATCAAGTTTAAAGAACCCAGTCTGCCCTATTACTTATCCATCGCTGAGGAGATCGATTCATACTTTTTCGAGGGCATTTGCTCGAAGTGAAACGCAAACAACCTTGTCCAGGATTTGAACTCGAGTCTCTGATTCAATATTCTTAGACGATAACCATTACAATAGGATCTCTTTTCTTTCTTTTCGCATGCCATCATTGATCTAGACATAGTTCCTTACGAAATATCACAAAATTCAGTGGTTTTTGACAGGAAGTTTCTTATTAATCGAAATTCCATTAATCAACACTGACAACACTTTAATAATAATAATAATTATAATGATAAATGACACTCACAAACTCCTGTGGGACTTTGATATACAGACGGATCACCTAATCTCAGCCCGAAGACCAGATCTTATAATAATCAACAAAAAAAAAAAAAAAAAGAAAAAGAAAAGAAAATCTGCAAAATTGTCGACATTGCTGTCCCGGCAGACCACAGAATAAAACTAAAAGAATGTGAAAAGTGAGATAAGTACCTTGACCTTGCTAGAGAATTGAAAAAAGTATGGAACATGAAGGTGACAATATACCAATTTGGCACGGTAACTAAAGGATTATTAAAAGGCCCGGAAGATTTAGAAGTTGGCGGCCGAGTGGAGACATTCCAAACAACAGCATTATTGAAAACGGCCAGAATACTGAGAAGAGTCCTGGTGACTTGAGGAGACTTGCTGTTACTCAATCTTCAGTGAAAACCATCAGCTTACGCTGATGTGAAAAACTCTAATGAGTAATAATAGTAATGAAAATAATAATTATATTGACAAAACGTATATGCACAAATCAGAGTCCGACCAGGAAAAGGCGATGCATAAAATTCTTTGTGGTTTTGGGGTAAAAAACAATCACGTAATCTTGGCTAGAAGACCCACACCTAGTGATCGCATAAAAAAAAGAGAACTCGTTGAATAGTAGACTTTGCTTTCCGGGCGGACCCCAGGGTAAAAATCAAAGAAAGCGAACGAGAGATAAGTAGACTTTGAGTACAAAAAATACTATGGAATATGAAGGTGACGGTGATGCCAATTGTAATAGGTTCGCTTGGAACAATGCCCAAATGTTTGCTACAAGAACTAGAAAAATTTCAAATCAAAGGACAAGTAGAGAAAAATCCCAAAGAATTAAAAAAATAAATATAAATAGATCAGCAGCTAGGTTACTAAGAGAGCCTTCGTCAGTTGGTGACTTTGGGGCCAGGTATATTTTTGGGTACCAAAATATCATTAAACGAACTTACAATACCAGCAGATTTTGCTGGTAAACTCTTTGTATAAACCTTTGTAGTATTAGCAACTTCCCTGCACCGAAGTGCAAATTCAATGATCTAAGATTTGAATTGTCTAACCATGTGATACGTCATTACGCTCAACATCAACAAGAATAGAATGACAAAAGGTCCATGATATTCACCTGTCATGTCTGCGTACAAGATTTCAATAATGAATCGTTAATTCAGTGATAATGTTCTCCAGGGGAACTCAGATAAGAAAGAGTGCATGTGTTCTAATCAAAATGGTACTATCATCTAATAAAATTGGCAAGCCTCTGAAATTAGTAAATCATTGATACACCTCGGTAGCAACATCACATCGACTGAAAACCATGGCAACATACACATAGGTAAAGTATGCACAGCTATCAACCAAACGGAAATCTGGTTCTCCCTGATAAAATAAAACGGAAAAAAATCTATCTAATAAAATTGCCAAACCTCTGAAATCAGCAAACCAGTTGATATACCTTGGTTGCAACATCTCATCTGCTGAAAGCAATGTCAACATGCGCATAGATAAAGTATGGACGGCTATCGACCAGATAGAATCTGTTTCACTCTGATAAAAAAAAACCCGGACAAATCTGCCTTGTAGTAGCCGTGCCAGTATTACTGTATGGTTACTTTTCTTGAACTCTAACGAAACTCTAAGAGAAAACGTCTTTATGGGAACTACAAGATAATGCTGTGCGCTATTTTCAACAAATCCTGGAAGCAGCACTCAATTAAACAGTACTTACAAGGTTATTTACCTCTTAGTTTAGTTTTAAGAAAGATGTGTATACAACCTGAAATACTTTCAGAATAAAATTTAGGGTAATAGTCAACGTCGCTAGAAATGAATCGTTGACCCTAATTCACATCCTGAACGATTCAGTCTGCACATCACTTCGTGCTAATGCCCATGGAAAAGTATGAATCCACCTGTTCTCTTCGCCTATATTTTGGGTAAATTGTTAGGTTTACTGGGTTTTCAAGCCTTGTTAAGGTAACCACTCATGGAGATAACTCTGAATTCTTTAAAGTAGTATTTACCTAGAGAATTAACCTAAAATCAAATTCTGCTCTTTGTGAGGGTATTAACTGACATCAGAAAATTTTGATCTGTAGACGTTCAAATTTTGTCCGTACTAATACCCAATTCCCTTTGATCAGCATTCTCGGTACATTTTGTTTAAGCGTTTACTGGCAATACACAGTATTGCCCAAGTGCAACGCTTTTCATTCACACCAAATCTAATTCCACGTGACTATTTTTAAGAAAATGGCCATTTTTTTCATAATTCAGCCGTCTCTTATCGTCATCAGTTCATCTTTAATTTTTTTTTATTTCAAAAAAGAATTCTTCTAAACAAATGAATTGCAGAATTTTATTATTTCAGTGTCATATTTTACAAGAAAGTTGATATCATTAGGAATTATTTGTTACCAAACCCAGCCGTTCCGAAACTTTTTAATTAAAAAGTAAAATTGCAACACGTCTTTAACCAAAAATAGAATTGTACAGATATAAATAAGGGGTGTACTTATTTTGGAGTGGAACATTTTTTGATTATAGATTGTTAATACCTAATAATATCCAGTTTGGTTTAATTCTATGACACAAGTAATTAGAAAAGTCTGATATCTTAACAAAAAAAAAAAAAACTCTTTCAGTATTCATAGATTTAAGATCAGTTATGAAATATAATCTTTTTGGATTGCCTGTGACTAAAGTTCAAAGCGACAACAACTTGAGCATTGGGGTTTAATATTCATAAATTAATAATATTAGATACTACAGAAATATGCGCTGTCCGGGCGCAAGGTTTTAAGTTTTAATGTAATCAGATATATTAAATTAGAAAGGCCAAGGAAACTAAATGTGAACTCAAAGAAAAAGTTTGCACTTATTTTTACTTTCATTGATTTATATATAATATATACATAGTATTGCTTTTAATAAGTCTGAAAATAAAGCAATAATATTGGAAATCATTAACTGTTTTTTTAAACTTCCGTTTTGCCAAAATAAACATTTAAATTATCCACAGCATATACTATGTAAACCTTTATTTCTCAGAGATATATAACACACATAGCAGGATTTTAAATACATTAATCCCTTGAACTTGTTTTTGGTTTTCCAGGGACCACTTGGCATTAAATGTAAAATAGTTTTATTTCTGATAATTCAGTACGCAGTTTAAATGTCAAAACCGTTCTATTTTAAACAATTCAGTTTGGCATAAATACGCACATTAAATGAAAAAAAAAGAGTAAATTCTCGAAATCACGTTTAAGCTCTATTTTACCCACAGATATGACCCTATCACTCCGGGCCAGAGTGGGCCTGGGAGCGATAGCAATGAAGGGGTACTCCGCATTTCCCAAAGCTCCAGCACAAGTGGACCCTCGCCATAAGATTGTTTAGTGCCATGTCCAAGACACTCTTTGGGGGGTTACCTCTCCGTAGAGATACAGTCGGTATATTCTGTAGCCTCCGCCCACTAATTAAGAGTAAATAATGTTTCTTTAATTATAATTGAGAATATAACGAAAATTACAAAGGGAATTGTGAAGTCGATGATCATGTAGTTTCCTCTATTTTTGTTTGGTTTTATGGTATATCAATCATTGTAGGTTATTTAATAGCGAATCCGTTTTTATATATACATATTAAATGTATGATTTCTTAACACATTTTGTAGATAAATCAATCATTTGATCACACACAACTAATTGTAAAAACAGTTCTATTTCGAACTATTCAGTTTAGTGTAATTACAGTTTTTTATTTACACACAATTAAACCTAAGACAGTTATATTTCAAGCAATTCAGTCTAGCATAAGTACTCAGTTTAAATGTCGAACAGTTCTATTTGAGCCATAAATAGGACCCTATCAGGTGCTACCCCTCCGGGCCAGCATGGAGCTGGAAGCGATGGTAATAAAGGGGTATTCCATATTCCCCAAATCTCCATCCGATCATTTAATGTCATATGCAGATCACTCGTTGGCGGTGGGGAGTCTTACCCTTCTGCAGAGATGCAGTCGGTGTATTCTACTGCTGCAGCCAACTTGGCCACGTAGTTTCGGTTATAGACAGCGAGACACATAATATCTATTATAAGTATGAACGAAAAGATTGTTTAGATATTTAAAATTTTCTTATATAATTCTTAACAGCAGTTTACTCCTTTCAGAAGTTTCAAGCTGCGATCTAAAGGTCAAGGCCGTTGTTGGTTTCGAGGCAGAAATGTCTTCATTTGATTAAAAGAATCAATGTAATTATGAAAGCTAGCAACAAAGCAGTTGCTTATTTGTAATTTTCACAAAATAACTGATAGGAATAAATAACGAAACGGTTGACAAGGACTGATTTATTAAAGCTGAATTTGCAACTTAGTTATCTCAATAAAATAAGAGGTTATAATTAAGATGAAAAAAAACGAATGTGTTTCCAAAAGCTATAAAAAAATCAGCTATTTTTAATTTATTTACGTCATATGTTCAAACACTCACGGAAGCAAATTATTTATTCTCTGGCTAGGATTTAAGTGTAGTATCTGTTCATCACCTTCAGACATGTTCTTTGGATAAAACGCAGAAAAGTAAAATCAATGTTGTTTCAGTGATCCTAATCGTGTTGTATCATTTTTTTTCATTGTGTAAAAGGTAAAGGTTTAGAAAATATATATTTCCACCACAAACAGGATCCAAAATCAGATTAATTTTTAGCATGGTATTGTTGGTTTGATTTCAACCAAATTTCTTGCAACATTACGTGTAAAGAAACCCATCTGCTCTACTATCTACTCAGTGTTTGAGGGAGTATAGATGGATCCATGCCTTATCAAAAGGCATATGTGTGTAGTGGAAGGCAAATCGATTTGGCTAGATTTGAACTCAGGGTGCCAAATCCATTTCCGATAATGATAAGTGCCTCTCGGTGTATATAACACAGTAGTAAATAATTTTAGTCTATGTATTCGGAGAAGATGACTTGGTTTGATTTGTTTAACGGCATATAAAACTCTTTCTGGGTATGCCGACAT
This sequence comes from Sepioteuthis lessoniana, assembly GCA_963585895.1. Lineage (NCBI taxonomy): Eukaryota > Metazoa > Mollusca > Cephalopoda > Myopsida > Loliginidae > Sepioteuthis > Sepioteuthis lessoniana. Next base: position 96,203,174 of record OY757904.1, read on the forward strand.
TTGATTTATTTGTAAATATTATATTGTAATCATAACTTATTTCAATGTCCCGTTGTATAATTTGTGTTACTGTTTTTTATTATTTGAAATTTGTCATTTGTAGTAGTAGTAGTAGTAGTAGTAGTAGTAGTAGTAGTAGTAGTAGTAATAATAATAATAATGATAATAATAATAATACCAGACCGAATGATGATTAACAAACAAAAGAGATCTTTTGATATTGCAGAATTTCGCCATTCCACAGAGTGAAAATGAAAGAAAGCGAAAAGAGATACAAGTATTGTATAGTGACTTGAAAACCCCGTATGATATGCTGTGTTCATTGCGTGGGTGGTATAACAGGAACTAGACCTGTTTCCTTAAGTAAATAAGACACACATATTTTCTCAGATGAAGTGCAGTGTAGGTTAATCGGGTGGAATGCTAGAAGCAAGCGTGTCCACATGCAACTCGTAGGCGAAACACTAGAGGTGTGACCACGAGAATGGGCGCCTGGAATGTTATATAAACACGGAGTTTTCGATCCAAGGATGAAGAAGACCAACAAGATAGCTACTAAATGATACGTCGCGCTGGGCTCTTGCCTTGAGTTAAACTGCCCAGGGTTGCGAGGCGGATAGGGGCCTGAGATAAAACCAGACACGTGAAAGTGTAGGAGCAAAGAGGAACAAAAATGTCTCGATGTCTTGAGATGGCCCCCTACCAGACTCACGAATGTAGAGAAGCGAGGAGAAACTAAAATAATTCCATGCCTCGACGTGGCCTAGTACCAGTCTCGTGGAAGCGGTTAACTCAAGATTCATATCTCACCACTGTATGTGCAGCTAAGCCATCTTCAATCCTCTCTCTCTCTACTCATACGAACATTTCGGGTAATAAAAGGCAAAGGAGAGAAAGAGTTTTATTTTTGTACATCAGCATTGTTGTCTTTTCTTACTATACTACACAAGTACTCAGACCTGGCCTGAGAAGTAAGACATATGAGGAACATGAAGGTAACAGTGATACCAATTGTAAATACCGCACTTGGAATAGTTTTCAAAGGCTTGAAAAGGGGGACGAAAAGAATTGGAAATCCAAAGACGAACCAAGACCATACAAACTACAGCATTGTTGATATCGGCCAGAATACTGGGAAAAGTTCTGAAGACCTGAGGATACTTACTCTCACTCAGATTCCTGTGAAGAACTATCAGCTAACGCTGTTGCGAAAAATTTACCAGGAATGAAATAATATTAATAATAACAATAATGATGTATTTACCTTACCACTCCCGATAGGTAGGATGTGATCCAAAGTCAATTTTTCAGCAGGGTAGAGCTGATTTAAATTCAGAATTTTCTTACTTCCAGATTGGTTACCTTACTAAGGCCAAAGAATGCAATTTATACAAACATTTACTCACAGCTGAGGGGCAGCATAAGAATTAATGTTTTTTCAAGGGCATTATCTTGAAGTAAAACGCAAAAAAATCTTCGCTCAAGATTTTGAGGGAGTTTCCTTAGCTTATTAGCAAACTTACAGGATTACGACGTCTTAGTAAGCCAGTTCGAACTCCGGTCCAGCTATTACGTTCACTTGCAGACTCATACACCCAGGAAAGTATGGACATTCTTATCCCCCTAAGTGTTGATTAAATATTAACACTGCTGTTCTTCTATCAGGATGGCTTTAGCATTAATTAACTCACGAAAGTTTACATGCCGCTAAATTGATAAACTAAACAAGTCGTCCTTGATTTGAAGTTGGGGCACCGATTTCGTTTTCTACTAAGATAACCGTTACACTGAGCGCGTTTCCAAGTTGAGGTTCAGCGTAGACTGAAATCTGTGTGAAACTGATTTGGCTATATTTTCCCTTGCCGTTGTACGCTCTGACACACCTCTTCGTTCAACTTAACGATTTGTCACATATTGCTGCCAAGGGGAGTGGAATTATATACGTAAAGTAAACAATTATCTATATGTACATAATTCATACTTCTGTCGTTAGATAAAATCTATGTAACATTCGCTAAATTCTGCACTAGCAAATAACATTTTTCCACATCAGTGACGACGACAGTCGATTCCATGATTCGTTTTAACGGCATGCCACCTCATCTTGGCTTTTTTATGCCTAGGGAATCGCGTTCATTTTATGTTCATTTTATAAAAGTTATTTGCTTTCAAAAAGACGGTGTGTCAAAGAATTCTTAATAAACACCGATACATTTCAATTTACATGTTTATTTAGAGTTCTTTTACACACGTTCTGATTGAATGCAAATTATATTCAAACTCTTCTATTAGACTCATATATGGAACCCTCACAGATACTACTTTGGATTAGAGTTGACCTGGGAGTAATGGCAATTAAAGAGTATTCCACACTCCAAAAATCTCTTTAACGGTAGTGTCACCATTAGATGCAATTTGGTGTCCTACCAAGGAAACTCCTTTTTTGTTGGTTTGTTTTGGTTTGGTTCGGTTTCATGGTATATCAACTTTTGTAGGTTATTTTGAGCAAAATATACTTTATACATGTAAACATTTCTCTTTCAAACCATTTAGTTTAGAATAAGTTTACCATTTAGTTCTATTTAACGGATCGGGAGAAACCTATCTGGTGCTACCCCTTCGGGCCAGAGAGGATCTACGAGCGATGGCAATAAAGGGGTACTCTGCATTCCCCAAAGCTGTAACCTTACAGGAGCCTCACCATGAAATTGTTTAGTGTCATACCCGGGACACTCGTTGGGGGAGTCTTACTCCTCTGCAAAGTTGCAGTCGGTGTGTTCTGCAACCCCAGCTGACAAGGCTATTTTTTGGGAGGGGACCATACCCATCTTATGGGTTTTATAGTCAGCGTATTCTAAGCCCCGATTGATAAAGTTGGAGGAATTATTTTTCGAATGATTGTAATACGAGTATTCGTACAGATTCATAAAATAGTGTTTTCCTTGCTGAAAACCTGCTCAATCGAACCGAGTTATCGTGTGCTCTTTGTCAATTATAGTCTCCGTAGAAATAAACATAGTATTTTTTTTGTTGACGAGAGAGAGTAGATGTTAAAATAGATTTAAGTTTAAGATATATTTCCCAACCAAAATAAGTCATTGTTCTTGAAAAAACACTTTAGTCTAGAGTCACTCCGATAAATATATTTGTTTCCTACGAAAAAAAAAAAAAAGACCAAAAATACTTCTCCCCTAGAGTAAAATCTGTCTCAGGTGTAAGAGTTTCAATTGTTATTGGTGTGAAGCAGCTGTTATCGGATGTAGCTCAGAAAATTGATCGTATCCTGCCGAGTGCCCATGTTAAACCTAAGTGTCTGAGATGAGAGAGGAATCCATGACATGAAGCCATGATTCTATATACGAGTAATTTGTGCGTCACATACATGCAAATTAAATCAGATATCAGACGAACGCATTTAACCTTATCACTATTCACTCTCTCATTACATCTTTAACCTTTCAAGATATATACGAATGATTGGTCAATGAACAAACAAGATGGTCTCATTTCATATATACAGGGAAGAGCAAAAGTACCAGTGAATTTTATAATCTTATAGCCTCTACTTTGTGTCAAGTCCTGTCCGGTAGGAGGCAGCGACAAATATTTTACTCCCTACTTATTGTATCAGCAGTGTAAAGGATGGACTATCCTCTGCAGAGGGTTTAGACCCTCTCAAAAAGGAATTTCCTGTGTATGATACTAAACGGCATGTGATTTGGGGTCCCAATTCTCAAGATATAAGGAGTGTTGAGTCACGCTTCCTTGCCATAACGTCCAGGTTCACTCTGACTTGGAATGTGATAACCTGTTATATTTGCATCCATCATAGAAATCTGTTTGAAAGGATTCATATTCGATAGGAATGTGTACAAAATGTAAAGATATACGCGATACCAAGCCTCTACGCATAAAATAACCCGACACCGGCTAATATGCCGTTAAATGCATTCTATCTATCTATCTATCTATCTATCAAAAAAGATTGCAAGAAATGTGCTCGACAATACTACAGCAGAGCAGGTATACAGCACAAGGATATCGAAGTCTGTTACCTTTTTGCGTGAATATTCAACAGACTTTTCCGTCTGAATATGTTGGCCACTACATAAAACTTAAACAAACGGAATTCGAGTGTGTGTTCATAATTTGATATTTTTCTGTTATATATAGATAGATAGAAAAGCTGATGTACGAGTTTGATAAAATATATTGAATCTAGAGTTTTACATTAAAAAAAGAAAACAAATAATGTCTGCCAGATTAAGTTATTTCAATTTTAAAGTCCTGATGTCTACATACATAGATAGCTCTCTACACGTCTATTTGTCGTTTAGTTGAATATGAGTCAGTTTGAAAAGAAAAACACCAAGTCAATCTCATCACCTTTTGAATGAGTTATTTGGCGAAACAGAATTATGCAAGCGCAACATTCTCTCTATTAAGCAGCGCTAACGCCGTATGCCTTTTTCTCTTTCCCTAAATTTGTGGATACAGAGGCCATTAAAAGAAATAAAACGGATCAACTAAATAAAAGAATAGTTTTAGCAGTGGATTAAATGAAAGAATAAAAAAGGGAAAAAACTAGCTTACTTTACTGCCAAATGGGAAACTGAATAGGAAATGGTGGGAGAGTTTTAGAGATGGGGAGAAAATGAATAATTTTCGCGAGCAAAAATAACTCAGTAAGAGGGTCATTTGTTTTTACCAAGTATCAAGCAACCACATTGAAAGAGGGAAGAAAGTAAAAAGAAGGAAAGAAAGAAGAGATAACGATAGAAAGAAAAAAAAAAAAGAAAAAAAAAACGGAAGGAAAGGAAGTAGGAAAGAAGTGAATGTGAACGTCTTGGTATTTGTTTGTCTATTTTAAATCACAGTCAGCAAATGGAAAACTAACTGCAATTTCCGTCTTGAATGTTGAAGGGACTATTCTGAAGAAAACTTCTTATCCATTATTGATTTTTTGAATGGGTAAATACTGCGTCAGTATCATTACTTTTTGAACACTTTCCATATATTTTTCAGAACAAATCGTACTTACTTCTTCTTACAAGTGTATGTGGCCATCTTTAAATTTATGTTACTGTATTTCAGTTCATTATAAACCGACTGTACCAGAATCTAATATCAATAGAAAATTGTTTGGTGTAAACCAATAATTTACAGGTAATTTAGACGGTTTACAAATTATTTTACTTCTAGTATTTTGTGATATGCTCACTCCTGATGCTTATGATTATGTGTTATTGTATTCGGCGTCCTGTCAAGTCTTTTTTGCTGATTATTATGAAAAGTTCACTTTATTTTACTGTATGTTTAACATAACGTATTTTCCGGGATATATTTTCCATGCCCAAATTACAGTGCAGATAAGTTTAAGCAAAAGCTTTTAATTGGCGTATAAGTTAAAGTGGCTTAAACTGATGTTAACAGGAACGTTAAAGACAAATCACTGTGATACCACTCTGTGTTCTATTGAGAAAATCTGAGCAACAATAGGCAAATCGATAAAAAGATGCATATTCATACTGATACATTTTTATTTGTTCTCTGAGTCGTGAGAATAGATTGCCGATTGTTACACTGTGAAATTTAACACAACTTGGAGAGTAAATGCAGAACTATATTTGCTTCATGCATAGATTTTCATGATTGATTTATTGATTATAACGCATTTCAAACCCTCTAGGGTTAATTTATTCCTTGAGTTTATTGTACATTTATTATACGTTCATACTTATTATATTTTGTGAAGTTGTCTTTTAACAGAATTTTTTTCATACTGTCTAATCGAATAATAATGATTTTTGAAAATATCTATTTGACTCATGAGGAGATCTTACCAGGACTTCAACTCCGGGTCAGTGTGAACCTGACCGTAAGGGCAATGAACTGGTATTCAACACTCAGCAGACCTGTAGAACGTGAGCCTCTCCATCAGATGAAAAAAGTCAGAATATTTTAAGCCCCGCCCGCAGAGCTGGAGGGAATAAATTGGTGCCCTGTAACAGTGAATTGGAATAATGAAAATCAGCGATTTTTAAAGGATCTGTTTGACCCATTCATGGGACTCTAAGAGAATACGTCAACTGCATCTTTGAAGCGAAATAAGCCAACCAACCCCAAGCTAGTATTCTGGATATGTCATTGAAACATTTAATGGAGAAGCTCCAGTTCTGAAATTCTCCCCAATGTAAAATACGTTTCTAAAGCCATTACTCCCAGGTTCACTCTGACCCAGTGTTGTAGTATCACTAAGGGTCTCGTCTATAAAACTATAATAAAATCATTTACTCTACATAATACAATTTACTGTGTACAAACGAATGACGTCGAATATTATAACTCTTGTTAAATAGCGATGCCAGAAACAATTCAACAGTGAGCCAATAAAACTATTAGTATTAGATTGTAATACTTGAAACGATTTAACAAATGACCCTTGGGTCATTTAAAAATTGTTTCCTACAAACTATTCGTTTGCAAATCATATATCTTATAGATATGTATTAACACGATTTGGCATTAAATAGCCTACAAGGGTTGATACGCCGTAAAACCCAGTCAACTAACCAATTACTCAATCCTTTGATTCTAATGTATTTGAGAAAGACATGAACTATATATTCGTCCCCAAGCTATGGCTGAATATTATGGAAGAGTGGTAAATTTTTCCATTATGAGCCAATGATTTAAAAAGAGGAAAAATTCAGAATTCAAACCAGCTGCATTTCATTGAAAAATTGACCTTGTATCACATTCTGATCTAAGGAAGGCGCACTTTGCATAAATTTTGTCGTCGTAAGAAATGAAATAGGCGATCTGAGTTCAAATACTGGACGAAGCTGTTTAAGTTTCAGTTCAAGCTATTGCGTTTGAAAATCATCAATCTATCTCTTCTCCCTTTACCTATGAATAAGTAGTAGAGCAGATAGGGTTCTTTAGCTTTACTAAAAACAACCAGCTCATAATTAAAAAAAAAAACTCTTTATTCAATAAAGCGGCACCCCTCTAAAAATTGGTCTTTTGTCACATTTTACCAGTGGTGGAGGGATTATGTGAATATACAAATAACAACCATGGGAACCAGACAAAGTGCTATTTAGTTTTGGCTCAAAAATACAAGTCACTTAGTGAGGATCGAACAAAATAATTGACGTAAGAGACTTGATTTATTATAATTACGCTACCTAGTGGTGCAAGTACCAATACGAGACAGCATCAACAAACACATTTTACGTACTCATCTCACCGGCTAATTTCTTGTCTGTCATATCGTCGCTGATTAAAAAAAAAATCCGAACAACAACTTTATTTTAGTCTGTAAAATGCAAAGGAATCGTGTAGATTAGAGGTCTTCACTTTAAAAGCCATGGCACCGTAAATTCTCTCAGAACAGAAAAAGATCTAATGTACTCAATCAAATTTTCCTGTTAGACTCAAACATCACTTCTACAATAAAATACTCTGGAACAAATTTACAAACCAGTGGAGTAGCTAGGGAGACAGGGGTCTGGACATTACCTCTTAGTGCCTTTTCAATAATTTGTTAAGTCGTTCGTTCCCTTGTGCGATAGAAATCGAATCCAATTATTTTATTTTATTTTTTTTTTTGTGCTTTTGCTCTGTGCCCTTGTGTCTTTACGTTATCGCATGACATTCGAAGAACTTTTTGAATTCAATAAATTCTTCGACCAATCAACCAGTTTTATGCCGTGTGTTGATTATCTTGCATTGGTAGCCATGGACCTATGGGAACCACAAAAACTCATTTCTCCCTAGCACGAGACGTTTCTGTGAGGTTTCACCTTTTTCATGTAAGAAGTCACAATCATGTATGGATTACTTTACATACTTGAGTATCATCCGATAATACCAGGGACTATTTGTTGACTTTCTTAGCTGGAAATCGTACAAGTTGGCCTGGGTGAAACCTAACTATTTCCACACACGAAGTTTGTATATCGTGTAAGGTGCGACCCTGTTATATTAGACTAAAACTTCGGTGTCAGAAAGTATATACGCAAGTATATACAGTAAATAATTAGTAAAATAAACACGGGTCTTGCTAAAAAAACAAACAAAAGCGTTTAGTGACCAGGCTATATTTGTGGTAAAACCTAATAAGATAATTCAAAACTGTCATAAAAATTAATAAAACAATATATATAATTCTGTTCGTAAAATTTATTGAAGAATTCTTAAATTACGAATACTGGAATATTGTCAGCAAATTGAAACGGGGCTCAAATAAATGTTATCAAAAAATCATCAGCTCGAAGATTTATGAAATGACAAAGTTAAAGTTCTTGTCAAGTGGGCAAGGTTTAAAATATATGCTTGATCTAGCGCCGCGAAAGGGATTGATCAGACAATGTCTCTTACCCGAGGCAGAAGTGGAACTAGGGTGTTCCATGAACTCCGATTTTAAGACGGCATATTTCTCCCCCTTTTATGACTGGGTACGAGGAGACACATATTTGCATGAACGGAGAAGGACGAGCGAGTCAAAGATACGAGAAGATTCAGATCTTAGAAGAACGGGGAAGCTAGCCGACATGTTGTATACGTTATCAATTTCTTTTTGCTTCCACTGCCCCAGTAATTGAAAGGAGAGACAAAAACAATAAGGTTGTAACACTTAAGCAAGTTGTATGTTTGTGTTTTCTTTCTCCATATGACGATTTTTTATCAATGAAAATGCTATTGCCAGTGACTACGTTACAGTACCACACTCCTTCATGTTCATCCTTTTTTTAGAGACAGCTGGCAAAATCGATGATTATTTTATTTTCCCTGCATTTAAGAATGTTTCTGAACATCTGCAATTATACTGTACTCTCACGCAGCACCTTGTCTCTTGCGGTATCGACGAGAAGAGTCTGTTTTAATGTAAAATGTTGATTTTTTTGAACAACAAGTTCCTGAAATTGATCAGTGATTAAATGCTTTTTATAACACAAAGGTGTATATATACTTTACTATATGACCCTATTGGTTTACTAAAATAAAATCAGTGACTTATATCTAGTTGATGGGAAGTTTTAAAGGTGTACAATGTTAGTCTGTATTTAAGATATCATGAGGATTTTATCTGGTCCTATTCATAATCGTAAATGTATAACATTTTTACTTAGCTGAAGTGTCATAAAATATGAATATTTTGTGTACGTATCAAACGTCAAATTCATACATTTTCACAACAAAGGAGCAAATTTCAATGCATGTTTTCTTTTAAAAACTACCGTCAATAATACTTGTCAAAAATTCTGAGATGAAGCTAGATCAGTTTTAACAATTAGAGTATTCGGACAATAGACTTCATCTTTATTGTTATATTCACAAAGTTTCGCCTGATGCATCATCTCGGCCTTCTTCTGGTGTTTCATGCCTAATTCGAGAGCCAACACGAAACCTCGAAAGGAATCCTTTATTTCATCCACAGGAACAGATATTTATTCCCTTAACCATAACTGTGGACAAATTTTTCTCTATTAGATTTATTCCTTTTTATTTACCTGTACTCAGGACTGAGCGTGCCTCTTCCAGCAGGAAACATTGCGCAACGATATAGACGTTTAGTTAAACTGCTTCTGAGTGAAATCATCTGGTGGTTTGAAATTCCCTTATTCCCTTATGGGCCAGTCTACTTGATGTTTTCTATGTCGCTAACAACAATGCATTTCCTCTTCGTTTTCAATCTGACCCTTCTTCCCATTGGTCCATATCTTTTGACAATTTCGTCTTCCTGTCGTCGTGGAAATCTTCCTAGTGGTAATTTCTGCTTTCTCGGACACCACTCGATATCTTCATGAATCCATCAGTTGCTTGTTAACCAGGTGACATGTCTGCCACAAAAGAATCTCAGATTTTGGTACTCCGTGATCACATCCTCCATTTCGCTCCGCTCCTGAATTACCTCACATTCGATGTGCTTATGGAACGTTATTCCAAGTATATATCTTTCTATAAGTCTTTATGTCATAACCGGTTCCTGTTTTTCCTTATCTTGTTTGACTTTGTGGCCGTGAACACATCTTTTTTCTTGCTAAATGCTTTTATTTTACTTCGTATCAGTTTAACTGGATTTGATTTTCAATGGCAACTAAAAATGTTTATCAAAAATACTTTTGACCCAGTTACTAAAAATTAGGCAACATATTTCATTGGATCAGCTTAGCTTAATTTAGCAAATGGTTGGATGTGTGCGGTGGCCTGTGATAATCGAATTCTTTAACTAGTAGCCAAAGTCACTAATCCTTATATCATGTGAATTATCTTAAAAAATTAAGCATTGTTTACATTGGGTACAGAGTGATAAGTATGAGCCACCTAGTAAGAATCAAACTAACTACATTATCATTATTTTCCTGTGAGACAATCTTGCTAACGAGCAGAGCACGATGTGCTCAAGAGAAATATATCAATAAAAATGCCTAAAATGCACCATATTAATTTACTTTTCAGAAATATGTTTGTTTTTTATTTCTAAGAACAATAAAAATGTGCAGTGAATGTTGGTCAATGTACAAGTTTTTTTTTTATATTGATCGATTGTATTTAACGGCATGTCAACCCGTATAGATTTATAGTATGCCTAGAGATTAGTGAATCACGTTCATGTTCATATTTCCGTTTTTTGTGTAGTTTTTTCTGATGAGTTTAATTTTTTTTCGCACACAGTCTAATCGAATGCGAATAATTCTTTTTAAATAGATCGATTTGATTCATTTATAGTTGGTAGCCTAACAAGTAGAATCATTTGGGAGCAATGGCAATAAAAGGTGTACTTCTCATATACTAGAACTAAAACTTCGCCATCAAATGGAGTTCTGTGTCATACCTCGAACAAACCTTCGATTGAAACGTTCTTACCCCTCTTTAGGGGATAGAGTTCAAGTATTTTAAGCCCAGTCGACAGGACTGTTGTGCTTTTTGTATTTGCTTACTTATACTAACTTTAAAACCTGTCTCTATCCTGTTGGGGCTGAAAAAACAGTGTCTTTCAATTAAAATGATGGTACAGCTTGTTAGTAGAATGAAAAAAAGGATGGGCTCAGGTAAAAATACCCAAGCAATTATCTATCTTGCTAGCCATAACTAAAATTACCGTTTTCTGTTGTATATATTCAACTAAAACTAAACAAAAATAGTATATGATAGCGAACTTTTTATTTGATCTATAAGAATAAAATGATCCAATAGAGAAAATAAAGCTATTTCCTGTCCAATTTGGGACCAGATCATAAGTTCGTGGGATCTGTAAACATGCCGAGAGCCATTTTTTTAATCATCAAAATTCTAGATATGACTATAAATTGCTAAATTGAAAATTTCCTTCTTAAATAAAAGTATCTATCTATCTATCTTTCTGGAAGGACCACCGTCACTTTGTTAACAACCGAATCTAATAATACCAATTGAGTCTACAGGGACAAAAACACTGAATAAATTTGTTTTGAATCAATTTTGACTTTAATTTATCTTATAAGTTGGAATATCTATATATCTATAAAATTATCTCTTGTAAAAATATATATATATATATATATATATATATATATATATATATATATATATATATATATATATGTGTGTGTGTGAAGTCTTACTTAGTAAAATTTAAAATTGAATGGTAATTTTGTTGTTGCCTGTGTTTACGCTGAATGTCAGCAAATTACCTAGCCTCAAAGAGCTTCCCCGCGTCAACCTCTAACACATTTATTTTGCTGACATTTTTAGTTTTGGCACGAGAACATGTAATGAGATGCCGGTGACACAAATAGATGACCTATGGTAGACAATAAATAAAGCATACATCAGTCATGCAACATATGATACACATCTAGCCTTATAACATTATCTATCTATCTATCTATCTATCTATCTATATATCTATCTCAGTCTGTTCATCTCTATCTACAGTAGACTGTTTGTATGTATACAGCATCTATCTATCTATCTATCTATCTATCTATCTATCCTCGTCTGTTATAGCTGTAGAATTTGCCAACAGCATCTCTGCAGAAGAGTAAGATCCCCTAAACATGTGTCCAGGATATGACATTAAACCATCTGATGGTGAGGCTATAGTTCTGGCGGAAGGGGAATATGGTGAGTCCCTTCATTTCAATTACTACTAAGTCCACTCTGAACCAGGAGTAGTAAATTTTAAGGTCCCATTTATGGGTCAAATAGAACTAGTGGCCAAGGGATGACACTAAACCACATATAATGGTGAGGATCAAATCCTGGAGCTTTCGTGAATTGACAGTGTACCTTAATTTCCATTACTCTCAGGTCTTCTCTGCCTCGAAGAGGTAGAACCTGTTGGGGTCCTAGCTATGAGTCAACTAGAAATATTTAATCATTTTCTATACTTAAAACAATTTTACCGAATGACTGGTGTTCAACTGAATTATTCGTATTACAAAAAATACCTGCAACCATTTAACTGTATGCAAATGAACGAATCGTGCTTAAAGTAGAATTATGAGTAATCAGAAGAAACACTTAGGACCCCTTAACTTTGTGCAAACAAATGTTCAATGTTGAATAGAATTATTAGTGTTAAAAAGCAACACTTGAAACCATATAAGTGTGTGCAAACAATAAATAGCAGTATTGAAACCAGTTGATAGCATGTATACAAATTAGCTCTAACTTATGTAAAAATAAAATTAATTACAAACTATCCACATACAAATCTTATATATATATATATATATATATATATATATATATATAGAAAAGGGATATGGCATCAAATAACCGACTAAGGTTGATATGCCATAAAATACATAAGCTACACCTAAACGTAACACTCTACCTATCATTAAACTTATAGATATATATTTGTTTTTTCTATCTATCTATCTATCTTCTTTTGTATATATGTTACTTTACTCAAACAAAAGTAGTTTATAACAACAGAATTGTTATTTCACCAACAACCATAAAATGGTCAAACGGACTAAATAAAGGAATTTCCTGTTTCATTTGGGAGCAGATCATAAGTTTGAGAGGCCTTGCACGCACGCTGAACGTTATATTCTAATCATCAAAATTCTCGAGTTAACTATGAAATGCTAATTAGAATCTTTACCTTCCAATAAAATAAAAGTATCAATACCATCATGAACTGTACTTACAAATTAAAACCAGTAGGTTCACGGGTCGTCTAATTTAGAATCAAATTTAGATTGAAAGTAGTTAAATAAGGCTAATTGAGTTTTCTAGATTTGAGAAGCAATGACTTGATTGGATGATGCGACATTATTAAGAAGACGCGTAACTGTTCATCTGATTATCTTTGGTCTATAATGAAAATTTTGTATTGGAGTTTTTATAATTCAGAAGTGTATGAAGCGTTAAAATTCTGAGTGCATTTCGCAATATCCCCTGTTTATTTTCACATAAACTACAAGTTAGGGGATCCCAATATCATTGTTGCACAGGGACATGTTTCTCATATAAAATACTATTTTATCCCCTGGGTCAGCATATGTGACAATTCATTTTCCTCATTTTTTTATCATTTTTCTAATATAGTTCTGTTGATCATAGGAAGTGTGGACTAACCCTTCATTGCAATTACTCCCAGGTCCACTCTGACTCGGAGAGATAGTAACAGTTAGACTCCCATCTATGACTGAAAATTTTATATTTGGAAATTTTTCCCGTTCGATCGGACATTATGCAAGAAAAACAACTCTAAAGAAACAAATACACAGAATAATATAAATATGAACGAACAACAAAAGTTATTATTTAACTTCTCGGTGTAAAATAACCAGAGACAGGTTGACATGCCGTTAAAACTAATTAATCGTTCTAGAATTCAAAAATATACGTACAATACGAGTATTTAGCTAACCATACATTGGTTGACATGCCGTTTAAATCGATCAGTAAGTCAATAATTAAAAACAAAAATTGTTTATAAACTATCATAATCATCAGTTCCTTGAACTCATATTAGTTGATTATAAGAAAAAAAGATTTCGGTACAAAATAACCCAAAAAGGGTTGACATACTCTAAACCAACCAACAAACCAACCAACCAATTCAATATATTTATAATTTGTTGCTATTGAATAACCTAGATATATTCGAGAAATCAATGTTTGTGAACTTTAATATCATATCTCCCATTTGTAGATTGTGGAAATGTAATTATTTTTTACATTTGATGTTAAATGAGAAATTTAAAAAGAAGTTGATTAAATAATCTTAATTAAGAGATTCATGTGTATAGCATGCCGTGTCTGTAACATTCGGTAATCTCCAGAGGCCAATCATCTGCGCACGGAAAATCTTGATGTCACTCCGGAGCGAAAAATCTGGATAAAAGTTTGCTTTTAAGACAATCAGTTTAACTTTCAACATGTCTTTATCATCTGGGACATAAATATATTTCAACCGAAGGGCGTGGGTCTATATAACACCAGTGTCGTCACAGGTGTCCATCAGGTAAATTTCATTAAAATGAGACAAAATTCGGTGCAAAAGAAGATCTTGGGTGGGAAGACGTTATTACAAATCAGCTTTCTTACAAGAGAATCTATTTAATCCGGGGAAAAAAAACTCACGACTCCCCTTCAAAAAATATAATGGAGTAACTGGTTTATTCTGACGATAATTCCCTGTAATTATAACAAACAAAACGAGGGCCGTGGTTTTCATAGCGCACACCCACACTACATCTTTTCAGAAATTGTCTTGTTGGTGAGACTTAGAATATGCCGACTTCAGACTCCTCAGAAAGATTACCCTCAGTATAATGCAAAACTGAATCAGATTGTGAGTTTCAAGTTGTTGAACCTTGAGGAGTATTGAGACGACATTTCATTGACATTACTCTCAAGTTCACTCTGAACCGGAGGGGTAGTGCTTGTTAGAGTTGAATAGATCTATTTGTAAATCATATTAATTAGATAGGACTCATTGAAACCATCAGATGTGTGCTTAGTGTAACGGTTATCATCGTTGAAAATGTAATGAGTATCTTACGTTCGAATCCTGGAGGGAGCTGTCTGCGTTTCAGTTTACGCTAATCCCGTGGAGAGGACATGAATCCTTCAGTTCTTCTTTGACCCTTGAGGGAAAAACTTGTCTCTTTAACCAGTCTGAGAGAAAGAAAACTTAGTGATCAAACAAGTAGAAATACGCTGAAAATCGACTTTATTTCGCAACTTGCTCGTTCTGAAGGGATTGGCTAAATACATACCTGAAACCGAATAAGTATGTGCTAACAAATATCATTTTACTTATTTGAGAGTTTTTCACTCCAGTTTTAGCTGATGTCTTTTTTAAATGGAGTTTGAGTGACAGCAAGTTTCTTTACGTCTCAAAGACTCTTCTCAGTATTCTGGTCGGTCTTAATAATGTTTTAGTTTGGATGGCTTCCAAATGTCCTCTTATTTCCAAATATTTTAATCCCTTTAACTATCCTTTACGGATTGTTCCGAGTGCACCAATTATAATTGGTATCACAGTCACCTTCGTGTACTATAGTTTTTTTTAGGTCTCTAGTAAGGTCTAGGTACTTCATCTCTCTTTCCTCTTTCTTTTAATTTTACGCTGTGGTCCATGGAAACAGAAAATTCTACAATTTGGCAGATTCTCTTTTGTTTGTCTTTTTTTTTTGCTTATTTGTAATTATTATTATTATTATTAAAATTATTATTTACTCCAAGAGAGTTATTCCTATTAAAATCAGCTGATGGTCTTTCACTGGAGTTTGAGCGACAGCAAATCTCCTCAAGTCTCCAGGACTCTTCTCAGTATTCTTGCCGTTCTCAATAATATAGTAGTTTGGATAGTCTCCCCTTGTCCCCATATTTCCAACTCCTCCAGTCCTTTTAATAATATTTGGTAACTGTACCAAAAGCACCAATCACGATTGGTATATTTGTCACTTTCATGTTCCACAGTTTTTTCAATTCCCTGGCAAGGTCCAGGTACTTACGTTTCTTTTCATTTTCTTTCAGTTTTATTCTGTTCTCAGTTGGGACAGAGAAGACCACAATTTTCCAAGTTCTCTTTTTTTGCTGATTATTGTAAGGTCTGGTCTTCTGGCCGAGATTAGGTGATCCGATTGTATGTCAAATTCCCAAAGGAGTTTTCGGGTGTCATTCTCCAGGACAGATGGTAGGTTGTGCATATACCGTTAGTTCGTAGGGTCAAATTTATATTTCTAGCTCGACTTGCTAATCCAGTCGTGTCTACCCTGTGCTAATTTTCTGTATTCGCTTATTTTGTGATTGATCGTTTCGTTTCTATCATCACACAACCTACATTTGCAATTATGTTGTGTCTTATCTATTCTCGCTTTGATATGATTGGTTCTTATGGCGTTCTTTGTGCTGCTATTAGGAGAGATTCAGTTTATCTCTTAAGGTTTCACTTTCTTAACCACGTCCAGGTTTTCTGGTGTGAGATGTTGCTTATTATTTGTTTAAAACGCCTATAGAGTTGTTTTTTCTTCCCATGGTAGCTGTAATCAGTCCTTCTCCGCGTTTCTCGATATAATTATTATTGCTATTATTTACTTCCTTAGAGCTTTTCACATCAGCACCAGCTGATAGTTTTCACTGGAGTTTGAGTGACAGCAAGTCTTCTCAAGTCTCACAGACTCTTCTCAGTATTCTGGTCGTTCTCAATAATGCGGTTATTTGGATAGTCTCCACTCGTACTCCATCTTCCAAGTCCTCCAGGCCCTTTAATAATCCTTTAGTTACTGTGCAAAAAGCATTAATCACAATTTGTATCATTGTCACCTTTATGTTCCACAGTTTTTTTCAATTTTCTAGCAAGGTCGATGTACTTATCCTTCTTTTCACATTCTTTCAATTTTATTCCGTAGTCAGCCGAGACAGCAAAATCGTCAATTCTGCATATTCTCTTTTTTTTCGTTGATTATTATAAGGTCTGGTCTTCTGGCCTAGATTAGGTGAAACGTGTATATATCAAAGTCCCTTAGAGGTTTATATGTGTCATTTTCTAGGACAGGTAATGGGTTGTGCATATACCATTTGTTATTATTATTATTATTGATATTATTATTATTTACTCCTTTAGAGTTTTTCACATTAGTGTTAGCTGATGATTTTCACGGGAGTTTGAGTGACAGCAAGTCTCCTCAAGTCAGGATTCTGGTCGTTCTTAGCAATGCTGTCGTTTGGATAGTCTCTACCCGTCCACCAATTTCCCGGTCCTACAGGGCTTTTAGCAATCCTTTAGTTATTATGCCTAACGCACCATTCACAATTGGCACAATCGTTACTTTCATGTTCCACAGCTTTTTCAATTCTCTTGCAAGGTCTAGGTACTTATCCTTCTTTTCACTTTCCTTCAGATTTATTATGTTGTCCGCCGGGACAGCAAAGTTTACAATTTTGCAGATTCTCTTTTTTTGTTGTTGATTATTATGAGGTATGGTCTTCTGCCCAGGATTCGGTGATCCGTTTATATGTGAAAGTCCCATAGGAGTTTATGCGAATCGTTTTCTAGGATAGGTGCTGGGTTGTGCATATATCATTTGTTTGTACGGTCGAAGTGCTAATTTGCTGCATTCGCTTATTATGTGATTGATCGTTTCGTCTCTGTCACTGCATAGCCTACATTTACTGTTTTGTTGCGTCTTATCTATTCTCACATTGATATTATTGGTTCTTATGGCGTTGTCCTGTGCTGCTATTTGGAGGGATTCTGTTTCTCTCTTAAGGTTTTCTTTTCTAAGCCAGGTCCAGGTTTTCTGGTGTGAGATGTTGTTTATTAGACGTTTAAAGCGGCCATAGAGTTGTTTTCCCTCCCATTAACGTTTCCTAGTTGTTGTCATTCTTTCGTCTATCGTGTTGTCCGTATCTTTTCTGATGGTTGTAATTACATGTTTTTCTATGTTGTCTTCGAGCCGTTGTATCGATGCGTCAACGGTGTCTTCGATGCTGGCAAGTCCTCTTCCTCCGTCTTTTCTAGATACATATAGTCTGTCAACGGCGTCTCTAGGGTGTAATGCCTTATGCATGGTCATTAGTTTTCTTGTTCTTTGGTCCATTTGTTTAAGTTCGTCTCTGGTCCACTTGCGAAAGGGTCCCAAAGATCTGACTTGGGGCACAGGCCAAGTATTTATTCCTTTGATGAGGTTTCTGCTGGAGAGTTGTCTCGAGTCGGATCGTGTCTTTCATTTCCACGTGTTTGATGGTGTCAGCCTCCAAGATACCCAAGTATTTGTAGGTTTCATTTTTTTCGAGAGTTCTAATTTTGTCGTGATTTGGTAATTCCATTCCGTCAGTCATCTGTCATTTGCCACTTTTCATGATGAGTATGGCACATTTTTCTATGGCAAATTCCACTCCTATGTCCTGATTGTATATCCTAACGGCGTTTATGCGAGTTTCCAGTTCATTTTCATCTTATGCAAATAATTTAATGTTATCCATGTACATAAGGCGGTTGATCTTCCCTTGCGATCTGCTGAGTTTGTAACCGGCAGCGCATTTTCTGCGTATGTGGTTCAGTGGCATCATGGCTATTATGAATAGTAAGGATGATAGTGCATCTCCTTGGAAAATGCCTCTTTGGATCTTTGTTTCAGCTATGCTTCTTCCTCCTGCTGTCACGTGCACTCTCCTGGTTTTCATGGTCTCTTCAATGAAGTTCATGACTTCATGTGATATTTTGTACATTTTGAGACAGTGCAGTATCCAGCTTTGAGGGACCATATCATATGCCTTTTTGTTGTCTATCCAGGCCAGAGCTAGATTATTCCGTGTTGTCTTACTCACATTTAGGATGCTTTGATCTATGTAGAGTAATTCTGCTGTACCTCTGGATCCTCTCAGGCATCCTTTTTGTTCGTCAAGGAACAATCCGCAGCTTGTTAGCGAGTAGTAGACTTTCCCCTTATTTGTGCAGTTAGTATTTTCCACATAATTTGTAGGCAGGTTATGGGTCTGTAATTGTTTGGAGCAGTTTCCTTCCTAGGAACCTTTTGGATTAATGTAGTCTTTCCTTTGGTCATTCATTCAGGTACTTGCACGCATTGTAACCATCTGTTCATTTTTAGTGCTAGTCTGCCGTGAATGGAGGTGAATTTCTTGAACCGAAAGCCGTGTATTCCATCATAGCCTGGCGCTTTCCAGTTTGATATTCTTTTTAGTGCTGTTTTGAGCAAGTCAACGTGTATTTCCATTTTGGGACCTTCTTCAAGTCCCTCTAGTTTTCTTGTAATATTTTTTATCCATTCAGCATTTTCGTTATGTTTTCTTGGTTGCCATATTTTAATCCAGAATCGTTCGGTTTCTTTTATATCAGATTGTTGGTATGTTTTCGTGTCACTCCCTCCCAATTGTTGGTAGAATTTTCTTGCTGTGTTTTGGAATGTCCTGTTTTGTCTGCATTGTTTTACCCTTTGTCGATATCTCTTTAATCTTCCTTCTTTGGCCAGTACTTTCTGGTTTATTTCCTCGAGTTGTACTGTTACTTTTCTCCATGTTATCTGTTCCTTCTTCCCACTTATTTAGGCGCCTCTCTTTCTTATCATTCGGGCTTGTTTTCGTAATTTTTTTTTTCAATTTGCGTTTCCAGTCGAATTTCCCATCCCGGTTTTGACTTTCTTCGTGCTTTTTGAGGGGATCCTAATTTTCTCACAAACTAATTTTGCTCCGGCATAGATTAGTTCATTTAACTCGGTTATATTATTCGTCAGTATGTAAGGTAGTATGTGATTTATTTTATTCGTTTCTATCTTAAGTGTTTTCCATTCTATGTTTCTTAACGAAGGTAGAATAGTATTTTCACTACTCAGGATTCTCTTTACATTTTCTAGATTTACCTTTTGTTCTTGTGATAGAGTTTCTTCCTGGTTGTTTGATAGTGTATCGTTTGGGAATGTAGTGTTTTCATTTGCTGAGGTTTGCAGTTCTTTTTCGTTGGATAGTGTTTGATTGACACCACTTGATGTGTCTGATACTGTGTTATAGTTTTGTTTGTGTTTTTTAATGAATTTCTAGTAATTCAAGGTCAGAAAACCAACCCTTCTTAATTATTGTCCTAACTTGATCGGCTAGTCTTTGGCTAGTTGTCTGAAATGTCGAACGTTCTTGCCAGATCTCTATCATTCTTTTCCTGTATCCTCTTTGTGAAGGGTTGCTCCTGAAAAAGCATTCTAGTGCAAGTTGACTCTCTTCCCTAGTCCATGTTCTGCGTTTATTTTTCTGTTCGTTGTGGTTTGTTACGTCATCGTTTATGTACCTGAAACAGAGCAGCCAACATTCGTAGGATGACGATCGAATCTCCCATGTTGGCTTTCCGGAGAGCACCTGCCGATCTTGACACTCAGGCCTGTTGCCTGGGTCCCACGTTGTGTAATATTGTGATTTGACATTTTTATCATGGGTGGTATAATGCGGCTATACCAGGCCCAGGGGTTGTGTATGATCTGCGCACCTGACACAGATGTGACCAAGGACACCTATGACGGCTGTACATAAAAAGCAGGCCACAAAAAAATAAAAATGAAAAACAAAACAAACAAAAAAAAAACACCACCAAACCTTTCCCGTTAAGTTTTAACCTGGTTAAAGTCCAAGACGATCATCTTGTTAAGAGTTTCCCTTCCCGTTCTATTTTCGTTCCTATATTACTTGTGTTTGTTTTCAAGCTAGTGTTCTGAAATTTGGCACTATTACGTGGTATGGTTCTATATTTATACTGAAATAGAATTTTGTCGTTTAACAGTGAAGCTTTTCCTGAAAATTATTCTCAGATAATTAGTAAATTGATTTTTCATTTAAAGCACATAATATACAGCAGAGATTTAATACACATCAAATATGCATTCTTTTAAATGAAAAGTGTAGTAGAATAAATTTACTAACCTCTTTGAAAAACTTTTGGAAACAGATGACTTCCTCCTTCGCTTCCTTTTAACAAAGGCTCGCTAGAATTATTTCTAATTTTACTAGCATTTATAGTAATTGCCCTCCTCTATATCATGGTCGGCGGAGGGAAGAAAAACTTTCTAACTGATTTGGTACTGCCTTTCTTTCTATATTTTAGGGTACGTATTATTATTATTATCATTATTATTATTATTATTATTATTATTATTATTATTCACTCATTAGAGCTTTTCACATCAACGTTAGCCGATGGTTTTTCATTGGTGTCTGAGTGACAATAAGTCTCCTCAAGTCTCCAGGACTCTTTTCAGTATTCTGGCCGTTCTCAATAATGCTGTCGTTTGGATGGTCTCCACCCGTCCGCCAATTTCTAAGTCCTCCAGTCCCTTTAGTAATCCTTTTGTTACTTATTATTATTATTACTATTATTATTATTATTATTATTATTATTAAATAGTTATTTAAACCCGACAATTGAGTATAAATTATTATTAGAAATAAATGAAAGTCTACAAGTGAGTTTAAAATTTTGGCATTCGACAGAAGGTCTTGATATATAATCGTGAGTAAACGAATGACTAAAATGAAACAAAAGACGGTGTAATTGGAAAAGACAATAGAATATCGACATTTGATATACTTACATTTTCAAATGAATGAAATGTCGACATTAAATACAACAAAAAGAGTTGATATATTGTTAAAAAAAATTAAACTATACTATTGTCTTGGAAATATAGACAGAAATTAATTACTATTGTGTTAGATCTTTTCTGGCTTTCCGATTAAAATGATCTTATTTCAAGTCTTTCATCTTAATGTTATGAGTTTTCTATTGGACCTTTCTTCTTTCTTCATAAAGTAACATATAATGGTTTTAAAATTGTTATAATCTTTACTCCCGGTTCCAAGCCATTTGAACTTTCTAGTCACTGAAAAGCATAAAAAGAAGACTTGGATGCTATTGTCTTTAATGAAATTTTGTAATAAACTCATTTTCCGGAATATTCCAAGTACATTGTCAGGTTTAAAATCTTTCCTGGAATAATTTTAGCATTTCTTTGAAGATACATTGAAACAAACCAAAATTATGGAGGGGATTTTCTAGACGGACGGACGGACGGACATTTGGTGAATTGCATTGAATATAGATATACGAGATACATCTACATTAGGTGGTTTGGATGTTTTGTATGTATTAATTGCAACGTTTCTATCTCCATCGGTGTCTATGGCAGAATATGTGTTATACATAAAAGAAATAAATCCTTGAACTGTTTCAGTTCTGCCTCGCTGAAGGCGAAAGAAGTTGGATAAAGGCTGTCGTATTCACACTGGTTTTATCAGCAGAGTTCTGTAGCTTGCGTAAAGCTGAATATTACGCGTTGTTAAGTAGGAGACGAAAGTAATTTTATAAATAAACGTAATCTTTATGAGTTGTGATGCCATATTCCTTTTGAGAATTTAAATACTCTTTGTTTTCTTTGTGTAGAATAGTTTTTGGAATAAAATTATTTAGGTTCTGATGACTCCAGAAAGCCAAAGCCACATATCAGTTTGATTTATCGAAACTATACTTTTCTCTTTCAAAATATTATACTAATGAATTTGTGAAGATTGTATTATATGTAAACGCTAGCAGAAGTGCCTCCACCGTGATCGGACTTGAAATATAACATGAACAATTGTGAAGAGAATAGAAAGAAGAAAGTATCTAAAGATTAAGATTTTGTCCTCGTATGTAATTGAAATGATTTGATTAATTATTCAAATAAAACTTATTCTTTTATTCAATGAATTGTTGTTGTTTTTTATTTTTCAGTTTGAATTTAAAATATTTTATGAAAATATCTAACCATAAACTGGTGAAAGGTTTAAAGCATTTGCAAGTTTGTTTTATTTCCAATATTTTTTTACAATTGGTGCTCACTTCCAGAAAAAAATTTGCTAATACGTTTTGAAAACGAGGCATAGTTTATCATCTAAAAACCTAACGAAAAAAGAATCAAAGAATTCATGTATTACAATATTCTTTTATTTTAGGATTTTTTGCTTCACCTCTGAAATCTGTGCAAATCAATCGTGTAATAATGCAATGAGTAAAAAAGCTGTCTTCGACATATATATATATATATACATATATAAAGGAGTCGATTCTGTTTTGGTATATTTTTATCGTCTTACAACTTAGAAAAATCATGTCCTAGGGCATTAAAATCACCCATACACTTTAATATGTTCATAATAAGTAAACATACTTGCTGTAGTTTATGATTTTTACTGATCAAATTATATATTTCAATAACTAAAAATCAATCGATTGTGGAACTCTTCACTAGTAAGTAAAAAAAAAAGGAAACTCTCCAGTTTTTCTGAATACTTACTATGATGGAAATGTGCATACATTAGAAGTAATATTTTAGATGTTCATGTTAAATAAGAAGTCATTTACATTCCCGTAGTGGAGATGACCCCATGGCACAGTGTTTAAGGTGTTAGACAGTGACATCTTAGCAAATTTAAACTCCAATTAAGCTATTGAACTCACTTTCGGACTTATATCAGTCTGGTATATATGAAATCCCTTCATATTCCGAGCTATGGGGTAAATAGTACTATCACAGTCCTTCTACAAAGTTGATTTTAACATTAAATGACGCACGAAGATTGATAAGCAATCAAACAAAGAAACAATATCAGTTTGTATCAACATATTAAATTAGATCCCTTACATGTTAGATAAAACTCTTCTACATGTCCAATGAGAGAAATCAGAAATATAGCTCTTAGCCTGTTAATTTTCCGTCCATTATCATAGTAAATATCAATATCATATTAAATAGGATTTGTAAATTTATGCAAAAAGTAGAAAATATTTTCCGTTTAAATTTTTAATAATTTAATTTTTACGTCTAATACCTTTTATTTCGTTTTCAATTTCATTTTTTCCATTTTCTTGTATACATGAATAAATTGCTATCAATTTAACTTTGAATATTACTGAAACAGAAAGCAAAAGCAAGATTCAATGTTTTATCTCACTTGAAGAAATAGTAAATAAGATTTGAATTTATTTAATAATATGTTCTCAAACATTTTCTATAATTTACTATTTGCGTGCATTATCTATCATTTCTGGTACATCTTCCCAATGAGTTGTCGAATATCTTTCTTTTTCCATTTGGAAAATATTATGCTCCTATTGGTTAGTTAGTTTGGTTTCTTTGTTTATCAACTCTTTTTAGGTTATTTAATGCCAAAGCCATTCTCCAAGAAGAACAGTAGTGGTACTATTTAACCCATAGCTGGGAGGATAAGGGGGTCCATACCTTTCCCAAGGGTATTTGTCCGAAAGTGAACGCAATAGCACGAATGGAGTACAAACTCGCATACTACGATTCCGCAGTCCACCGCTTTAACCATTACACCACGAGAACACCCCCTTAGTTGCTGAGTTTTATGCCATATCAACCCTTGCCTAATTCTATTTACACATAAATATACACGATTTGTAAACATAGTTTGTAGATAATATTTTTTAACGAGCCAAATATCATTCGTAAGTGAATAGTTTGCAGGAATTGCCTTTTTCCAAAGTTAGATAATTTATCTGCACACAATTAAGTAGAGGCATAGTTTGCGGCAAGTTAAGTGGTTTCAAGCATTGCCATTCAAAACTTAATATTCTATTTATTTTCACACAATCAAGTGGTTCCCAGGATTGCTGTATAATATCAATGATTCAAATTTTGCCCCCAATCAAAGGGTTTCAAGAATTGCTATTCAACACTAATAATTCTGTTTAACATTACTCATTCGTTTGCCCACTGATGAATTGTTTCAATTGTTACTCTGTAACACATACAAGGAAGAGGGTATCCTAAATTCCCCACGGCTCCAGAAGTGGAGCCTCACCATTAGATAGTCTTGGATCACATACAAGACTCTCACTGGGGGAAATATTACCCCACTGCAAAGATGCAGTTAGTGTATTTTACAACAGAAGCTGACCGCAGTACAGCGTGTTCTAATGTACTCTCCACGCCAATAGGAGTTGTCGAACCTATCTTTTTCCTCCTTATGAAAACAGCGTCTATATTCTATTGTGTGATTTTTTTACGAGCGCCATGGGAAGCAGCATGGTGGACGTAAAGGCAAGCAGATAAACCCTCTGACAGCCTAATGTAATGTCTAACAGGGTCCTGGGTATATTAATCTCACGGTTCAACGATCAGGATAGTTAGTTCGATCGGGGAACTACGGCTGCTCATCTATAAGGTTGGCTTCTATGAATGGGAATAAAAACAGCGATCGAAAGATAACTATGACCCACAACCTTAACTGTTATAGATTTTTGAAACAAGACGATTAACTGTTCACTAACATTCTAAATAATCTTTTTTCAGTGTATTTGAAATTAAACTATTCCTACTTTTGAGTTTTTAATCTTGAAGTGAAAGTGAATGAAATATGAAAGTACATTAAACCGTTCTCTGGGAAGGGACATGGTTAGAGGTGTGAGACAAATTGACAAACTTTAAGAAAATATTAATAACGAAAATTATTCTCCTACCAGCCATAGAAAAGTAGTCGACGGACGACATACATGTTTGAGACACTAGATTTAAATCTACTCATTCTCTTTTACCAGACTTGCAAAATCTTTGTTGCCCACGGATATCATCTTCTTTCAATTTTTTCGGTACGACAACATTTTTCATAGAATCAATATCATCTATCATATACGTTTACCCATAAGGCATCACAAATGTCCCCAATTTTAAAAGAAAGGAAAAAAACTGAAACAGTACATTAAATATTTCAACATACCTGATAAAACCCTAGAAAACCTCAGGGCTAATACTGAAGCTAAAAAAAGTCTATTCTGAGGATTACTGGAAGCCTTCATCTACTATTTACTGTGCAGGTGAAAAAACAGAAGTAAAATTTGCTCAAATGAGCTCATACCCAATTTTTCACTATTAGATATCGTGTAGATTCAGTATGTGTAACGGTAATCGTTGGAGAAAATGGAATCGGAAACCCGAGTTCAAATCGAGGACGAGGCTGTTTGCATTTCACTTAGTGCTAATGCAACTGAGTAATAAATTTTAACAGCATGCCAAACTGTCTTGGATTATTTTATACTTAGAAGTTAGGGAATCACGTTCATTGTACGTTCATATATATATATTTGTGTTGTTATTGTTTAAAATATAATTTGTTCACGTTCTGATTAAATATGAATAATTTTTAAACAGAACCGTTTGTCCTATACATAGGACCTTAACAGGTACTACTACTCCGGGTCGAAGAGGACCTAACAGTAATGGTAATGAAGGGCTACGCCATACTCCCAAAACTGAAAACTCATCATCAGATACCGTTAAGTTACATACTTCTGTTTTGTGGTGTCTTACCACGCTTTCGAAAATAAAATCAATTAAACCAACCAAATATATTATGTTTTAATGGCTAATGTGTTTGACAGGAACATTATTGTAAGTGATAGATATGGACTCCCGAATCTTCCCAGCTAAGGGTTAAATATTACTACAATTAGATAACTGCTTATATGAGAAAAAGGATATGATTTTCAAGAGGGATGAATTTGCATAACACAATCTTCTTCGTGCCCCCACTTTTACCTGGTCTGAAGATCGTAATGGTTATCGTCGTTGGAAAAGAACTCATTGACCAGGGATGAGGCTGTTGCCGGCTCACTTTGCGTTAATACCCTTG
The DNA here is from genome assembly GCA_963585895.1 of Sepioteuthis lessoniana. Lineage (NCBI taxonomy): Eukaryota > Metazoa > Mollusca > Cephalopoda > Myopsida > Loliginidae > Sepioteuthis > Sepioteuthis lessoniana. The sequence continues at coordinate 96,229,823 of OY757904.1, forward strand.
GACACAGCATGCATCTGTTCTGTTCTTTTCACAGCTATGAATAAATAGTAGGGCAGAGTGGATTCTTTAGTTTTGGTACGGCAAACAATCCAAGAAAAATAAAAGTCTGAATTTCTGTCAGCTTTAATCTGCATAAAAATTGAAGTTGTGTCGCATTCAAATTGTAGCGGAAGGGTTGGGTAAATGCAAACATCCTGACATGCCAGTAAAGAAACGTGTTTGTGTAGGTTAACTGAAAGTGGAAAAAATCGTAGTTACATAGATATATTTTGCTTATCTATCTATATTTTTTTACATACTAGTTGTGATCAAAATTATCGAGGTATAAAAATTGAGAGTATAGAAAAACTATATAAAATAACATAGTATCAATATTAGAAATCCATGAAGATGGATGGATATCAGGTTTAGATATGCAAGCCAAAAAAATTAAAGTTACCAAATACATTTGCGAGGGAGTCTCTGTGGCGTAATGGCTAACGTGCTTGACTGCGACACTGTAGTAAGCGATAGATATGAACTACATTATACCCCAGCTATGGGTTTAATAGTACCACCACATTTTTTTACAGGGAATTTTGGCATTATATAACTCTCGAAGGTTGATATGACATTTAACAAAGAAACCAAACTAAACCAACAATATTCAAATCATCAAGACAGTCTCAATTCCATTCGACGTTAGTAAAAGACTCAAGTAAGAAAGGAAATGTAAGCCCCTTTTCTTACTGCGCCTTCATTGTTTTGATGCTAAGCCCATGCGTCCTTTTAAAAACCTGTACCTAATCTCTCAACATTTCCCCCAAAATCAAGCACCAAACATATTAATATCTCATTTAATGGTGAAGACATCTTTGTATAAAACTATCTCATTATTCCATCCAAAGAATTATTTTGTACGATTGCGATACAAGCCTATAAATTATTAGATGTGTTTTCTCTGAGCACGATATAAGCCTTTTACTATGAATGGTTAGAAGTAGTTTCTCTGAGCATGTAATACTGGGCTGATAATGTATAACATATTAGTTTCTAGATAAAATATCAGGGAGTATTCCTCGTGGTGTAGGGGGTAAAATCCTGAACTGTGGCATCGTATTAAACGAGTTCGAACTCCTGTTGCGCTTTTAATTTCCCTTTCGGACAAAAACCCCTGGGATAAGTATGAACCCCCTAATTCTTACGAGTTAGGAGTTACTGGCTTTCTAGCAGGATAGTTTGTCATAAAATAACCTGGAAGAAACTGACTTGACTAAAATATCCGGTTAAAAGTGCAAGATGTTCTTTAATCAGAGCTAAATACAGAACATTTATGAAGGACAAAAATACCAAGTTTAGGAAATTATAAATCACGAAAATTATGAATAAATTACTCAAAGGTGACACAAGATCAAAACCACTTGCCGTTTTTCTTCGTGCTAATGCCCTTGGGAAATGCATGAATCAATTTTATTCCCCCCCAACCAGCCATGGTTGTTCAACCGGTCTAGGAGAGGGAAAACTAGATTTACTCTGTATAAAATTGACATTGCGTAGCATGTTGCTCGTGCCGGAAGGAGTTGGGTAAATATATATCTGTCGTCTAAGAAAATAGAGTTGGCAATTTAAGCTCAAATCACAGACATGGCTGGATATTCAATTTCCCCGATATTATGCTGCTGATTCTTTCTAGGATACATTTTTTTAAAATTTGACAGAAGTAACGATAACTGAAGTCAAATATATAGGATGTTTATTGTTTGCTTGGGTTTTATGGCATATCAACTTTTGTTGGTTTTTTAATACGAAATACATTTTTTTACAGTTCTATTTCAAACAATTAAGTTTAGTACAAATAGTTTCATAGTTAAAAGCATATCTATTTCAAGCTATTCAGTTCAGTCAACCAGTTCTAATTCAAGTAATTCAGTTTAGTATAAGTATAGTTTTTGTTTACACACAGTTAAATCTCAGAACAGTTCTATTTCAAACAATTCACTTTAGTAAAAGTATTCCGCGTAAATTTCAAAACTGTTCTATTTCAAGCAATTCAGTTTAGTATTAGTGCGCAGTTTAGTTCTATTTCACCCATAGATAGGACACCATTAGGTGCTACCACTTCGGGCCAAAGTGGATCTAGGAGCGATAACAGTACAGTGGTATTCCACATTCCCCAAAGCTCCAGCAGTACTGATTGTTTTGTGACATATCCAGGAAACTCATTGTTGGTGGGGTCTTACTGCTCTGCAGAGATGCAGTCGATGTATTTTACAGCCCCAGGCTACTTGGCAATTGGATAGTTAATCCGTAAAGATGTATTAGGTTGTTTGCAAATTACTGTCCGATTTTACTATAAGATTTCTAAATAAATACTAAAATATTTTAATCGTATTTGTATAAAAGATTAATATTCTTAATGTTGAAAGTTTCCTCTTTGTGAATTTTCTATCCCCTCTTTCAGAAATTGATTTTGAAGGTTATATGACCCTTAATCATGAACATAAAAAAGATGCATTTTCGTTTTTTAGCTTGTGTTCTAGCTTGGTCATAATTTTACTTTATGCTCGGCCACATGTTGCTAGGATGACACTGCAGAAGTTCACGGACTCGCGATATGAGACTATTACATCAACCATATTCTCTTGATCTCTCACCTTCCATCAACTATTTTTCAAGCACTTTTTATGCCCCCAAAATTCCCTTTCAAAGGAGTAGTAGAAACTGTGATAAAATATTTCTTGGCATCAAAACTTTTACGGCATAAATGATGTAGTTAATCGATGGAAGAAATGCATAAATATTCATGGATACTATTTTGACTGATTAAAATACTAATCTTATTCATTATTTCAGCAATAGATATTTATTCTTAAATCTGACAGCATATTATAGATAAAATAATATAAATGATTACAGAGTTACATATTTGTAAATCGTAGGATAGTCTCTAGCAACTTCACCTATTTAATTTACTAAGCTTTATTGCTTAGATGTAGCACAAGGCCGCATGAATGGGGCACCCAATGAGAATCGAACTCACTCGTGTAGGTTTGCTAGTCTAACATGCTAACCATTACACCACCCGAGGTGCCCAACTTCACCTATAAAGACCTACGTGTTACAGAAATCGCGGCACCACCACTAAGGGTTTTTTTTTCTTTTTGCTATGACCCGATGCTTCACAACAAAGCAATAGGTTCACATAATCAATTCAGGAATATGCAGTGTACACGGCATATAAGTAACAGAAGAGAATAGAAGTACTGAATGCATTTATCCCCAAATGTCCGTAGTTTTGAAGTACACCTGGTTTAAATTCAGAGATTTCCTTTACTTAGACGGGTTGCCAAACCAAGATTAAAGAATCCGGTCTTTCTTAATGTTTTCCTATGGCCGAGGAAAGGATGGAAAACTGATAGATTTAAGTCTTGCTTAAGGATATTAGCTCGAAATAAAAAGCAAACACTCTCGGCTTGGATATGAAATCAGTTTACCGATTCCATTTCTGACGACGATAGCCGTTGCGCTAAGTACGCCTCCAGTTCAACAATGATTTTTTAAAAAAATACAAAAGCAATTCAAAATATATGGGCAGTTGGATATATTACTCAAAGGAAAAATTATGAAAATCCTTACTGAAACCAGTCAAGTCCGCAAAATCTCCTAATTTTATTAATTTCTTTATAAAAAGGGTATCTATTATCCTGTACTAGAATAAATATACATTTACCAATCTGCTACACCAGGGATAAGATGTGATACAAGTTCATTTTTAAGAGGGGACAAGCTGGTCTGAATTTTAAAAAATCCCTTCCTCTAGAATGGTGGCCTAGTCAAAGCTAAAGAATCCAATTTTCCAAACTGTTTTACAAGCGAGGAGAGATCAGTGGATCCATGCTTTTCCCTAGAGCATCAGCACAAAGTGAAAGCCAAACAAGTTCGTCCCGGATTTGAACTCAGATCTCTGATTTCATTGCCAATGACGATAAACCTTACGCTAAGTGCGCCTCTAATTGCATTAAGGTGAGTAGACTTCTTAAAATCATATATCCGTGCCTGCTCACTTGGCCCTATCTTTGATCTGGCCTCATCTCTCTTCGTTTATCACTGTTAAGTATAAGTTAAACTACAAAGGTTACAAAATCAAATATACCTGTTCTTAATTATCCTTTTTTTTTATAGTGGGAAGCAACTATTTGGGTAATGGGTACCAGCATTTTTGAAAGAAAAAAAAGCATGTATGAGAGAAAATCGATTATAATAAAAAAAATAAAGATTAACAGGATACAATGAAAACAACTAAAAATCTTCGAAAGTTTTCAGTTGAAAAATCGGTAGATTGTTGTTCTGTACTGAATGAAAATTGCGTGTATGAAAAGAGTTGCATTTCATTTACTGTTCAGCAGAATATAATATGTGGGTGGAATTTCCTTTCTTAACTCCATGAAAAAAACTGCTTGACAACCCCACTAAAAAAAAAACAGTCGGCTAGAATGATTTTGTAAAACGAGACTACGTTATCGGTTAAACAAATGCACACAATATATATAAATGAGGCCCTTATTTACCATTGAATTTAACTGTACCTTCCCGGCTAAAAATGTATTTCCTTACATTATATCTGGATAGAAAGAGAAATACTAACGTGTTCTAATGGAATAAATGTTAAATTATCATGGACAAAAGTATTCAAAATCTCATCACGAAAGTGAATTTTTTACTTTTAGAATTTATTATGTTTTCAAGCCTTATGGGAAGGCCAACTAAGTGCTGTTCTTATTAGTCTAAATAATAGACATTCTCGTTGCTGACGGTTTCAATCATTCGCTGGATATAACACTATCAGCTTTTGTACTCCTGGTGTACATGAATACTATAATGCATGTATATGTAGACACGAGCTTTTATATAGGATTAAGTATACGTATAAGCATGGTACATATTATGTATGGAATTACACAACCCCTCCATTACGAGTGGAATTCAACAAGTTTGAATTCAGAAATTTCCTTCTCACAAACAGGTTGCCGTAGCAACGTTAAGGGGCACAGTCATCTGTCTACCCATATCTGGAAGGAGAATAGTTGGATTCATGCTTTCCAAAAAGTGTTAGCACTATTTGAAATGCAAATAGTTTCGTCTAGTATTTGAACTCGGGTCACTGTGTGCATTTCCTATGAATAAAAACCATTTAATCCCTAGCATATATGTACATGCTTGTGGGGTTGAGTGTATCTGTATGGCCGGGTGTGTATGGTCATTTGTAGCTTATATATGTTTGTAGATATGTGTTTAAAGTGTTTTTGTTTTTTTTTATATCCGTTTCCTTCGAACGCTCATCATCATCATCATCATCCGTTAATCACTTATCCCAAGTGGGCAGTAGAGAGTCCTCAATTGCGTTGGGGTTTATCTACTGGTTTGCAACATCATAATAAGAGACATCAGTCGTGCAATGAAGTTTACTTTCGGACTAATACCCTCCGGAAATGTATAAGCGCCCTTACTCACCCAGATATCGGTTGAGTTGAATAGTCGCACAACTGTTCTTCTACAAGGATGGCTTTGCCATTAAATAACCCACGAAGTTTGTTATGATGTTAAACAAAGAAACCAAAGAAAACCATACCAAACCAAAGAGGTAGGCCGTTGGTTTTCTCGTTATTGACAACTCTACAGATGCATTTGCAGAATAAGGATGACGTTAAGTGAAATAAATGTAATTTGATTCTGTTGTTCCTGTTTCATTTACTATATCATACAAGTAAACAGGATTATTAATAATTTCTTGTTAATTACTAATTACTTTAGAATGTTTTTGAAGAAATGTATTATTGTTTTAAAATCAGTTGAAGTAAGTAGACTTAATTAAAATAAAATAACAAAATCATGGCGTAAGCATTAAATTATTCGAAATAAAACTACAACTTCTAAACAAAATAGGAAAAAAAGAATAAATTCTCAATCTATGTTTAGTTCAGAACATGTACTTTCTTACAGCTAAGATCACGTATGCATGCAATTGATGAAACATTAATTTAAACTTATCACATAGAAATTTACCCGGAGACATTTCTAATATTATTAGCTTTTCAAGAGTAATATTAATTATCTAATATTTATTTATTTATCTATTATCTAATTTATGTATAAAACATAACAAAAACTAGTTGCAAAATAGAAGTTTGTGCGATAACCAATAACAACACACAAATTGGCTGGGGCTGTAGAATACACCGACTCCATCTCTGCAGAGGGGCAATACTCCCCCCCGCCCAACGAGTGTCCTGATTTGACACTAAAAAAAATCTGATTGTGAGATTCCAGTAACGATGAAGCGTTGGGGAATGCGGAGTACTCCTTTATTGACATCGTTCCTATGTCCACTCTGGCCCGGAGTTAAGGACCTGATAGGGTCCTATCTATGGGAGAAATAGAACTAAACTGCATACTTATGTTAAACTGAATTGCTTGAAATAGAACAGTTTTGATATTTACTCTACGTACTAATGCTAAACAGAAAAGAAATGGAAATGTTTTTGTGTGCTAAACTGAATTGTCTGAAATAGAACTGTTTTTTAACATTGAAACTGTGCTTACGTTTGAAATAACTTTTTTGAGATTTAACTGTGTGTAAACAAAAACTATACTCATACTAAACTGAATTGTTTGAATTATGACTGGCTGACTAAACTGAATAGCTTGAAATAGAAATGTTTTTGACTATTAAACTGTTTACATGTGCTAAACTGAGTTGTTTGAAATAGAACTGTTTATTTGTATAAAATGGATTTGGCATTAAATA
>OY757904.1:96241606-96371606 GCA_963585895.1 Sepioteuthis lessoniana
AGACTATAACCTTTGGAAACCCCTTACCCGCTAACAAAGACTGATATACCATTTAAAAAAAAAAGAAACAAAACAAATCCAAAATGCATACACTTATTCTTAAGAAACATGTTTTTCGCTATATGCCGTATTGATTAGGCCACTGTATCAATACACTAAGAAGCAATAATGATTTTAAATGTTTCCTTTAAGAAATGAAAAATATAAAATATGACTAGTGATATGCCAAGCGCATTGTAAAATAGAAGAGAACTGACTAAATGGTGGCAATTAGAGCTGTGGTGTTACGAATTAATTTCGTAATCAAATTTGTCTACTGATCCATTTAGTGAAAACATTCCTGCGTAATCATATATAATCTCTTTGTGTTTAAAGGCTTACTTAAAAGCTAACCATGCATATGAAGTAATAACGCAATAATAATAACGTTTATAAGATTTCTAAGTAACGGAAATGAAATAAAAATAAATATGAAACATACCTCGTAGAGTTGTTATTTAGAAGGCTGAGCTTATGTTTTGACACAAGGCTACACAGAGAAACAGACTCAGTAACAGTAGTCTACTTATTTACCACACGCCATGGGGTGACCAAAATATAAGCTCTTCTTCAATTTTTGAAGGCTTCAAGTATAAGGCATCTTTTCAGGATTGAACTCACTCGTAAATTATTTGCGGGACTAGTCTGTTAAATACTAGAGTATACCTCTTTTAGTTTGCTGAACAAATAGTTCTTTCACTCTTTGATTCTTTTTGTCTTTCTTTCTTTCAACATAGTCTTTCTGAGATAAATCATTGTTGGTTTTTATTTCTATTTAAAATTTCCTCAACTCGTAAGCATTCTTGAAGTATTTAGTATTCTCTAGTTTAGTTGGCCTACTGTGTAGAGAGTTCCCCAACGGTCTGGGAGACCAGAGTTCAATCCTTGGTCGAATCATACTAAAGACTCGAAAATTGGTACTTGATGCTGCCTGGACTTACACAGCATTATAAGGTAAGGATTAAGTGAAGCAATTCAGGTAAAGGAGTAGCGACCTCCCCTCCGTCTCACTGAAGTAGCTATTGAAAAGAGAGCCTTCGGTTTTCTCTCGACTAAGGTCACCGACTTTTGTTTAATTTGTTCTTTCTTTCGTTCTGCCATTTTTCTTTCCTTATTTTTTCACTCAACATGTTTTTACACCTTTCTTTCTTTCTTTCTTTCTTTTACTCATTTAGTTCTTTTACACTCGTCTTTCCTTTTCTTTCCTGCACTCATCTCCTTCCTTCAGTCCTTCTTTTTCTTCTTTCATTTCTTATTTGTAATGGGACGTTCCATTATTTGTCTAAAGTGATGCAAGGAGGTGGCACATACATTGTCAGAAATAATCACTTCAATATAAAAATGATTATATAATAAAATTATTTAGTTAGGTCTCAATATCCTCAGCTTTGTATTCGACAAGCTGTGTTTGACATTGGAGATCTTGTTTTTAATTTCCTTAAGAAAATGCCAAGCATTTCACAGATCTAAGAAGTTTTATCAATGTCCAAGCTACAATCTCCAATATTAATCGATGGCTGAATCCATACTACCCATCACCCATTCCACACAACCTGGGGTACATTTGAAGCTTCACAAGTACATTTTTCAGGTGGACAGTTTGCACGTGTATTGGATGTTTATGTCAACTGTCATAAAATCAAAAGAGAGTCAGAGGAAAAAATCAAAATATTTCTCTCAGAGACAGCAGCTGTGCGTCTTCTGAGTGTCGGAAGATAAGCAGGAATTATGCAAATTAAGAACAGAGATTGCCTATTGACATAGCCGTTAGCAAATTAAGTGTGTTCGCCACGCTGTCCTGTTGTCTTATATAATGAACACTGTCACTTTTGATGATTCTTCTTTCCCTTTGTTTCTCTGTGCGTAACTTTTGTATAAGAATACGAAAGTGTAGTATCTGTGTGTCATTCCTATGAAGGAATTCCTTGTCTGTAGGATCAATGCACGTCTGGTAGGCTTTCAAGCTGGAATTCTAATTTAGTTTCTACTCTATTAAAATAACAAAAAAAAAGGTTTTTCTGGTTAATTGAGCGAGTATTTGAGTGATTTTTACGGCATGACAACCCGTTTGTGGTTTATTTTATGTCAAGGGCAGAGAAAATTACGTTCATTGTACGTTCATGTTTGTATTTTTTGTTTAGTAGATTTTTACGATTTTTTTCACACGGTCCAGTTGAATAAATGATTTTGTTAAACAGACCTATTTTCCCCTCAGATTGGATCCTTGAAGATTATACCACTCCAGGTCAGAAAGCATTTGAAAGTAAAGACAAGAAAGATATACGCCTCATTCCCTTGATTTCTAGAATTAGAGCCTCACAATCAGATGCAGTTTAGTGTTTATGCCTCGGACATTCCTTTTGGGGGAAAAACCTGTTTAGAGTGATTGCATTAAGAAAGTATTGAGAACGCTTTTTTGTCTCAGAAGTAATGAGACTGATATTTAAACAAAATAGTTTCTTGACCATGATTAAAAATCAGATGATCAGTGGTAATTCATCCCCGTTTTGCCAAATGTCAACAAGATTTTATGAGTTCTCCTTCTTTTCACATTCTCCTCGGTTGCCAGTTTCACAGAACGAGGTTCATCTCATTTAATAGCTGTAGAAAATAATATCATTGGAACTAATGCTTTCTGTTTACTTAATTCCGTGCCTAGAATATAATTCATCTCCAAAAACCTGCGTTAACTTGTTAAGCATCTTTGTTGTATTGTCCTGAAATGTGACACATAAACTGATGTTGTCCAATTTCCTTGACCCACTTAATAAACAGCTTTGTAATAATCCAATTGTAGCAATTTGATTCTGAACGGACACATGAACTGTAATTTTAATACTTATTTAAGGTTTACATTGATCAGCTGGCTCTCAGTTACGTTTGCCGACCTGATTGTCATTACGTTCATGACAGACTGCACGTTATGTTCAGTGCACCCCATGTAGCCAATAACAATAAAACTAATACAACAAAATACAAAGTCTTCTTAATTATTAGTTTCTGTGTGAGATAAAAACGTAAAATAAAATAAAATACACTGTAAATTTAGAAAACGAGGGACACCAATTTAGAATCAAGTGAATGAAGTTTATCTACATTGAAACAAGTCGTGCTTAGCATAAAGGATACAGTGGTTGGATATCGAATGGGTAACCTGTGTTCAAATTCTGGGCGTGGCTGACCATATTTCACATTACTCTAATGCCTTCGAGAGGAAGTATGACACAATTTGTTCCCTCAAGCTATGAGTAAATAGGAGGACAGAGTGGGCGTTTTAGCTTTCGTAAGGCTACTGGTCTTCGATAAGGTGAACTCTGAATTCGTACCAGCTGTACTCAGCATAAAAATTGACCTCGACTTTCATCCTGTTCTTAGGGGAAAGTTTGACTTAATACATACATTGAAATATTGTGCCATTACAGCCATGAGAAGTTTGGGGTGAGACAGATGGATTTTGATTAGAGTGAGTAAGTAAAGTTGGCGACCATTGTCGAGGGCGGCCCGGAGGCTCCCTTTTCAATAGCTACTACAACGAAGTGTAGGAAGACACTACTCCTTCTTCTGGATTCCTCCATTTTACCCTTGATACGCGCCTTATAATGCTGAGTGTTAAACAAGGATGTATCAAGTACTATTTTTGAGTCTTTGGTATGATCCGACCTGGGATTGAACACTGATTTCACGGATCATTGGCGAACACCTAACCCACTAGGCCAATAGCCTTGATTAGAAGTGGGATTTAACGTAACTCAGTTTGTGCTGTAATTGCTACTGTTGTAGGAAATAGACACAGTGACACGAGTTGAAATGCTGGACAGCATTGTTTACATTTCACAAAGCGCTAATATATTTTGGAAGGGTTGGCCTAGGGGTTAGAGTGTTCGCCAATGGCCCGGGAGACCTGGGTTCAATCCCAGGTCGAGTCATACCAAAGACTCAAAAAATGGTACTTGATGCCTCCTTGCTTAACACTCAGCATTATAAGGTATGGATCAAGGGTAAAGTAGAGCAATCCAGGGAAGGAGTAGCGCCCTCCCCTACACATTGGTGTAGTAGCTATCGAAAAGGGAGCCTTCGGGTTACCCTCGACTATGGTCGCCAACTTTACTTTATATGAATCCAGCCCTTCTCCCTCCAGCTAAGTGTAAGTAGTAGAGCAGAGTGGCCTCTTCAACCTTGGTATGTCAAACAGTCATGGAAAAGAAAAAAGCTTAATTCAAACCTGTTAAACTGTGCTTTACATTGACCTTGTATTTCATCCCGCTTGAACAGAATGGTAGGTAGATATATAAGTATATATAAAGAAGAATTTACGATTTGACAAACATGGATGTAAATGATAATGAGCTAGTCTCGATAATATTTCTGAGAAGTAGTTTGATTCTTACAATATGCCCCAAACAAAATCGAAGCTGTGTTTATTTTTACAACGATTTGTGTGAATAATACAAAGGGAAGCTTTCTCGAAGATTAATCATTAGAGTAGAGATTTTGAGCGTAACGAGTTGCTTCGCACTCTCAGCCTTGAACCAACATCGAGGACTATTTGCGTGGCGACATGATTTGTGATTTAGTCTTGCAAATCATTGTTAGGAAGTACCCCTGGGGCTAACGTGCATGATTGCAATATTGTAGTAAGCGAGTTCGAACTCCAGTCGCGTTACTGCGTTTATTTTCAAACTAATATCCTATGGGAAGGTATGGACCTCCGTACCACTCCAGTTATATGTCTGTTTTTTTTTTGTTTTTGTTTTTACAAGGACAGTTTTAGCATAAAATAACCAACGAAGATTAATATGCCATTAAACAAAAAACCGAAAACGAAACAATTGTTCGTGATTTTAATTATTATAGCATATTTCAAATTTTTGTCTAACTAGGCAAAGCTTAGTACGTGAATAATCAACCCAAGTTTCAAAGCAAAACAAGTCACTTTTATTTTTATTTCTCAAAAATGATTCTTTCTTAGTATGTTCCAATGACTTTTGTCCTACCTTTTACGTATAACGTCAAGAGGTTATAAAAAGCTTGGGAAAATTTTTTCAGAAGATAATTTTTTCCGAGTTGAAGAATTGAATCCAAAAACATTTTTGCTGAGATAAATTGAATGATAATGAAAAAATTTAAAGAAAACTAAACCACATGAGATTGCGATAGCAACATGATGAGAACTGTGAAGGTTTTCAATTCTTCTAATCTGCAAAGTTCCTTAGGGGTGATCAGCGCACTGATAATGATAAAGTACAACGGTAACATTCATATTAATATTTGTTTTCCTGGAATGATGCAGATATTTGTTACGAGAGTGACCAGAATATTGTTGAGAATTATGCGTTCGTTCCTGAATGCAATTCGATATTGTAGCAGAGGAATTTTCAGATGCTTTGATGAAAAGGTAATTGCTGAAATAAAAAAATAGTATTTTGAGTTGAAACAGATTTTTTTGGTTTTTTAATGGCATATCAATCTTCATGAATTATTTATTGCCAATAGTATCCTTGTAAAAACCAGTTGTGGTACATTTTAACCATCACCTGTGAAGATAAGGGGTTTCCTATCTTTCCCCAGGATATTAATCCGACAATGAACGTAATATCACGGCTGAATTCAAACCTGTTAAACTCCGCTTAAAAAATTGACCTTGTGTCATATCCTGCCCAAGTGGAGGGGTTGGTAAATATGAATATCAGGGCTGCTGAACGAATTTGCTTATTTCAGGGTCACAATGCAGCACTTTAGTCATAATACCATGTAGATCTTCCCAGTAAAACAGTTTTTGACTTTTCGCCAATTGTCAGGGAGACCGGGATTCAATCCCAGGTCAAGTCATATCAAAGACTCAAAAAATTGTACCTAATAGCTCCTTGATAAACACTCAATGTTATAAGGTACAGATCAGAGGTAAGTGGAACAATTCATGGAAAGGAGTAGTGTTCTCTTACATCCAAGTGTAGTAGATATTGAAAAAGGAAGCTTTTGGGTCACCCTTGACTTACTTTTTTATTATTTCTTGTGGCGGGTAATAGATCACAGTAAGTTTGGTTTTTTTTTTTTTTATTTTTGTGTAACGGCATATCATCGTTCGTGTGTTATTTAAAGTCGAAAGCATCCTTGAAAAGAAAGGTAGTGATACTGTTTTACCCATAGCTGGTGGAAATAAGAAAGCCCATACTTTTCCAAAGGGTATTAATCAGAAATTGAATGTCATGGCATAACTAGAGTCCAAAACCATGACAATGTCGCAGTCTAGTAGGTTAGCCATTGCATCAGAGGGGCTTTACCAGATTAAAATAGATATGATTTATGAGTGTGTGACCAGAATTCATCAATGCTTTTGCATTTTTAAAAATATTATCTTGGGAGTGATTACCTCTGGCTCGTTTGGCTTCTGATGAGTTCTTAGCTACTCACCTAGTGTTGGTAATCTTTACCTATTCATACTCACTTGATGTTTTGGTGGTAAGGTAGGGAAAATTTATTTCTAGAAGCCATAACAAACATAGTTCTTTTCTATTTTTATATTTAGTGACACTCATAGGTCTTTTTTGAATTTTAGTTTTCCTGACACCCAGAGTTTAGTAATTGTCATATATTCCTGACTTTTCAATTTTTCTATTCACGCAATCACATTGTGGACTCCTGGAACAAAAATAATCCATCAGAAACATTTTTTAAATATTTTTCGATTGACTTTATCCCGATCTTTCGTCAGGCTTAATATAATTTAAACACGTCTTTACTGACCCTCATTTAATAAGGCCATTATTTCTTTCACTCTTTACATTTCCCACCTGATGCAGGATACAAACTAAAATAAATATTCTTAGCTACATCATCTCTCTCATTTTTTTTGCATTTCATGAACTAACATACTAAGATCGAATATAAAGAAGATATCTCTAAAGATCTAGTGATAACAACTGTTCTCAGAATCTACCATTTTCCAATATCTTTGACAACGCTAAGACGCTGTAGCATAAGAAGTCTAGCATATTTCGATTTCTAAATGGTCAGATCAAACATTTAAGGCGCAATTCCAAGTGTGTAAACCATAATTTGTCACACCTGTCTGAGTTTCGAAATGAGATTGTATTATTATCACTATTCTTCTTTTATTTGATATTATCATTTATATTCTAAGCGAGTTATTCGTATCAGAGTTTGCTAACAGACATTCATCGGAGTCTGAGTGACTATGTTTCTTCAATTCTCCGTGTCGATTCAGGTTGGTCTCAGAAATGCTGTAGTCTGGATAGTCTTTATTCGTCCTCTGATTTCCAAATATTCTATACAGTTGTTTTTCTTCCCATTTCGGTTTTCTAGATTTTGTTGCTCTTCTGTTTGTCCTTATATTATCAGTGTTGTTGCTGGCTTCTGTAATTAGATTTTTGTTGCTTATTTTTACTATAGTCCTCAAGTCCTCGTATTGATATATTTGTTTTGAAATTTAATGGCATATCAACATTCTTGGGTTATTTAATGCCAAATCCGTCTTTCTAGAAGAATAATAGTGCTACTATTTAACCCATTGCTGGAAAGATAAGGGAGTTCTCTAGCTTTCTCACGGGTATTTGTCCGAAAGTGAACGTGATAGCGCGACTGGAGTTCGAGCTCGGTTACTTCGATTCCGCAGTCTAGCACTTTAACTATTACACCACGAAGACAGCCCCCTCGTATTGATATATCAACCCAATCTTCAATGATGACGAGTCCTCTCCATCATCTTTTAATACTTATAATCTATGTCATCACTCAATTGTAAGGCGTTGGGCATCGTCAACAAATATCTTCTCTCATCTATTTGTTCTTCTCTTGTTCATTTTAATAACGGTCCCAAGTATCTTACAAGGGAGACTGCCCTGATATTTATTCTTTGGATTAAATTTCGGCTGCGGAGGTATGTTTCGAGATTTTTTTCTCGTTCATCTTCGCTGATGTTTCCTTATTTCTTTTATCTCTGGTGTCTGTTTTCAACATTCCCAAGTATTTGTAATTTTACTTTTACCAGGCGTTATGATTCTTTTTTGGTTGGGAAATTCTATTCCTTTCGTTACTTGTCTTTTTAGACTTTTTATCATGTGCATGGTACAATTTTTACTGCTAAATTCCATTCCTATGTCATGTCTTATTGTTTATATCTAAATCTCCCATTCTTTTTTCATTTTTTGCAAATAGCACGATGTCGTCGATGCACATCGATGTCGATGTGAGTGAGTAAATTTGTTGTTCACTTCCTAAGTAAGTAATTGAGTGGCATCAATGCTATTTCATCAAGTAATGACGAAAGCGCCTCCCCTGAAAGTTACCTCACTAGATTTTCACCTCCGCCGAACCTTTTCCGCCTGCTGTTAATTCCACTCTCTAATTGTTCACGTCTGCACTGATGGATTTTATGACTTTGTCAGATATCTTATAGTTTTGTGACAATATACTATCCAGCTTCAGGGCACCAAACCATTGACGTTTTTGCAGTCAATCCAGGTCATGGCCACATTTTTCCGTCTCGTTTTGCTCTCTGTGAGGTTATTGATATTATCATACTTCTGTCAAGTTTTGACATCAGCGTTAGCTGGTATTATTATTATTTACTTATTAGAGATTTTCACATCAGTGTTAGCAGATGGTCTTTCACTGGAGTTTGAATGGCAGCGAGTCTCCTCAAGTCCCCAGGACTCTTCTCAGTGTTCTGGCCGTTCTCAATAGTGCAGTAGTTAAGACGGTCTCCACTTGTCCGCCAACTTCCAAGACCTCCAGTCCATTTAGTAATCCTTTAGTTACTGTTCCAAGTGCACTAATTACAATTGGTATAATTGTCACTTGCATGTTCTATAGTTTTTGAAATTCCCTAGCAAGGTCGAGGTATTTATCCTTCTTTTCACATTCTTTTAGTTTTATTCTGTGGTCAGCCGGCACAGCAAAGTCGACAATTTTGCAAGTTCTCTTTTTTTTTGTTGATTATTATTAAGTCTGGTTTTCTTGCCAAGATTAGGTGATCCGTGTGTATGTATACGTCCAATAGGAGTTTATGTGTATTCACCAGCTTTAAATGGTTTTTCGTTGGAGTCTAACTGATTTTAACGATGTTGTAGACAAGATCGAATTCACCTAGTCTTTTGCTCATGTTCTACTTGTCTATTCAAAAGACATCTACGGCAATAAGTACCATCGTTAACTTAATATACCAAAGGAATTTCTGCCTTTTGGCAAGGTCTAGTTACTTGTCCAGTTTTTCTCTTTCTTTTATATTTATTCTGTGGACTGGTTTAACAGAAACGTCAACCGATGCCGTTTTTTCTTGGTAATTAACACTAGCTCGAGTGCTCTGGCCTGAACTGGGGGATTCGCTCGTATCTCAAAATTCCCAATAATTTTATGCATCTCCACTTTATAAAATATATTCCATGTTGTGCGTATACCGTTCCATGATGTATTTAAATTTTCATCCCCAGTAGTCCACCTTTCCAACCAAGTCATGCCTAGATTTGTATTTCGTTTGTGCTAGTTCACATCATAGACCTATTATGAGATTTAATTTTTCTTCTGTGTCTCCAGAAAATGTATGTGAAGTATCTTATCGCATATCGTTAATATTTGAAATAATTTATCCTTATATTACTATCTTCTACTGATATTAAAAGAGATTCCGATTCTCTTTTGTAGGGGTTCAACTTTTTATGCCTGACTAGTATATATCCTGTACAATTTTTTGCTTAAATGATCAATGTAATTTTCTTATTTCCCATTTTTGTTTTCTAGATTTTATTTAACTGTATCTGATTGATAAAATGCTGTTGCAATCAATATTTCTTTGCTCCTTTTTGTGTATTCCATAAGTTCATAAATTGTTTCATCAACGCGATCATCTATGTTGGCAAGTAATCTTCCTCTTTTTCTTAATACATATAGTCTATGACATCTCTCTCACTTTTTTGACCAACTTGTTCTTTATTACTTTTCTGCAAGATTGCTGTGTTTGGTTATTATGTGATTACCTATTTCATTACTGCCTCCACATAACCGACATGTGGTATTCTGTTGGGTATTATTAATCTTATTTTTAACCTAATTCATTCTTATAGCATTGTTTCTATCTGCTATTTGAAGAGATACATTTTCTCTCTTCAGATTTTCCTTCCATAGACATGCCCCAGTCTTCTTGTGGGCAATTTCTCCAGGTTATCTCTTGAAGTATCGATATTGTTATTTGTCTTTCGTTTTCTATTTTCTAGTGTGTTTTTTTCTTTTATATTTGCTCTTGTGTTATCATTGTGGTTACTGGTTGCTGTATTAGTCTTTGCTTTTTAATGTATTTCTCGTCTCTTTGTATTGATACATCGAAACAATGTTCATTGCTGTTGAGTCGTTTTCCTCCATCTTTTCTTGACATATATACGCTGTCAATATCATCTCTCGGTTTTAAGGCCTTGTGTGTGGTTATCAGTTTCTTTGTCCTGTGGTTTATTTGTCTGGGTTCCTCCGTTGTCTATTGTAAGAATAGTCTACAGTATCTTTCAAGAGGGACTGTCCAGGTGTTTATTCCTGTAATGAGATTTCTGTGACAGAGCTTCGTTTCGAGAAGTTTTCTTTGTCTCCTGAAGTACTCTTTTCTTATTTTTTTCATCTCTCTTTGACGGTTTCCGCTTTCATTATGCTTGCAACTTTAGTTCCGAGTACTCGTAGATTTCTACTCTGTAAACGATTTGATGCTTTCCTGATTTGCCTTATCTATTGGTTTCGTTTTTTTCTTTTTGCCCATATTTCATTATCAACATGGCATACTTCTCAATGCTATATTCCATTCCTATATTCAGGTTGTATCACGTTCTCCAGTTATCCATATTAATTCATTTTTTAGAGAAAAACAAGTATAAATAGTCGCTAAAACATATTCACTAATTAAAGAAACGAATGACTTATTCTGATTTCAAATTGAATCTTTTGAAAAACCTAAACGAACTTAAGATTTCATGTGTCTTGTGTATTGAACTGTATAATGTACATTTAGAATAACGAGTTGATTTCATGGGTCATGGTCTATCACTTCCTGGGTTGACTCAGCACATTTCAATGGTCTTGGTCTCTCTCTTTTTGAGTTGGCCAAGATCATTTCATCAGATTCACTTATGAGCTACCAAGTAATATGAATGTTTCATTTTTTTTTTATAAAAGTATGAAGTAAATATGAAGTAATCAATGAATATCAACTTCACTGCTCGTTAGTGCAACTTGTGTAACATTTTTATCAGATTTTCTTTGTCTTTGAATAGCGTTTAATAAAAGAAATTAGCTGTCTGGCTACCATAATAAAACTTCGGGATAGTACTACCACCAAATCTGATATTTTATAGCATCTCCTTGAAGAGAGTTTTTATTTTACACTCCTACGTGATTCCACATGTTATTCAGAACTTTTTATCTTTATTATTCCAACTTTAAATCTAAATAATTAATGTTGTGATATATTAACATAGGTTGATCTTAAGAGTATTCAACTTACTGATTATATTTACTGATGTCTTTAAATTCAAAGAGTAGCCATAAAATAACAAACGAATTATATCTGATAAAGCCGGCTCCATTTCAGTCTTAATAAAATAAATGAATATGTTTCGAGGCTGGCTAACGTCGGCTTATATCTATTTGGAAATGACCTTGCAGACTATTTATAAGATTATCTTTTTGTATCAGTCGTCAGCTTCCAATAGATTTCTTGGCGTTTATTTATGGATTTATGATCAGTGAATCAATAAAGGAACGATCAAAAATCAATAGAAAACAATGTCTGGTAGATTAGTGAGACTGCAATATGTGCTTTTTAGTATTGAGACTGAATATATTAATACTAGAATCAACACTGTAAGAAGGGTATACATTTTATATCATCGAGGAGAATCACTATATACTCTTTATGGTTTTCATAAATACACACACACACACACACGCACACACACACACACACACACACACATATATATATATATATATATATATGTGTGTGTGTGTGTGTGTGTGTGTGTGTGTGTGTGTGTGTGTATAAAGGCGTCAAAAACACGGGTGCCGCTGACGCTTGCTTACCAACCGTTCCAATCGACAATCGCACTTGGTAACTCTTCTAGAAGGCATTAAGCCATTGGCTCCACATATCTGATTAATGTAGCTTTTTCCTGGTTGGAGAACACAGGGATACTCTTCTTTAGGATTCCTTTGGAAATCACCGTTTATCTGTTTGCCATCAGTTCCCCAGATATTTCGATAGATGGTAAGTAAGTGGCCGTCAAAAGCCAACCTTGACTCTTAATAAAACCAAACAACACACACACAAATCTCTCTCTCTCTCTGTCTATATATATATATATATATATATATATATGCGTGTAAGTGTGTGAGTTTGACGATTAACGAACGCCTCCAGTTTTCTTTTGAATATCTATCCCTAGAGAACTCATGGTAATGGATCTAACATTTTGAAAACTTTTCTAGAAGAAGTATTAACTGAGGGACCTCTTGGAAGTAAAAAGAAGAAAACTCAAATGATTCGACCTGTCTGGTTATTTATCTTTTCCAGCGATAACTATTCCGGAAATGAGGGAACATTCTACACTGAATTAAAACATGAAACTTTATAAAATGTATAAAAAGTGAATTTGAGGGTATAATGAGTTTAAAATACACACACCCACACACACACACACACACACACACACACACACACACACACACACACACACAAAATTACTAGAAATAGTTTTTCCTAGTGAACTTGAACAGACAGATGTACGTGTAGAATCTTATTACAACTATTACTACGAGTACTAATGACAATATAAATAATAACAAAGCTTTTAAGACCGTTTATATCGAAGAGAAAATGAAGAATACGCAACTGAATAGAAACTTTAGAGATGAAACGGCTAATCAGATATAAAGCGGATTCGGAAAATTGACAAAAATGCAATACAAGACTAGGCATGACTAGGTAGGGTAGGTGATCCATTTGGAACTGAATTAGAGATTAAAATTTGATCCTATTAAGAAATGGTGTACACACAAACTAGAATCCGTCTTAGAAAATAAGACGCATACATTTCTTTGATGTTTTGAAAAAAAATCAGATACCAACTGTTGTGAGTGCACTTGCAACGTTCCCCAAAAAGAGGGGAAATGAAAATCAGAGATGAATCTTGATCTTACAAACCATGGCATTGTTTCGATCGGTTAGAATACCCAGAAGATCCTGAAGACTTGATTACTGTGGACAACAATCAGTAAAAAACTTGTGTGAAAAACTTACAAGAGCTGAAATAATAATAATAATAATAATAATAATAATAATAATAATAATAATAATAATAATAATAATAATAATAATAATAATAAAAAAATGAATGGAAGTGAAAAATCTATGGATCAAGAAGGTGAAAATTATACCAATTGTGAAAGGTGCCTTTGGTACAGTAACTAAAGGATTATTAAAGGGACTAGAGGACTTAGAAGTTGGTGAACGAGTGGAGACCATTCGAACTACAGCATTATTGAGAACGTCCAGAATACTGAGAAGAGTCCTGGACACTTGAGGAGACTTGCCGTCACTCAAACTCAAGTGAAAAGACTATCAGCTAATGCTAATGTGAAAAACCCTCATATGACTTTAAACAAAATCTTATGCATTTAAATCAATTTATATGTGAAACTACGTCAATAAGCCTATTTGCCATAACACATAAACAAAATAGCTTTATGTGACTCAAGTGGAAATTAAGGATACAAAAAGGAATAGAGGAATAAAGAGGAGAAATATCCATACGTAATAAAATGAGTAAGTGTGTCAAAATGAAAACGAGGAAAGGAAAAAAAAAATAAAAGCTAATATGAGACAATCTCAATCGATTAGATCCCGATAATAAAGAAACTTTGAAGCAAAAACCTAAGAGAGCAGCATATCAAAAGATATGAAAAACAAAGAAAATTCTTTAAACGCAACAAAATATTTCGAGAGAACTCCTAAACACCAAATAGATTATTAGGAAAATAAAGCAATAAATGTATAGGAAACTCCAACAATTAAAGATTTGAAAACACCGTGATGTAATATATGGAGCCATAAGAAATATGACTGAAAATATAAGACATTTATAAAAAATATACAACACAAATGTAGGAAGATATCAAAACAGAAAAAGAATATAAATACACTTGAATGGAAGTCATCGGGAATAGATGAAATAATAAACTTTTGGCTCTACATTAACTAATGACAAAACTCACTTTATTAAAGAACCTGAAAAAAGGTCCAATACGCTCATCGAAAGAGTTACAAGACAGTTACCAAAACCAAAAGGAGCAATAAACGCGGGCGAAAGATATATATATCGGCCAATAACATGTACTCCCTCATATAAAATGTTAACGACAATTCTGAAGGGAAGAGTAAATAAATTTATAAAATGTAAGCAAATCTTATCTTTAGAACTAAAACATTATATGACTGCAAAGATCAATTCTTCATGAAGAATTATTGAGAACTGTCGATCCAAATAGGAAAAAAATGTATAGCTTAGATTGACTACAAAAAGCTTTTGATAGTGTACCCCACGAATTGATTATAAAATATCAAAGCATTTTAAAGATATTCTAGTTATGATTGATAATTGACAACATGGAAAGGTGGCATACTATCCTTGGATTGAACCATAAAAAGGCAAACACCAAACTGATAATCTGATTATTAAAAATGGGATCTTTCACGGAATCTCATTTTCCCCTTATCTTTTTTGTTTAGCGCTTATAATTCTTTCCATTGAATTTAAACAGCAGGCTATCGATATAAGTAAGTAAAGTAGGTGACACTAGTCGAGGGTGAACCAAAGGTTCCCTTTTCAATAGCTACAATACCGAAGTGTCAGGGAGGACACTACCCCATTCCCTTGATGGCTCTACTTTACCATTAATCCTTATCTTATAATGCTGTGTTAAGCAAGGAGGCATCAAGCACCATTTTTTAAGTCTTTCGTATAACTCGACCTTGGATTGAATCCTTGTCTCCCGGATTATTAGCGAACACTCTACTTATTAGACCAATCTAGAGGGAAGATAAAAAGTTATATGCAAAAAAAAAAAAAAAATGACAGTATTCGAAGCAGTGTGAAAAGATTTACTGACGACATCAGGATGCAATTTTTTTTAAATGATTTGTGAAAGTCACATTTTGTATAGACCCGCAAGTAAAGTCTGAATACATTATTCTAGACATAAATACGGAAATTAAAGTATTTGAACACGATAAAACCTATAAATATTTCGGAATTAATGAAACTGATATTATTTGTAATACTATAAAGAAGAAATTTTTTTTTTTTTTTTTTTTTTTAAATTTTTAAATATCTTTTTTAAATATCTTTTTTAAATATCTTCTATCGAATAATTTAAAAATTCGTAAAGAAAGCCCTAACAGTAGTTTAGAAGAAAAAGCCTAGAATGCTACTACAGCCCCCCCCCCTCAGAAAAGGAAAAAGAAAAAAAGAAAAAAAAAAAAACCAACAAAAACGAATTGTCCCCTTCACCCCACTAGACCGCCCCCAAAGCTACCTAAAATATCAGTAGTAAATAAAAGTCCCAACGAAGAAGACGTATTTGAACTCAGGAGCCAAGTGGAAGAAATATGTCAATATTGGTCAGTATGTCTTTAATTCCAATTTAAAATGCTGAATTTTACAAAATGTTATGCTGTATTTTGTTTGTAAAATAATGCTTAAACTATGCGTTTTAAATGTAAAGGCACGCTTACTCTACTGTAAAGCCAATTTGATATTAAGCCTATCCACATGTCAGCGAACAAGGCAGAATGTTTTTAAATATCTTCTATCGAATAATTTAAAAATTCGTAAAGAAAGCCCTAACAGTAGTTTAGAAGAAAAAGCCTAGAATGCTACTACAGCCCCCCCCCCCTCAGAAAAGGAAAAAGAAAAAAAGAAAAAAAAAAAACCAACAAAAACGAATTGTCCCCTTCACCCCACTAGACCGCCCCCAAAGCTACCTAAAATATCAGTAGTAAATAAAAGTCCCAACGAAGAAGACGTATTTGAACTCAGGAGCCAAGTGGAAGAAATATGTCAATATTGGTCAGTATGTCTTTAATTCCAATTTAAAATGCTGAATTTTACAAAATGTTAT
Source organism: Sepioteuthis lessoniana (assembly GCA_963585895.1). Classification (NCBI taxonomy): domain Eukaryota; kingdom Metazoa; phylum Mollusca; class Cephalopoda; order Myopsida; family Loliginidae; genus Sepioteuthis; species Sepioteuthis lessoniana. The sequence continues at coordinate 96,257,816 of OY757904.1, forward strand.
GCTGTATTTTGTTTGTAAAATAATGCTTAAACTATGCGTTTTAAATGTAAAGGCACGCTTACTCTACTGTAAAGCCAATTTGATATTAAGCCTATCCACATGTCAGCGAACAAGGCAGAATGTTTTTAAATATCTTCTATCGAATAATTTAAAAATTCGTAAAGAAAGCCCTAACAGTAGTTTAGAAGAAAAAGCCTAGAACGCCAAATTCTACCACAGAGCTTTAATTCCTGAAGCCTGCTAGGTCCCCAACTGTAGGATGGGGAGAAAAAAAAAAAAAAAAAAAAAAATGAAAAGCCCTTGGAAAAGTCCCAATACAGCAAAAAAGTGTAAGTCAGTATTAGTGAAAGTCATAAGAAAGTACCTTAATGTTGGACTTTAACTAAGTTAAAACTTAAAACAAATTTCCCCCCCCCCTTTTTATTTTTTATTTTTTTTTTTTTTTTTTTTTTTTATTTTTTATTTTTTATTTTTTTTTTTTTTATTTTTTTTTTTTTTTTTTTTATTTTTTTTTTTTTTATTTTTTATTTTTTTTTTTTTAATTATTGTTTATTTTATTATGTACACATGGGAAGCAGCATGATGTACGTTAAGGTATTTGAATAAACCAATGGACGACCAAAGTCAATACCCAAATGGGTCCTGGACGTGAGTTTGACGACTTTTCGCTCAGGATCGACAGTTCGATCGGGGAACTACTGCTGCTCCTCTATAAGAGTGGCTTCTATAGAAGAGAACAAAACAGCCATCGAAAGATAACCATGACCCACACTCAAACCACTTACACAAACCGCATCGCTCTTCGCGCGGGTAAAAAAGGGGCGCGTCCTGCTGAGGTTGGAGCCCTGGCCTCGGTGTTCGAAAAATCAGCTACAGAGCTCAAACAATCAAAACTACTAAAATGCAAGCAAACACTACAAATAGCCACATTTAACGTAAGAACCTTAAATAGAATAGGACAACTCCCAGAGCTAATCGCATCGGCCGAAGAACATAAAATAGACATAATATGCATACAAGAACACAGATACACACACACAGAAGATATCAAATATCACGAAACTAGCAATGGATGGTCGCTCGCCACTGTATCCGCATGGAAAAACTCTGCCAACGCCGCAGTGGGAGGGGTAGGATTGCTTATAGGACCTAGAGCACTAAAAACGCTTAATAGCATAGAGAAAATACAACCTAGAATGATGGTAGCTACATTTAACGGAAACCCCAGAGCAACAATCATCTCATGCTACAGCCCCACCAATGTTAGTGAAGAAAATGAAATAGTCACCTTCTACGATGAGTTATCCTCATTAGTGCGTAGCATCCCGAAACACAACATGTTAGTCATTGGCGGAGACATGAATGCACAAATCGGGAAAAACGGAAACAACAAATACAGCCTCCACAACACGTCAAATAGAAATGGACAACATCTAACAGATTTCATGATAGAAAATAGATTAGCATGCCTCAATACAAACTACCAAAAAAGAGAGGGCAAACTATGGACATACACGTACGCAAACAACACTAAAGCTCAGATAGACTACGTCCTTATAAACAAGAAATGGAAGAATAGTGCATTGAATTGCGAGGCATACTCCTCTTTTGAGGGTGTGTCCACCGATCACCGAATAGTCACAGCGAAAATACGGTTAAGCCTACGAAAAAACGACAAACGAACAGCGACCACCAAACACTATGACTGGGCCCTATTAAACAACAAAGATGTCAGAGATAAATACGTATTAGAATTGAGAAACAGATTCGAAACACTACAAGAAAAGACGGAAAAAAGTACACCAAACGACGAATACGAAAATTTTGTCAGTGCACACCTTGAGGCAGCAGCAAAATGCATTCCAACAAAAATTAAAACTAAATATAGAGTCCCATGGGAAACCTTAGCGGTGAGAGAAAAACGTGCACTAGTGAAAACAGCCTCCAAAAACTATCGAAAAAACCCAACAAACACAAATGCCTTAAAACTAAAAACGGCACAATATCAATTAGCAGGCATATATATAAAGGAACAGACAGAATACATTCAAAATCAGATAGATAAGATCAGAGACTCGGTAGAAGATAGACAATCTAGAATTGCCTGGCAAACAATAAACGAAGTGAGCAGAAGAAAGAACACAACCAAAGCAAAACTTAAAGCAGCAAACCAACAAGAAAGAATAAAACTGTGGAAACAGCACTTCGAAAACTTACTTGGAAACCCACCAAAAATAACGCATGAACAAATCACCAGAATAATTAGCAAACAATTAGACATTAAACTTGGACCGTTCACACAAGGAGAACTCGACTCGGTTCTCAGAAAAATTAAAAATAGGAAAGCTGCAGGACTGGACGAAATTCCCCCGGAAGTATGGAAGACCAGACAATTCGACGACATACTGCTCCGACACTGCAACGCAGTATACAATCAAAATCCGATAGATAGATGGACGAAGGGATGCATACTCCCCTTCCCTAAAAAGGGAGACCTCGGATTAGCCAAAAACTACCGAGGCATAACACTTACATCCATAGCTGCCAAAATCTACAATGCCCTACTACGAAACCGCATAGAACCCAAAATCGACAACATACTTAGAAAAAACCAAAATGGCTTCCGAAGAAATAGATCTACGACCTCACAAATACTAACCATCCGCAGAATCCTTGAGGGTGTACGGGCAAAGAACCTACAAGCGACATTAATATTTGTCGACTTTACCAAGGCTTTCGACTCCATTCACAGAGGAAAGATGGAACAAATCCTACTAGCGTACGGCATACCTAAAGAAACCGTAGCGGCAATAACGATTCTCTATAGAAACACCAAAGTAAAAGTACGATCACCAGATGGAGACACAGAATACTTCGACATTGTAGCAGGAGTACTACAAGGGGACACGCTGGCTCCGTATCTCTTTATCATTTGTCTAGACTACGTACTTAGAACATCGATTGACAAAATCAAAGAGAATGGCTTCGAACTGACGAAGAAAAGAAGCAGAAGATATCCCGCAACAACAATTACCGACGCCGACTACGCCGATGACATAGCGATACTGGCAAATACACCTGACCAAGCCGAAACACTTCTGCATAGCCTGGAACGAGCAGCAGCAAGCATAGGCCTCCATGTTAATGCACACAAAACGGAATATATGTGCTATAACCAAACAGGGGACATCTCCACTCTAGAAGGAACCCCTCTTAAACTAGTAGACAAATTCACGTACCTAGGAAGCAGCGTCGAATCAACCGAAAAGGACATCGAAACGAGGTTAACGAAAGCATGGACAGCTATCAATAGGCTATCGACTATATGGAAATCAGACCTAACCGATAAAATGAAACGCAGTTTCTTCCAGGCAGTTGTCACATCGATACTGCTATATGGATGCACTACATGGACGCTAACAAAACGGCTGGAGAAGAAACTAGATGGCAATTACACAAGAATGCTGCGTGCAATCCTCAACAAGTCCTGGCAGCAACACCCCACAAGACACCAACTGTACGGACACCTGCCCCCTATCACGAAATCTATTCAAGTTAGGCGAACCAGACATGCAGGACATTGCTGGAGAAGCAGAGATGAACTCATAAGAGATGTACTCTTATGGATCCCCACACACGGCCGCGCAAAAGCAGGACGACCAGCACGAACGTACATTCAGCAGCTATGTGAGGATACAGGTTGTTGTCCTGAAGACCTACCTAGGGCGATGAACGATAGGGAGGAGTGGCGAGAGAGGGTCAGGGATATCCGTGCTGCCAGCACGATAATATGATGATGATGATGATTAAGAAGAAAATCGAGAAAATTGTTTTATAGGAGAATAAGATCCATTATACAGAACGAAATTAAGTGCAAAAATCAATAAATAAATAAAATTATAGCAATTAATACCCTGTCAATGCCAGATGTGTCATTGACTTTGAATATCATAAAATGGTTGTTGACAGAAGAAAGATAGATTATAAAGCAAGGAAAGTAATAAGCATCCATAGAATGTATCACCCTATAGCAAGATTAGAATGTCTCTACATTTAAAACAAAAATGCTGGAAGAGGCTAAATCAAACTAGAATTTGATTGTGATTCATGGCATATCAACCCTTGTGGGTTATTCAATGGCGAATCCCCCCTCTCTCTCTCTCTCTCTATATATATATATATATATATATATATATATATATGATTTTATGTGAATAGTTTGTGGATAAAATTGTTTTTAAACAGGCCCGAATTCTCTTGTTTGCATACATTTAAATGGTTTCAACTATTGCAAACAGTAATACTTCTAAATGGTTTGAAGTATTTTTATCAATTTCTGATAATTCTATCTAATATTAATCATTTGTTTTTAAATAGTTAAATAGTTTTCAAGAATTGTTGATTTAGAATTGACTTACAAAACAATCACAATAAAATCTAAGAACTGCAAACCTTTAGATTGGATGCTACGGTTATTTGGTTTCGTTTCTTTATTTAATGTCATATCAACTTTCAAATGTTATTTTATGCCTAAATCATCCAAGTAGAAAGACAGTAGTGGTACTATATAACCTATAAAGCTACAGGCATCAGGTTGTTCATAACTTTCCCAAGAGTATTTGTTCGAAAATGAACATAATAGCGCGGCTCGAGTTCAAACTCGCTTACTATTATGTCACACCTTAGCGACTACACTGCAGGAAATTCTATCACTACCGAAAAAATCAATCCCTAAAGAAAGCAATGAATTTACTAAACAACTCAATTTTACAATAAAACCAAATAGTCATCAATTATAAAGCTAAAGAGGCAGCAAAATCATTAAGAAATGAGTGAATTATATAAAAATGCCTTGGAACAATACCAACGGTATGGACAGTACATAAAGGAATTAGAAATACCGATATACGTATTGCAAGAAATAATAGAAGCCTGAAAAGTACTGAAATCCAGGCGAAAAAGTCAGGTTACTAATGATAGAACAAGACTATAGCCTACTAACTAGAAACTATCCAGTAAATATTCTAAAGACTCAATATGTAGACTGTGTGTACAAAACTGAATCCATTAATCGATTGCTCACTTCTAACATTGATAGAATGTAAAGAAAAGCATACAAATATTGGACATTATATTTACTAGGAAATATTCAAATACTATGGAAGGTAGTATAAACAATAAATAGAAGCAATAACAGAAGTCAAAGGAGTTAATATTCTTTCGAGTTTTGTATTCCAAATTAACTGAAAAATACAGAGCAGTAGACCTGATGTAGTGGTTAAGGAGTATAAAAGAAAACTATTCCTCTCAAATGATATATCAGTGCCGATAGATAATAACATATCTGTTGTATCGTGATAAGGAAACGATACACAGTGAAACAGTTGATTGTGGCACAGTTCGACAATTATTTTAAGTCTCTCGCTGTAGATGTTACGTTCGAAGTTGGTCTTCTCCTGACCAACGTTTTCAGAACTCCTCTGTCTCTGCTTCTGCTTCTGTCTTACATGCTTGAGAAATAAGGCGTCTTTTATGCTTCCGCGATACCGGAAGTCACGTGGTGTGATCCACGATACAACAATATCATTCAAAGAGTATTTTTCAAACGAATACAAAAACCTGAATGTAGAAATTTAAAAACGTGAGGTAACTTAAAACTATCGCAATGTTGGTAATGGTGGGTGCCCTGGGTGTGTCATAGAACGGGGCTGATAAACACATTAACAAAATACCTCTCAGTCCCTGCTAATATAAAATACAAACGACTATACTCCTTAGGAGAGTATTATCAATATATATATATATATATATATATATATATATATATATATATATACACACACACACACACACACACACACATATATATATATATATATATATATATATATATATATATATATATATGCGCGTGTGTGTAAGTGCGTACGCGCGTGTGTCTGTGTGCTAGAATGTGAGTTTTTAATTAAAGGAAAACACTAGTACCATGAGGAGGCATTTTAAAGATACGGGAATTTAAAAAAGAAATTAAACACTTGGTAAAATTAACAAGAGAGATTAAGAGGATACGTTGTCCTCGATGAAGAGAAATTCTATATCTGTCTTGTGAAAAGACCTCTAATAGTGTGATCTTTTGCTTAAAAAATCTTGCTCAAAAGTGCGACAACTTTTGCTTTCTTATCTCTAGAAAGTGTGGAGATAAAATGAATTAAGTCGAAGTCCTTTTTCATCTACTGATTCGTCTTCTCGTACATCTTCTCGTACTTTCCCCTTCATCGCAGCTTCAGTTAAACTACAGACAATATATCTCGGATTGTCCATATATAATCTCTCTGTCACTCTTTCTCTCTTTCTTTCTCTCTCTCTCTCTCTCTATATATATATATATATATATATATACCAACTTTGACTTGTCGCTCGTCATCAGTAACAAGTTTACTGTAAATCTACTTCAGAAAAAAATAACTGGTTACAAGTGCAAACTGTCACAAATCAAATACAACAGTAGAAGTGACTGAGTAAGATATTAAAGCAGGGTATAGTGCAAAAGATAAAAATTTGACCATACTAACAAACTGTATGTGCACAAATAAATTTGGGAGTGCTCATGGCGTAATTGCCATCTTCGTAGGAAATGGAGAGGTGACCCAAGTCCAAAACCTCAGCGAGGCTCTATGTACTTTACATAGCACTAATAATCTTGGAAAATGCATGAACTATTCTCTCTCCAGCTATGGATCAATCATAGGCCAAACGATGCCATTTAACATTGGTATGTTAACTGGACTAAAAGAAGGAAAAGATCTGTTAAACTCTGACCTTTTCTTACATCCCGCTTGGGGCGAGGGCTACATATATATATATATATATATATATATATATATATGCTCAATTTAGAATCTGTCTTCGTAGATGAGATAATCTTTAAATTAGCAGCGTCTTTGAGGGAGAACAGATCACCAAATATGGATCAGAAGACCAGACCGAATATTAATTAACAAAGATAAAAGAACTTGTCAACTAGTGGATTTTGCTGTTAGGACAGACCGTGGAATAAAAAGAAAGATAGAGAACTACTTCGATCTTCCCAGGAAACTGAAAAGACTATAACTTGAAAGTGTCGGTGATTGCAATTGTAGAAGGGGATCCATTGGGACTGTTCCCAAAAGCCTGGAAAAGAGACTGGGGGATCTAATGACAAATCTGAACCATTTGTTGCACAATTCCCAGTTGATCACCCTTCCTATCCAATCATACTTACTTTTGTACTCCGTTGGGGCTATTTTGATGAATTCACTTATTTCATTATCGTTTCGTTTCGCCAATGGTCCGGGAGACTTGCTCACGCCATACCAAAGGCTTTTAAAACAGTACTTGATACATCCTTGCTTAACACTCTGCAATATAAGGTACGTATCAAAGGGAAAGTGGAGCAATCCAGGAAAAGGAGAAGCACCTTCCCCTACACCTCAGTGTCGTGGCTATTGAAAAGGGAACCTTTTGGTTTCCCTCAACTACGGTCGCAAACAAGTTTTTCGCACAAGCATGACACCATGTCTGTTAGGTCTTCATGACTCTTGTCAATATTCTAGCCTATCTCAACGTTGCTGTGCTCACGAATGTCCCTATTCTTCCTCTGATTTCCAAATCCACATGTTATTTTCCAGATCTTTAGAAGTGCACCGATTGTAATTCCTATCCTCGTCAGTCAAATATACCACAGTCTGCAAGGTCCAAGTATTTATTTTTCTTTTCACTTTCTTTTCCCTTTACGATCAGCCGGAAACATAAAATACGCTAAATGACGAATTCTTATATTTGTTATTTAACACTATGTCTGGTTTTCTGACTGGGATTGGGTGATCTATTTGAATTTCGAAATCCCAGAGAATTTTATATGTTTCATTCTCTTGGATTGATTTTAATTTGTGCATATTCTACTTTGTTGTGAGTTTGAATTTAAATTCCTTACACAATTACCAGAGGATCTCCTACCTATCTCACCGTACATAGTTTTGTACTTCTTTTATGCAAGTTTGCTGTATTTGCTCACGTGATTAGCCGTTTCATCTCTTTTTTCCGCATGACCTACACTTACTATTCTGTGAATCAATTTTTATTCATTGCGAACTTATTTCCTCATCTTGGTAGTATTTTTTTGTGTTGTTTCTTCTTTCATTACGTTTCGGCCAAGTTTCACCTCTGGCCTTCCTCAGGTGATTTACCGCGACCTCGGATAGGAATGCTGAGTTTTGTAACAGTATCCCCAGTAATTACTGCCTTCCATAGTTGTTGTCTATCAAACCACGTTTTTGACCAAGTAAACCTCTGGCCGGCTTGGGTAGGATTTGAAACCGCTATCTTCTGACAATGCTCACCAGGAACCGTAGAAACTCAACGCCTCTATCCGCTGGCGTTGTTTTATGCTGCAATTAAAAGAGATTAATTTCCTTCTCAAGTTTGTGAAGCATGCTCATGTCTTCTTGCAAACAATCTCACCGGTTTGTCACATGAAATATCAATATTGCTGTATTTCTTTCTATTTCTATAATCAAGTTTTTATTGTTTTTTTTTCTATTTGTCACTTTGTTGCCATTGCTGTAATTGGCTGCTAGTAATTGTTTTATTTGCTCTTTTTAATGTAGTCTTCGAGTCTTATATAATGCTTCTACTTAATCGTCAATGCTGGCGAATCCCTTTAATCGTTCTTTCCTTGATGCATAAGGTCTCTGTCATCTCTCAGATGTAAGCCTTGATGCATAAGGTCTCTGTCATCTCTCAGATGTAAGCCTTGATGCATAAAGTCTCTGTCATCTCTCAGATGTAAGCCTTGATGCATAAGGTCTCTGTCATCTCTCAGATGTAAGCCTTGATGCATAAGGTCTCTGTCATCTCTCAGATGTAAGCCTTGATGCATAAGGTCTCTGTCATCTCTCAGATGTAAGCCTTGATGCATAAGGTCTCTGTCATCTCTCAGATGTAAGCCTTGATGCATAAGGTCTCTGTCATCTCTCAGATGTAAGCCTTGATGCATAAGGTCTCTGTCATCTCTCAGATGTAAGCCTTGATGCATAAGGTCTCTGTCATCTCTCAGATGTAAGCCTTGATGCATAAGGTCTCTGTCATCTCTCAGATGTAAGCCTTGATGCATAAGGTCTCTGTCATCTCTCAGATGTAAGCCTTGATGCATAAGGTCTCTGTCATCTCTCAGATGTAAGCCTTGATGCATAAGGTCTCTGTCATCTCTCAGATGTAAGCCTTGATGCATAAGGTCTCTGTCATCTCTCAGATGTAAGCCTTGATGCATAAGGTCTCTGTCATCTCTCAGATGTAAGCCTTGATGCATAAGGTCTCTGTCATCTCTCAGATGTAAGCCTTGATGCATAAGGTCTCTGTCATCTCTCAGATGTAAGCCTTGATGCATAAGGTCTCTGTCATCTCTCAGATGTAAGCCTTGATGCATAAGGTCTCTGTCATCTCTCAGATGTAAGCCTTGTTCTTTGCTCCGTTTATGTGTTCCTTCCTCGTTCATTTTAAGAAAGTTTCGGAGTATTTTATAAGAAGGACAATTCAGATGTTCATTCTTTTGATGAGATTTCTGCTAAAGAGCTTGTTTTCAAAAAGGTTTCTTCTCCTTTTAAGGTATTATGTTCTTACCTTTTCTTTCATCTCTATTCGTTTGATGTTGTCCACTTCTAATATTTCCAAGTACTTGTAATTATCCTTCTCTCCAAGCATTTTGCTGCTTTCCTCATTTTGGCAGTTTTATTACTTCCATTGTTTCTCTTTTCCTCCTTTTTATTATCAACATGGTATACTTCTAATTCTATATCATGGAAGTATATTTTTTGTTTATATCAGACTCTCCAAATCTTTTTCATTTTTTAGCAAATATCTTGACATTGCCCATGTACATGACGTGATTAATCTTTTCTTGTGAATTTGTAAATTTGTAGCCTCAGTGAACTTCCTAAGTATGTAATTGAGTGGTATCATTGGTATGAGATTTCTGCTAAAGAGCTTGTTTTCAAAAAGGTTTCTTCTCCTTTTAAGGTATTATGTTCTTACCTTTTCTTTCATCTCTATTCGTTTGATGTTGTCCACTTCTAATATTTCCAAGTACTTGTAATTATCCTTCTCTCCAAGCATTTTGCTGCTTTCCTCATTTTGGCAGTTTTATTACTTCCATTGTTTCTCTTTTCCTCCTTTTCATTATCAACATGGTATACTTCTAATTCTATATCATGGAAGTATATTTTTTGTTTATATCAGACTCTCCAAATCTTTTTCATTTTTTAGCAAATATCTTGACATTGCCCATGTACATGACGTGATTAATCTTTTCTTGTGAATTTGTAAATTTGTAGCCTCAGTGAACTTCCTAAGTATGTAATTGAGTGGTATCATTGGTATAATGCCCGTGGTGTAATCGTTATCGCCTTAGGAAATGAACACGGCGACACAAGTTCAAATCCTGGACGAGACTGATTGCATTTCACATAGCACTAATACCCTTGGGAAAGGTATGAATCCAATTATTCTCCCTCCAGCTATGGGTAAATAGTAGGGCAGACTAGGTTCTTCAGCCTTGGTGAGGCAACTAGTCTATGAGAAGGAAAACTCTGAATTCAAACCTGTTAAACTCCGCTTAAAAAACTCACCTTGTGTCATATCCTGCCCGAGCGGAGGGGTTGGGTAAATAGGATCATAGGTATAATGAACAATAGTACCGAGAGTGAGTCTCCCATGAAGATGACTATTTGGATTTTCATTTATGCTTGAGTTTGCTCTCCTTTTCCTAATTCCACTAAGCAGTTTTTGCCGTGTTCCTGGCTCTATTTTCTAGATGTAAATATTATTCTTTACTACTTCTCGAGTTTTTCACACAAGAGTTAGCTGATTGTTTATCACTGGAGTTTGAGTGACAGCAAGTCTCCCCAACTCTGCTCAGTATCCTGACAGACCTAAAAAATGATACAGTTTGGATGGTCTCTACTCTTCGTCTTATTTCCCACTCCTCCAGTTCTTCTATCAATCCTTTGGTGACTGTACCGAGAGCACCAACAACAATTGATGTCAGCGTCACTTTTATGTTCAACAGTTTTTTCAATTCTTTAAAAAGGTCCAGGTGTTATTATTATTATTATTATTAATGTTGTTATGGTTTCAGTCCTTGAGAGGTTTTACATCAGCGTTAGCTATGAAACATTCTCTTGGGTATGAGTGACAGCAGGTATTCTCATGTCTCCAGGACTCTTTTGATTATTCTAGCTGATCTTAACAATGCCGTGGTCTGATTGGTCTCGAGTCTTTCTCTTTCCAATTTCTCCAATTTTCTTTTCACGTTTTTTGGGAGCATTCCAAGCACACCTACATCAACTCTAATTACTTCTTGTTTCACATCTTTTTAGTTCTTTGACAATGTCGATATTCATCCATCTTTTAGATTTCCTAAGTTTTCTTGCATTTAAGCTTGGTGATAAGGAGTTGACTAATTATAATCAAGCCCTACTTTTTCAAATTCCAATAATTAACACCATATCATCATCATCATCATATCCCTGACCCTCTCTCGCCATTCCTCCCTATCGTTCATCGCCCTAGGTAGGTCTTCAGGACAACCACCTGTATCCTCACATAGCTGCTGAATGTACGTTCGAGCTGGTCGTCCTGCTTTTGCGCGGCCATGTGTGGGGATCCATAAGAGTACATCTCTTATGAGTTCATCTCTGCTTCTCCAGCAGTGTCCTGCATGTCTGGTTCGTCTAACTTGAATAGTTTTCGTGATAGGGGGCAGGTGGCCGTACAGTTGGTGTCTTGTGGGGTGTTGCTGCCAGGACTTGTTCAGGATTGCACGCAGCATTCTTGTGTAATTGCAATCTAGTTTCTTCTCCAGCCGTTTTGTTAGCGTCCATGTAGTGCATCCATATAGCAGTATCGATGTGACCGCTGCCTGGAAGAAACTGCGTTTCATTTTATCGGTTAGGTCTGATTTCCATATAATCGATAGCCTATTGATAGCTGTCCATGCCTTGTCAAAACGAAGAAGGAGCATTTGAACTCAGGAGCCAAGTGGAAGTAATATATCAATATTGGTCAGTATGTCTTTAAGTCCTATCAATTTAAACACTATATATATATATATATATATATATATATATATATCAATGTGTGCTTGCGTTGTGTGTGTATGTGTGCGTTGTGTGTGACTGGAATTTGACACATTATGATATTTTTATAACCGATCAACTCCCTTTCTCCAATTTTAGATATTTGACAAAAATAAAAATTGAGATCTCTAATATAGTATTAAACTTGATATGAGTTCTGCTCTATGAAACGTTAAACGACCTCTTCTAATTTTAAAGATTTTGTTGATTTCCGTCTCGGGTTATTTTTACCCGGTTCTGGTTAGTATTTTTAAATTCCTCTCCGCAAATGATCGCAATAAAGAAAAAAAATAGAAGTTACATTGAAATATAACCTGTCGATTACCCTCAGCTCACGGATTGTAATCGGAGAACATGAACCGAAACCAAATATAAAGAGAAAAACTTTAGTTGGAAACTAAAAAGAGGAAAAAGATAGAAGGAAATAGCAACTCATTAGAAGAAAAACAGCCCTTTTAAAAGGTGTTTTTAAGATTATTCAAAATAATGATATTAAGTTGCAATTGGGTAGGGTTTACAAATAGATTTATAAATATTTTGAAAAGAATACGAAGATACTGTGAAATATACGTCTCACACAATTCCATTCCAGTTAAATAAACATCACAGAATAATCTCCGATGAATGTATATATATATATATATATATATATATATTTTAAGTTTTTACTTATTGTCATTGATTCTTTTTGTAAAGACTTAGTTTGTGTGATTGTGTGTATTTACCTGTTATCTTGAACCGAACCTTGCTCAGTGCGTGTGAGTATTCTCCGACAAGATCCAGGAGGAGAAGACGAGCAAGTTTACCTTTTTAACTCGTCGGAATAGGAGAAAAGTGACGAATGTCATTTCTCATTGGCCACTTTCAGGTGTGTGCTGTGCGATTTTACGTACTTGGAAACTTTTTACTGCAGGATCGCCTGCCAGAATAATAGTTTTGCTTGGGTCGCTTGGGAGAGCGAGTATGATGCTGAAAGACCCGAAACTTGTAAGGACCCCAAAAACATCACTGTCTAGTCCATCCTCGCACTCTTTGAATGTGTGATTGCAATGAATATATATATATATGAAAATGAATAGCTATGAAAAAACGGTGTCTTCAGAGAACAATTCTATGAGTTAAAGTTTTCGGTTTGTAAAAGCGAAAATATCCTGGATCAGAACGTATGAATTTTTATATGTAGAACATGTGACCTCTCAGACTACGTTTGTAATTGCAAGCCCCGTAGTAATGGTGACAAGGAAGATACTTATCTTTGTTGTTGTTGTTTCTACCGTACACTCTCACATTGTTATATATTGACCCTCGACCGAGCCTTCAGTCAAGAGATGCACTTGTGTAAATAAGCGGAAGAACAGTAGAAGCTGGTGGACGTGAGACAATAATATAACTAGGTGCCCGGAGTGGTTCGAGTCAGTTGGAGAGAGGATGCCAGCGTGAAAACCAGCTTGCAGACTGCGGGTCTTTCAGCCCTCAGTGAACCAGGGTTGAGGAGCCCAGCCAGGATGCGAAAGAAGTGCTGCTATGGTCAGAAGAACTTTGGGTCATTATAGCAGTCTGCCCCTATCTCCAGATCATCTCTCACACACACAAGAACATAATCCTTTCAAGAATAAAGTGTGAGAGATATATCTTTATAAAGAAGTGTGTTCGTTCGTTCATTGAAGTTTGTCATTATCTTTGATTATGTCTCTGCTTATATTTGTATTATGAGTATCAACAATATTGCTTTTCAATCTGCTATATACCTAGATATTTTGTCACAAATAGACACGATATACCTGTAGGTTGCTGTACGAAGAGCTGTGTAAACAAAGCCAATTATCAATTGCTTTGTGCATGTGTGTGTGCGTGCGTGTGTGTGTGTTGGCTGTTAGCTCGATTTCAGAGCACCACCCACGTTTTTTGTCAGGAATCATCGTATACTAGTGAAGTCGAACGTAATTCCTTGCATAAAAAAAGAGCAGCAACCCATAACACAAACCGTACATTGCCCGCGATTTCCCAAAAAGATGAATGACAGATTAAGTTCGGAGGTATGTGTGTTAAAAACTTATTTCAAAATGTCAAAATAACCTACTGTAATGGATTTTTACAAGAGTTTATTTATCATTACCTGGCCTCGAAGAGCATCCAAATCACCTCCCTCTCTCTCTCTCTCTCTCTCTCTCTCTCTCTCTCACACACACACATACACACATACATATATATATATATATAAGCATATCGTCGAGTCTTAGCAAACATCTGGTTACACTACTTTGAACTACTGCGCAATTACCTTTGCACAACACACGTTTTTGGTTGATTACTCGGCATTATGTGCCCTTCGGATACGTAAAGCTTATTCATTAAGTTTGTTTTTCTGAATTTGACTTCGTTATAGGTTCATCTTTTAGGTCAGACCCGGTGTGAAGCAATGCAAATAAATAAATAAAAATTACGCAAAAATGTATATATGAACTTTTAAACGCTATTTGTTATTCTCTAGAGATAAATTAGGCAAAACGTGTCAACGCACCAAATATCTCGATACTACCAATCATAGCTGTTACCTTCGATTACGTGATATACGTGCCTCAAAGTAGCACGTACCAAAATATTTTGAAACTTTTGACTCACCATAGAACGTTAACAAGTCGAATTCTCCAATTTGGTCTTGTGACTTGAGATCTTGTCGCAAAGAATTTTCGAGGAAGAACAGGAAATTGATTGGAGAACAGCGGGTCGCCATTTGTTTCTATTATGAGGTTCATCTTTTCTAGTCGAAGGAACTGACTTCTTTGACGTGTTGTAAAGATAAATTAAAAATGAGTTCACAGACAACTGTCAACGGTAAGATTTGTATGGGAAAGATACGCATGAGTATAATCGAGGATAGATTAACCGGAAAACCGGAGCTGAAAATGGATTGATCAAGAGATGACGAATTTGATTGGCTTAGAATTAATGAAGCACCAATATTAGATCCGCTTACACACGCACACAAAAGCAGTTATATATTCAGATCTATCTAACTATCCACTGATTATATTACCTACAGCTAGTTATTTATCATTATCAGCATATTTGACGTATGTACCTCTCTACATACATACATACATACATAGATTCGTTTAACAATATCTATACAAACAATGACAAATAGACAAAACTATATCCTGAACTATATCACAAACAAGTGCATGAATATATAAATATCAGAGATTTAGAGTAGTTATCGACCCCAGCAAAAAAGAAGTGATCCAGGGTCATGAACGCCTGGATACTATTCCACACATTCATTTTGCAATTTACCAGATCCCATGTTTCCTGACAGTTTTTCACACTCTTCGCTATATATATATATATCTTTTTTTCTCAACTATATTTAGGTATCTTTATTTATAGATATACCAAATAATATATATATATATGTGTGTGTGTGTGTGTGTGAGAGAGAGAGAGAGAGAGAGAGAGAGAGTGTGTGTGTGTGTGTGTGTGTGAGAGAGAGAGAGAGCGTGTTGAACTGTGACATTGTAGTTAGCGAGTTAAAATTCTATTTCTCTCGAACTAATAACCTTTGGGAAAAGATGAACTTCTTTATACGTCAAGCAATTGGTTAAAAAGTACCACTAATGTTCTTGCACAAGCATGACTTTTATTGTAAATAACCCATGAACGTTGATATGCTATTAAAAAGGATACCAAATATTTATATAAAAAGTAAAGTTGGCGTTCGTAGTTGAGTGTGAACCAAAGAGTCCCTTTTCAATAGCTACCACACCAAGGTGTCGTGGAGGATGCTATTCTTTTTCCTGGATCGCTCCACTTTACTTTTTTAGTGTACCTTACCGTCTCATTGGCCAAGTGGGTAGAGTGTTCGCCAATGGTCCGGGAGACCTAAGTTCAATCCCAGGTTGAGTCATACTAAAGACTTTAAAAATGGTACTTGATACACCCTTGCTTAACACTCAGCAATATAAGGTACGTATCAAAGGTAAATTGGAGCAATCCAGAGAAAGGAGTAGTGCCTTCCACTACACCTCGGTGTAGTAGCAATTGAAAAGGGTGCCTTCTGGTTACCCTCTTTACTTATTCTATTCAGCAAGGAGGTAAAAAGTACCATTTTTTTAGCCTTTGGTATGACTCGACTTGGGATTGAACACCGGTCTTCTGGATCATTGATGGGCACCCTAACCATTATGTCAATGACCTATATTTGTGTGTGTATATATATTGCATAATATTCGTATACAGTAGATTATGAAATTATTATGAATTTAGCTTGGAAAATAAAATGCTTAATAGTTTTCAGACTTTATAATTTGTATTTATATATAAAACGCTAATCTCGCTGGTCAGGGTAAGATTGAAGACTTCAGATTTCAATGTGACGAGATGAAATTTAACTTTGAATTGTATTCAGGACTCTAACACCTGGTTTTCCCATCCTACTGCTGCTTCGTTCTCGGCCAGGCTGGTCGAGGTTTTAAATACATTTATCCTTCTCTCGGAGCCCAATCTAACCAACTCGTTGCTCATAATTAGTGGTATTTGGGAGATATGCATATCCCCGCCCCCTAAGGCCATTACACTTTGTACAGAATTGAACTCGATTTGTCAAGACTATTTTATATAATGATAACCATGAAAGCACCGACGCCACCTACAATTCATCTACTGCCATTATATTTCAGCAAAATCGAATGGAAAAGGTAGATAAGATGAAATAGAACTGTTTAAAAATTATTCATATTTGATTGCATAGGTTAAGTTTCTTTATGTATCTATCTGTCTGTCAATCAACACTTTTTTTACGCTCTCTCTCTCTCTCTCTCTCTATATATATATATATATATATATATATATATATATATATATATATAATGTACATCTGTGGAGTTATTTAATGCCAAATTCATCATTATACAAGAAGATTAATAAGAGTTTTTAACCTATAGCTGGAAAGATAAGGAAGTTCAAACCTTTTCTAAGGGTATTATAGGTCGAAAGTGAAAGTAATAGCATCATTGGAATTCGAACTCGTTTATTATGATATAAGATTTCATCACATTAACAACTACAACTACACTATTGATTCCCCTCGATTAGACAGTATACAAAAATAAATAGATAAATAAGTAAATAAATAAATAAAAATACGCAAAAAAAATATAAATATGAAACTAAAATAAACGCGATTCCCTAATCTCTAGTGATAAACTAACCCAAGATGAATTGACATGCCGTTAATATCAATCAATCACTCATCTATCAATCTATCCCTTGGGATTCTGTCCTTAGTATGACAGACGTCAAATCTCTTTGACGAAGTTAAATATATAGACACATGATACGGTATGTTTTCTCTCTAGAAAATTCTCTTTTCGAATATTCATATTCTTTCTTTTTAACTTTAGGTGTTTTTTTTGAAAATTTACAGAAGTTTTGTGATGTCTTTTCCTTATTTTTACATTCTTTTTCAACTGGTATATTCCTCTTTGTATTTTTCCTCACCGTTTGCCAGTGCGGAGTCAAGAAGTCTCAGACTTGTGATATATTTATCGAGAAAGATAGTAAATAAAAAAAGGAGGAAAAAAGAAGCTATAACAGGAGGCAACTTATGTGTTGATTCGTTGATAACAACTAACTTTTTTTCATCACGTCGGTAACTTCACTCGCAAGTATGAGAATTGAACTCTTTTTATTCTGCATATTTCTTATCGAGAAAAAAAAAAAAAACAGAAACAAAACAAAACATAACAAAAAAACAAACAAACAAGCAAACATAAAACGAAATATTCAAATATGAAAATATACGAAAAAGAAAGGCTTAATCATACTTCTAGGTGTAACTTAAATCTAGACATATCTTATTTTGTAGGCTTTGATTGATTTATTGGTTTGGTTTGTTTGGTTTTATGGCATATCAACCTTTGTAGGTTATTTAACGCCAAATCCATTTTTATGTAAATAATCTTTTCTATTGAAAACAGTTCAGTTTAGCATAAGTCCACAGTTTAATTGTCAAAAACATTTCCATTTCAAAGTATTTCAGCAGTTATATGTAAAAATTCAGTTAAGTGTAAATACAGTTTTAATGTCGAAAAACAGTTCAATTTGAAATAATTCAGTTAAGCATATGCACGCAGTTTAAGTGTAAGTACGGTTTAATTGTCAAAAACGTTCCTATTTCAAGCTATTCAGTTTACTCAATTCAGTTTAGCATAAGTATGTTGTTAGTTCTATTTAACCCATTGATAGGGCCCTATCAGGTGCTACCACTCCGGGCCAGAATAGACCTGGGAGCGATGGCAATGAAGGGGTACTCCGCATTCCCCAAAGCTCCAGCATTGCTGGAACCTCACCATCAGATTGTTTAGTGTCATATCCAGGACACTCGTTATGGGGGAGGGGTCTTACCCCTCAGCAGAGGTGCAGTCAGTGTATTCTACAGCCCCAGCTGACTGAGCAATACACAGATATAAATGTCAGACAGTTTTATTTCAGATAATTCAGTTTAGCATAAGTACACGTTTAGACGTCAAAACAGTTTTATTTCGAGCAATTCAGTTCAGCACTAGAACGCAGTTCCAATGTCAAAACAGTTCTATTTCAAACAATTCAGTTTAGCATAAATACGCAGTTTAAATGCAAAAATCAATATAGTGAAAAAAGCACGGGTTTGTTCTATTTAACCCATAGATAGGACCCTTATCAGGTGCTACCACTCCGGGTAAGAGTGGACCTGGGAGCGATGGCAATGAAGGGGTACTCTGCATTCCCCAAAGCTCCAGCATTGCTGGAACCTCACCATCAGATTGTTTAGTGTCATATCCAGGACACTCGTTGGCGGGGGGGGGTCTTACCCCTCTGCAGAGAAGCAGTCGGTGTATTCTACAGCCCCAGCCGACTGGGCAATTTGATTGATTTATGTCATATCAACCCTTGTGGGTTATTTAAAGCTAAATCTTGTTCACACACACACACACACACACACACACACACACACACACACACACATTGTATATATGTTGAGAAAAATTGATAACAAGGTAATCTAAGTAGAAGCAGGGATTTATTTAGAAGCGAACATAAATTCTATATATTATTCCTTATGAGTCAAATGATGTAATTTAAAAAACAAACACTGAATCACTTATTAAACGGCCAACTCTTTCATGATATACAGATTTTCCTAAAGATTTTGTATTTTATATTTTTAAACATCCATCGTTGATTTAACATCACTAATATCATCCCTCACAGCCCTGATGATGGTTCACTAGAATCGAAACGCTTCTCAAAAAATGTCTCCTTCTACTTAGAATACCCTGTTATCAATTTTTCTCCACATATTGTCAGATTACACTCCATTATTTACTTCCACATCATATATATATATATATATATATATATATATATATATATATATATATATATATATATATATATAAATGACTCGTAAGAGAACAGTTCATAGGTAAGACTATTTATAAACGGACCGGAGATCATTTCTTTGCACACAGTTAAATGTTTTTTAAGTATTGTTATCCGACTTTATATTAATCATTTGTTTGTAAACAGTTAAATGCTTTCAAGTATTGCTATTTATTAATTGCATGCAGTTAAATGGTTATAAGAATGACATATTCTGAATGCACACATTGGTCGAGTCTTTGTAAAAGGATTACAATTATTGAACTAAATATGTCATATAACGTTAAATGAATATTTTATTTAACATAGAAAATAAACACTAATGGGAAATAAATTGTAAAGATAATTTTTTTATGCTTTTCTATTTACGCAAGAAATCTGCTTAGTTTACGTACTACGAATATTAAGAAATCTAATGAAATAAAATGGTTCCACTCAAAAAGAAAAAAAAAAACAAAACAAAACAAGCAGATGATATTGCGCACAAACTATTTCTGATACAGATTGCGCTGATTATCAAGTGCTTCTTCCACATATATCTGTTCAAGTCGAATCTCTACAATTGTACGTTGAACCGCTTGGATTCTAACAAAACACTTGCAGAGAAAAATAGATATGAACTACATAAGGATGTCGTGTGTTGATTTGAATAAAGCAGATGGGAATAATACAGCAGTTGTTAGACCGCTACACTCCCATCTCACAAAACACTTCATTAAGATGAACGAGACATGTTAAGTCTCGCTGGGGTAGTGAGAATGAAATCATATGTGATTTTCTCCTACGGACATGGACATAAAAGTATTGCTCGAACAGCAAAAGGTTACATTTATTAGCTTTATGCGGAAACTAAATGCTGTCAAGACAATGTTTGATAGGGACGGGTGGCGCGCAAGAGAGAGAGAGAGAGAGAGAGAGAGAGAGAGAGAGAGTAAAGAAGAGAATCCGTGCTGTTAGCATATCTTGATGATAATAACAGTAATTGATCACATCTTCTGATCATGACGTACACGTTCCAAAACCAAGAGATTACCAAGAGTACTCAGACATCGCAAAAATAGAAAACAATAAGCAAAGCCAGTGTCTTCATTCAGAGTGTTTCAATCTATTTTTCTATCCGTATATTATACTAGGAGGCACTTGTAGTATAACACTTATCGTTTTAGGACAAGTACTCAGCTACCCGAGTCCGAAAAGATGCTGTTTGTATTTTTACATTCAGTTTATACGCTTTGGAAAGCTATGAATCCAATTATTCTTCCTCCTGTTATTGGAAAATAGTAAGGCAGGCTAGGCTCTTTAACAGTGGTATGGCAATTATTGTAAGAAAAAATAATTATTCCAGTCCAGGACATAATTAGAATTCGATAGTTTCCTTCTCCTGGGGTAGTTGATTAGCCAAATCTGTTCTATTATTTACGCTTAGCTGGTTCAAGAACAAATAGATTTATAACATTTACAAGGTCATTATCGCTACGTGAAAGATAAACAACCTGGTCCTGGATGTGAATTGGTTTTCTTCTTCCTACGAAAATATGTTACACAAAGCGACGAGTAATTGGATGTAAATATTGCTCGCTAAAATTCTATGAAACAAAGAAATAATAACCTTTCGTAAAGCCAGAAATCAAAAGTGGAGAAATGTTGACATATCATACTGACGGAATTCTTGTTTTTTTATTAAATCAAATTCGAGAGATATTTATGACTTTTTATTTTTGTATGATCTGGCACTAAGCTATCTAGCATAAAGTTTAAAACTTGTTTTGTTTTGTTTTTTAAATAGACTCTCTGGAGAAGTGTCTATTGCGTAATAGTTAAAGTTCTGGACTGCGAGCTCGAAGTAAACGTGTTCGAACGCCAGTCATGCAATGACTATTATTAATATTAATCATCTACCCTACCTGAATTTATTTAACTTTGTTCAAACAAATGACTGATATTCAATTATATTATTACATTACAATAATTGAAACCAATTAACTATATGCTAACAAATGAGCTCTGGTTCGCTTTAAAATGCTATAACAAACTATTAGTTTTCATTTCATATATATATATATATATATATATATATATATATATATATATATATACCGGATTTAGCACTAAATAATCTACAATATGCCATAAACAACTTGCCAACTCACAAATATACGTGAATAAATAATATCAAAAGAAAATATGATTATAATGAAAAATGTTCATATGAATCAAAATTTGACCTTGAATATCCCGTAAGGATTTGATATGCCATTCAATAAACCATCCAAACAGTTGTTTATTCATACACACTTGCTCAAGCCTACGTCAAGATTCAGGCAAAGATTTCGTCTCAACTGACTGACTGTTGCCAGAACTAACAATGGTTTTGCATTTTTGCCAACGATGAACAATAGATGCATATCATTTCCACATAAACATCGGGAGAAAGTTTTTACTTTCAATACTTTTTCAGTTTCAGGAAGTTAAAATTTAGACAGTACTCAATCAGGTCTGCACGGTGGGATTGCAACACCTTGGGTAGTTGGCTGCTGTACTGTTTTACAATAGTGAAGCGCCGATTCATACCCAAGTCGTGGTTAATACACCCAAGGTTAAAAAAAAAAACAAAAAAAAACGCACTTACCTCGCCTTTCGTGATTTGGTAGTTTTAGAGCTTATCAAGGTAGATGATAAACGCACCTAACTTTTTTGGTAAAATCTATTTATTTACAGGGAAACTACAAATAAAGAAGAATAGTTTAAATTCTTTGTTCACTGGCATATCAGCCTTTGTGGATTTATTGAATGCTAAAGTCATCCCAGAAGAACAACTGTGATACTGTTTATCCTATAAATGGTTGGGTAAAAATGGTTCGATACCTTTCCAAAGAACATTAGTCTGAAAGTAAACGTAATAGTGTGACTGGAGTTCGAAACTTCTTACTTCAAGTCTTTTACAGTTACGCAAATGGGTCTTCCTTATAGAACTCTCACTAGTCAACTTTAAATAAAACTTTGTATACCACTAAATGAATATTATAATTCGTATGTCAGTCTTACTCAGATAGGCGCAAATTAATTGAGTGATTTTAACTGCACGTCATTTGGTCAAGGTTTATTTTATTTTTAGAGGTTAGAGAATTGCGCTCATTATACTTTCATATTTACTTTAGTGTGTTGTTTTTTCTTAACAGCTATGGGTTTTTTTGCACCTAGTCCGATCAATTTCGAATAATTTCCAAAATATATTTTTGACACCTAGCTAGTATTAATCGTATTTTAACTCTAACTGATATTACTAATCCTAGTCAGTGGGGAACTGGGAGTAATTTCAATGCAGGAGTATTACATACACTCTAGAACACCAGAAGTATATCCTCACTATCAGATGCTGTTTAGTGTCATGTTCTGGACACCTTTTTTGGCGGGTTTCTTCATACTTTGAGCAGGATATGCAGTAAATGTATTTGGAGCCCCATGATATAGCCTACAGATTAAAGCAAACTTCTGACTACAGTTTCCATTATGTTTGTATGTAATCATAGTCCAGGAACAAAATACGTAACATTGGAACACTTTTATAACAGCAATACTCACAAATTCTCAAATCTTAATTACAAAGCAATCTTCAGTCTAATTAGCAACTAAATAACTAATTTTGTGTTCTCGTCGAACTTTGTATTATGCTCATGAAAATTATTCATTTAAAAGAAATAATTATGAAATGTTAATTAACATACATGATTTTTTTCCATAAAAGGAAGCATCAATTCCATCAGAGATCGCGGTTACAATAACCCAGTGTGTTTACGGATCGTCTAGTATTCATTATCATCAACACTACGTAGTAAGAGACGTTACTTATTAATCATCCTAAGTATATTAAAAATAGTAGAAATGAAAATGTTTTAAGATATTTTAGAAAAAGAAAACAAATAAAAGCACAATGAACGATAATAATGAAGAGGTAGGTCGACGTAACAACTAATCAAAAATAAAAGAGAAATAGATAAATCAATGAATGCATGAATCAAACAAATAAGCAAAATAAAATGAGAAAGAATTAAAGACTTAGACGAAAAAAAGAAAGTTACAAAGAACAGAAGAAAAAATATAGGTAGAAGAAAACCTGATGTTTGTTTAGCAAACGAAAGTATGAAAGCAAAATTAATAAATTGGCACAGTAAAACGTAGAAAGAAAAAAAAAGAACATTTGATTTGTCAGAGTATTTGTCAAGACATAACCTCCCCTCCTCCCCCCACAAAAAAACTACAAAACAAAAAACAAAACAAAAACAAAAGAAAACAGTTGTTTGGTGAACGAAAAGCAAGCATATGTCAATAAATGAAAACGTGGTGAAAGGAATGCAGCTGAGTGAAAAAGAGCAGAAAAAACTTCAAAAATACCGTATTTGTATTTCAGCTTTGAGCACTCAATATATCTATCTATCTATCTATATATCTATCTATATATATATATATATTGTGGTTAGTTCCCGTAATATATAACATTCTGGACTGCAACATCATAGTCAGCACATCAAAACAGAACCACGCTATTAAGTTTAATCAGAACAACTGAAAATATATTTATTGTTTAATATTCACTAAAACGTAACGTTGTACTTAATATAGTTTCGATCCTGAGGTCATATATCGAGAATATTTATGTTTAAAATAGGATAGCATAGATGTAGAGTCAACAACACTGGATGCTTCTTTGTCTATGCTATCCATATACTCCATGACTGATATCGAGCACTCTTCATTTATGAATATAGTAAAGCTCTCATACTGATATTCAGCTAGAATGATATTGAAAAAGCATTCTAGATTTATTTACTTTATCGCTATATATTGTATATTGCACCCAAATATATATAGAATCTCTACCCCACTATATATATATATATATATATATATATATATATATATATATATATATAACTGTTTTTCTCCAACTAGCTCTGACTCATCAATTCAAGCAAATATGTATAAAACTACATAGCAGTTTCTGACTTCCCCAATGGTCTTGGGGCGTTACTTATAGTGGGTGTTTTGGGCAATAGTAGCATAGTAGAATACACACCTTTTCACGTCTACAACTGGTTCAGATTCAGACTTTCCTTTCTCCTAGATGGATTGCTATACAAACATCAAGGAGCCTGGTCTGTTGTACAATTTACCCATAGCTAGGAGAATTGCTAGATTTATACTTTTCCTAAGGGTAATGTCACCATGTAAAATGCAAAGAGCCTTGAACTTGATAGTCTACTTTAAATCCTATGAAGATAATCGTTACGTAACAAATAATCGAGTCGAATAGATAATAGCTCTTTATTATAAAATACTCCCCTATCGGTAGGGTTTAGAATACGCTGACTGCATCTTCTGATTAAGGGCAAGATCAGTTCAAATTTGTGTTCTGAGTATGACACAAACTGCGTCTGATAGTGAAGCCATAGTTCTGGAGTGTAGGGGAGGGTGATACTCCTTTCACTTGATTGCTCCATTTTACTCTTGATCCATACATTATAATGCTGAATGTTAAGCAAGGAGTAATCAAGTACCATTTTTTGAGTCTTTGGCATGACTCGACCTGGGATTGATCCCAGTCTCCTGGGCCATTGGCGAACCCACGAACCTTCATGCTAATGTCCGGTTCTCTTTATTGTCGTTTATATAAAGTTCACTCAAGCTCAGAATATAAGTACATAATGAGTTTCATCTTTGAGCCAAATGGATCTGTTTAGAAGTTATTCGTATTTGAAGCTACCATGTGGAAAAATAAAAAAAAATTAAAAAAAAGAGAAAAAAACCCTCCGTGGAAACAACTGAAAAAAAGTATGTATAACCGTACAATGAACGTGATTTCCAAACATCAAGGTATTAAATAACCATTGGTGGGTTGACATGCCGTTATGCTAAATCAATCAATCAATAACTATATTAAAGAAGTTGCTGAACAGTCTTTATTTAGATTCTAAATTTTGAAATAAAATACGTAAATATTAACGCTTTATAAAATAATATGAATAAGTAAAATGAGAAAATATAAAACTTAATACTTTTTAATTTCACTTTATAAAATTGTTTGGATAAATAAAATAAATAAATATCAAAATCTAATATTTTTGGATTTCACTTCATAGATATGGATAAATAAAATAAGTAAACTCTTAATACTTTTTTGATTTCACTTTATAAAATAATATGAATTAAGAAACGAGAAATCATATTTTCCCTTTATTATGTTTGATACAGTCGACTAAAAAAATATTAGAAATTGACAATATTTAAAAAATCAAAATATTACCAAGGAGTGTTTACTTTCCAAGATGACTCTCATAATTTTGCTCACAGTTATATATCAATTATTCAAAGAAAATAGAAATACGTTACTCACCGTTATATGATTTAAAGTATTCCTGTCTTATATGAATCATCATATGGTTTCAAATAATCATTTCTATTTAATAATAGTAATTTGTTAGTACACAGTTACATGGTGTTAAGCAACTCATAGTAATCCTTACTAAACTATTACAGCTTCTTGATTCATATAATTCACACTTGGAGAGCATTAAGGATTACAAATACAATTAACTGTTAACAGTTTTATGATATAAATTATTCCGATCAAATACAAATAATTTTCAAACAGATCTATTTGACCAATATATTGTACCCTAATATGTTCAACAATTTTGGATCAGATTTGACTTTGGAGCAATGCCAGTGAAAGGGTCCAGCACACACCTCAGAGCTCCAGAACTGGAGCCTCACTATCACATGCAGCTTAGTGAGTTATCTCTAGGATACCTCTTTTTCTATGGTGTTCAACAATTCTCAATAGTAACCTTTTCGGTTATCCTCCTGAGTGAAAATAACTTTTTGCATAGTAATTCACACTTCAAATGCCATGGATGGAACTTCATATCATTGAAATATTCCTCATCATCAGCGTTCTTGAACACTCTAAAAACTTTCTTTTCATGGCAGGTCTCGATATCGCTTTCATCCTTTTATAAATTTCTTCTCTTCTGGCTACCCCAAATTCTTGAGTCTTATATGTTCATTCTGAAAAACCAATCCAATATCTGTTTCTGACAAATAGCGAAATTACCCCAAGCTGCTTTTAAAGCTCTTTCTTGCCGCTACTACGTTCAACTTTAAAATAGAACTGTTTTGACGTTTAAACTGCGTACTCATACTAAACTGAATTGCTCGGAATAGAACTGTTTTGACATCTAAACTGTGTACTTATGGTAAACTGAATTATCTGAAATAAAACTGTTTTGAAATTAATTCAGTCTATTGCCCAGTCGGCTGGGGCTTTACAATACACCGACTGCATCTCTGCAGAGGGGTAAGACACCACCAATGAGTGTCCTAGATATGACACTAAAGAATCTATTGGTGAGGTTCCAGTAATGCTGGAGCTTTGCAGAATGCAGAGCACCCCTTCATTGCCATTGCTCTCAGGTCCACTCTGGCCCAGAGTGGTAGCACCTGATAGGGCCGTATCTATGGGTTGAATAGAAATAAAGTGCGTACTTATGCTAACTTTAATTGTTTGAATCAGAACTGTTTGAATAACAGAATAGGTTGAAATAGAAATGTTTTTACAATTAAACTGTAGTTGACATTGAAACTGTACTTACGCTAAACTGAATTCTTTAAAATAGAACTTTTTTGACATTTAACTATGTGTAAACAAAATCTGTACTTATACTAAATTTAATTAGAAATGTTTTTGGCTGTTAAATCTGTGTACTCATGCTAAACTAAATTGTTGGAAATACAACTGACTATATGCACAAAAATGGATTTGGTATTAAATAACCTACAAACGTTGATATTCCATAAAATCCAAACAACCGACCATGCCATAAATCTCAAGCCATGAACTATCCAACCAACTAAAGCACTCTCCTTGAAACTTGCACAGGGTAAGATTTCAGAAAGGATAGATCTAGTAATTATGTAAATATTAATGAAAACGTTTTGTGCCTAGTGAGTCAAACAGGCGACAGCATGACCTAAGTTAACAGAAGAATCTACAGATAGGTCCATTAGTAAGTACACCCACGCAGTATCTTTTTTAAATGTAAAAAAGTAATAATCATTCGAATGATTTTAAATCAACTCTATTTGACTCATATATAGGACTCTAATAGGGTAAGAGTAGACCTGAAAGTAACTGCAATAAGGGTACTTCATGCTTCCCATATATCCAAAAAATGCCTCGAAATCATATTCAGTTTAGTGTTATACCCATAACATTCTTTTTTTTATGGGGATACAGGCAGAAAATTCTAAAACCCACCGACAGGGTGTATTATTTGTCGTTACTGAGTTGTCACAATTATTTTGGATGACACAGGTTCAATTCTTTTGAGTTTGTATGTAATTAACGCCAAATAATAATTTCTTCGATTGTATAATGTTCTACTTGAAATAATAAAAATACTGTGTCTTTGGTTTAGGTGAATATTTTTTATTCTATTTAAATAATGAAATAGCGATGAGGTTATATATCAAAATATCAGCGCTTACTTGATGTTCGCGTCGAGTGAATGTTTAAGAAATGATCACTTGATCACAACTTGCTTTCACCTGAAGCAGTCCCTCCTTAATGAGGTTGAATTTTTCGGTTTGTTTCTTGAGGGGCTTCACATAGGGAATGTTGAGAGAATCCAGCATTTTTTATAATAGCCACGCATTCAATGATTGCGAACCCCATCCCATAATGAAATGATTTCATTTCATATATTTACTTGAATTCGTATATTTCCATACAGTAATTAGATGAAAATTACTAATCAAAACTGTTTAATTTCAAACTCTCAAAAATACATTCAATAAGTACTTGTTTTATGATAACTCTTTTAACATTAATTTCTAAGAAATAATGAATGCTTGTAGGCAGATGAGGTACCTAAATTTATTTCCCCATTATAACGGACCTTACAAAAGTGATAGATTATTCATACATATGATAAACGAAGAAAAACTCTGACTTTCAGTTCAAAGTAAAGAAGATTCAGAATCGATAATATATTCTAAAATACACAGACACACAGACACACACACACTATTGACACGCTGACTTGGGTGTGTGAAATGTTTGCTTTCTTATTCCAAAAGGCTAATATTTTTTATAAAATGCTACGGCTACAGCCAATTTTTTTCCAATGACTATGAGATGTCCTAAGTAAATGTGATAGTTTTGGGCATCACATGAGGGTCATTCAATGAATAAGTGAATATTATCTAAGTAATTTGAATAGGAAACACTTATTACAGTTGCTTCTTTTTCAAGGAAATCAGTTATGATGAACCCTTTCATGTCCCAGAACACTGTCTGAATCGTTTTCTTTACTAAGCGCTGCGCCCGGAAATTTTTCTTTACCTGAAATTCGGTGTGTTGCGCCTCAATTATCTGTCTTTTTAACACAGATTAGTAATGGCAAGTCTATTTTTAGCCCATTTGTAAACAGGTTTTGACTAAAACATGACCGCTCTATATAAATCCTATATTATTCTGTAAATTTAACATGGTTTGGACTTTGCAGAAATCAAATATTTAATGACAAACCTGTGTTCAAAAGAGAGTTCTCGTGGCGTCCGGGCTAACATGCTGGACTGCGATATTGCCGCAAGCCAGTTGAAGCTCCAGTTACACTATTACGTTCAATTCTAAACTAATACATTTAGGAAACGTATAAACCTGCATTGACCCCAACTATAGACTAAATATCACAACTAGTGAATTTGGCATTAAATACCCTTTGAAATCTGATATGTCATTTAACAAAAAGACCGAAACCAAAATTGTGTTCAAGCCTTGATCACTCTGTTTAGGTTGCCGCTATTTTGAATAGTTTCAAAACAAATACCTCAGAGATAAATAGAGTTTTTGCCGGAAATTTATATAACAAAATCAAGAGTTTAAACTGGTGGGAAAAAAAATCTGAAAATAAAAATTATTTGATAACTCACCCACCCTTAAGAAGGTCTAAAAACTGAGACATCACACACACACACACACACACACACACACACACACACACACACACACATATATATATATATATATATATATATTATAAACCGTTTCTTCAGAGAGAGAGTGTGGATTTACTTATTCAAAAGTTAATGTTTCTTTGAAAGAGATGCAAATCTTGGCTGTAAAATTTATGTCTAAAATGTCTGCCTTCAAAATAAATTATTGAAATTGGAGAATTTCTTTGAATCAATTATTATGATGACGCTCCTACCTTAGTAATAAAGCAAACCCGACTTGATCCTGTACATATGTTCACAAGGTAGGCTATTAAAAAAATAGCTTTGCACTTGTTAACTTTTCTGCGTGTGTGATCAATATTGGTCGAACTTATTGAGAATTTCTGCATTGTAAATTACAAGAGAAAAGCAAAAGATACGACGAAGAAAATAGATAAGAGATAAAAACCCCAAGCGAGAAACTTGTGAAGTAGTATCTGACATTAGACGCGCTTGTGTAATTTCATGTAAAGGTTTCGGTATTTTGGTAGTGACTTGCCCACTAGAAAAGGAAAAAATGAACAGTATACTTTTTCCGAATATCATATATATATATATATATATATATATGTTTTTACATTAAAGAAAAAATTCCAATCTGTTGCAACGAATAAAGTAATTTGATCTCTTGGTTTTAAGTTGTATAAAAACCTTTCTCTCTAAAAAAAAAAAAAAAAAGAGAAAGATTAATAGCAATATATTTTCTCGTTCACTAACACTTAATCAACTAGATACATAAAACCGAACTTATTCAGTGATGTAGACGTATAAGTACTAACTTATGGTTGCACCACTTGGACATAAAAGAAACGTTTGCAGAAAAAGTTAGATGGGAGCTATAGAAGGATGGTGTGTGCCGCTTAAAATTTTCTAAGGTGTAGCATCCTACAAAACAACAGTTGTAGAACAACTGATCTGGTATCAAGCAAACTATCAAAGGGATACGAGCAAGACATACTGTACACGGCTTGGGAAGTAAGGACAAACTCATTAGTGGGATCTTCCTATGGACAACAACAGTGTTAGTCAACCAGCAAGAACTTACGTTCATCAAGTCAGTGGAGACTCTGGGTGCTTTCTAGACGACTTACCAAGAGCTATAACCAATAGAGAGGGATGGCAAGAGAGAAAGAGAGAGAGATAGAGGAGAGAGAGAGAGGAGAGAGAGACAGTGTGTCATCGGATTTCGCGTTGTCAGCACGCCTTGATATATATATATATATGTGTGTGTGTGTGTGTGTGTGTGTATGTATGTGTGTGTGTATGTGTGTGTGTGTGTGTGTGTGTGTGTGTGTGTGTGTGTTGCAAGGCAGTCGTTCATGTTTCTTTAAATAATGAAGACATAATTTATCTGTTTAATTCATTTAAGATCCTTTAAAGTTTTCTGATAAGTGTCTTATTTTCAGGTTTAAATGGCTATATGGATTTCCTAAAATTGTCCCGACCTGAAACTAAGACACATAATAGAAAACTTGAAAGGATCTTAAATAAATTATACAGACAAAATTTGTCTTTATTATTTAATGAAACATGCTTATATATATATATATATATATATATATATATATACAGATAGATAGATAGATAGATAGATAGCACGTTTTATGCAGTTATTCGGTAGCAAGTATTCTTATAAACACGATTATGAGATATTTCCTCCACTGAAAGATCCGGGATTTTCCATTTCCATCGTTAATACTTAAATCTACATTTCTTATTCTATACCATACATCTCATTTCAGTTGGCCCCATTCTATCTTCACTTTCAATAATCTCGTGAGATTCTCGTTATAAACCAGCGTTACTCCTAACATAATACTTGCTTTGTTGTCTTCATGTATGGGTAAATGAAGTATTTTGATTGTAGTAAAAGAACCCACTTAAAGCACCTGAATAAGCAGATTAAATCCTCAAAAGGAGGCTTACTTTTGTATTTTCCTCTTCAGAATCCTATGGAAACATTGCACCGGTCTTTTTTTGTTTTACTTTTTTTTTCTCTTTTTGATTCATTTTGCTTTGTTCGCTTTTATAAACTCACTTTAATCTTTACTGTTCAAGATTAATCCTCGATTTCGCTGTAACATAATATTTGTTAGATCAATCTTTGCACACAGACTGAACGCATGAAGAACAAATAACCTAAAAAGAAGAACCACATCATCTTTATATGCATCGAATACTTATCTCTGTAGTATATAAAAGGCTTATCAATATTAACTCTTTATTTTCAATGAAGGTGAGTATTTTTCCCTCAGAGGAAAACGTCTTTTTTTAGGCATAACATAAACCTAGTTAGTTTGACATGCCGTTAATATCAATTAATCAATGAAAAACCACTTACCAGCGATATTTTAATTGACGTAGAATCAGCATATTTTTTTCATTGAAACAATTGATTTGATTTTTTTATTTAATGGCATATCTAACATCTTCGGTTATTCTATGTCAAAGCCATCCTTGTAGAAAATCAGTAGTGGTACTATTAAACGCATAATTAGGGGAATAGGAATTCAAATTTTTCTCAAGGGTATCAGTCCGAAAATGAACATAATAGTTCTACGAGTTAGCAGGTTAATACATCACTCTCTACTCCAGGAAGAGTCTTCCTATTGGAACAATAAATCTAATAATAACTGTTGTTTATATATATATATATATATATTTATACATTTGTTGGTTTTTCGGAATCTCAACTCTTCTTGTGATATTTAATGTTGATTTTTTCCTTTATATGATTTTAGATTACAATCCTAACTCTTAAGAACGAAAAAACAAACAATAAAAATAATAAAGATTTGTTTGCACACTTTTATACATTCACGATTATTCTTTTCTCATACTAATTATTGGCACAATTATAGGGTTAGAGGTATTTTAAGCAATTATATGATTTCAAGTAACAAGTCACAAATCTTTCGTAAACAAATGTACCTTCACATAACAATTATAAATGCCCCGATTTGCACAAAACTACATGGATTTGAGTATTTCAAGTAATTTCTTGATTTTAAATCTATCTATCTATCTATCTATCTATCTGTCGAGAACGGATTTTATTCATAAGTTCTTTATTTCTCTTCAACACGTGTTTCTGTTTTTTTTTCAGCTGTCTTCAGAAAGTGAAAAGTTTCATTTTTGTATTCCTTTTGATTTATATAGTGGGGACTGTTTTGATAAGGTTGTGGTTCTTGTCAATTACAGGATTTGTGTCGACTAATTTTTGTTCGTTTTAATTATCCGGTGACCAATTCATTTTAAGGTATTTACTTTTTTCTTTTATTGGAGAAACAACATATATATATATATATATATATATATATACGGGGATCCAGATGTTTTTCGTGTGGGCACTTTTATTGTACACACATGAAACTCTAGTCCTCTTCGAAGTAATCTCCTCCGGCTGCAATACACTTGTTGTACCGCTCAAACAACTTCTCGAAGGTCCTATGGAAGTCCTCTTGTGTGAGCGTTGTCAATGACCTTCGTCACAGCCTCTTTCATCTCCTTAATTCTCTCATAACGACAGCCTCTGAGCTTAGGGAATAACTAAAAGTCACAGGGAGCAAGGTCTGGAGTATAGGGAGGCTGAGGAACTGCCTTGATGCCCATCATAGTCAAATAGTCTGTGACAAGGATAGAGTTGTGGACTGGTGTATTGCCCTGTTTGAAATGCCACTGACCCGATTTCAAGAGTGCTGGTCTCTTCCGACCGAATCTCTTCCTGAACTCCCTTAAAACCTCAAAATATTAACCCTAACCCTAACCCTTTGGGCAATCAACTCTGGTGTATTGACTTTCCTTACTCCTCCCACGCCTCTCATCATCCTTCACAGACTCCCTGCCTTCTTTGAATCTCTTATGCAACTCAAAAACTGATGCTCGATTCGTGCAAGATGCTCCAAAAACAGTCTGAAGCATTCCATACGTTTCTGTGGCATTTTTTCCAAGTTTAAAACAGAATTTTATTGCATATCGTTCTTCTAAAGTGTTCCCACGACTAGATTGCAATCTTGAAATTCACCAGATGTGACAATCAAGCTTTACTAGGGTGTATTCCAATTCTTGCTGTAGCTGTTCATTTGAAGCTAAAATCATGAAAATAAGATGTATAGCAATAACATACTGAATTTTTAAGAGTCTACGACAATTTTAAATGCCTGTACAAAAAAGTCTGGAAACTTATTTATAAGACAAATCTTTTTTTCTTTCAGTTATATTTACTTATGCTTTGCCGTCTGACGTTCAGCCTGTAAATTTTGTTCCCTTGCATTTTTCACAATCAAAACAGATCTACCCAGTATTTGTCAGGAGTGATGGCAGGATGTAACATTCGAACATAAACATTCATGTTTTACTCAATAAATTTAATCAGTTTTTGCAGTTTTTGCAGTTTTTTTCCAAATAAACGAACTTGAGAAGTTTTCGAGTTTTTCTAATTAAAACGTATCGGTTTCTATCTTCACTCGTAAAGATGACAAGCTCGTTTCTGTAAACTCTTTTCTAAATTACTTTCATGTTACTTAATATTTCTGTGTCACTAAATCTTCAATTATATTTTTTTGTCATGAGGTGCAAATTCGAACAAATAAGTGTCTATACATACCAGTCAATTAATTCGAAACTTTGGGCACATAAAAAAGAGGTTTATCTCTTTACTGACACATGAATCGACGAAGGGCTTTGAAGCAAAGCTAGTTGCAAATTGATTTACCACTCACGTTAGCAAAGAAGAATGTACTGCATTTTTTCAAAAGAAATATTTTGCTTGTTGGGTTATTTGTTTTTTGTTTGTTTGTTTGTTTGATTGATTGATTTCTCCTTTTAGCTTTTACCTTTTGTTCTTGGCACAAGAATATTCACACCTGGTATCACATTTTTTTCAAAATGTGTTCGGATTTTGAAGAGCACAAGGGAAATATTTTCGAACACAAAAGAATGAGCGTTTTTTTTTCAAACTCTTCTGCATATATAGTGGCGTTCGTGGCGTAACGGTTATTCTCGTAAGAAGGCGGACGCGATTGCCTGAGTTCAAACCTTGGCCCAGGCTGTTTACATTTCACATAGCAAAATTCTCCTTTAGAAAAGTACGAATGCGATTATTTTCTACCCCCAGCCTAGTAAATTGTGACTCATTGGGCAGACTAGGCTTTTTAAAATTGGTATAGCAAACAATCTAAGAGAAGTAAAAACTATGAATTCAAAGTAGTTTTATCCAAATTAAAACAAATTTACCTTGGGTTGCAACCTGTTTTTTGTAGAGGGGTTGGCTATGTATACATTCGGTACGATAAATATTTTTCGTTAGTGTTTCTTTTGTGTAGAAACTGAACTCAAAACAATATTGAGGATAAAGCAACAAATAAGTTGGAGACATTAATTGTCAGCAACATATCCTCAGGCTGAGAAAATTCTGACCTGTACAAAACTGAATTTTTGTCCTTTGTTAAAAACACTCAATATTTCTCCGTTCCAAAAAATAACATTGGTCAAAATCAGAAATTTGAAATTAAACTCGTACGAGTTGGGTGGTGCTTTATTGCTTATAAAACGTTGTGCTTTATTTGATGCCAAATCTATTATATATATATATATATATATATAATAGTGAATTTTGAAAAAAAATTAGACTTGAGATTTTGTTCCTACAATTCCACTTGCTGATCACTCCAGAAACTGAAATACTGTAACTATTTGCCTTAATACTGACATAGATCCAATGACAGCAATACGCTTATACAACCTGTTCCATTGGTAGTAAAAGATGGTGTTATGTTTGATGCTTGTTGTGTAATGGTTATAAACGTTAAAAATTGACATAGTGACCAGACCAGTTGTGTCTATCTATCTATCTATCTATCTATCTATCTATCTATCTATTTCAGTTGTGTCTATCTATCTATCTATCTATCTATTTCAGTTGTGTCTATCTATCTATCTATCTATTTCAGTTCTATCTATCTATCTATCTATCTATCTATCTATCTATCTATCTATCATAAACCTGCCGATACAGAATGGTTTGGTTTCTTTGTTTAATGGCATATCAACCTTCGCGGAAAATTGAAAACTTTCTAAACAATAATTTTTTTTTCGTATTACTAAAATTCTATTAAAAAAACAGCGAAAAATAAATAATATAAATGGAAAGACGTAACAATTTCTCTAAAAAATATTAAGTAATTTATTACAAAGGATCCCCGTAAGATACGATAAAAACGTAATTAGAATTTTTTTTGGTTAAGTGTATTTATATTTTCTTTTTTAGTTAGAATTTCTACTCATAACTCTTCTGAGAATTTTAGTAAACAAAATATATTGTAAATAATCAGCTGCAGCCCAAGCCTTGGCTTATAAACCTGCCGTAAATGGGTACTTCAGCAGCGTGGTATATACACCTCTCCAAACTTATATGAATTACTAAGTACGTATATTCATGTATCTCTTTCAAAGTATATCGTTCAGATAGATATCATTCTGGTTTTTCCCCATAGAGGTTAGACGTATGTCACTTGATTTAAAGGAAACATGAAGAATATGTATATTCTTCTGGAATTATTCTTAAAGTAGAAATCGCAGAACGAAATAAAATTTTAGCGTGATGTCCTTTTTGCCTCCATTTACAAAGATGCACTCTCAATTTTAACATCCCAAAGACTTATGTCAGAGTACATTTATGGATGTCAATTCCAGGGAATAAATTATTTGAATGGAATTGATGCTTTTAAATAAATTGTTATTAGTTGTCCAGGTATAATATGATGCATAGAAAAAAGTGGGTATACGATATGAATAAGGAAACACATGAACGCACGTTAACTTTTTACTTGTCATATCCTGTCTATAACTTTATCGGAGGGAACCAGACAATGGCGTATGCCTAATAAAGGAAATGATATATCTCCATTTTATTTGGCCGGATAAAAATGTTCATACATAGACATATATAAGCAATTTCCTCTATCGTAAGATCTCGTAAACAATCTATGACGATTGTAAATAGTTTTGATATTAGAAAGATATTACATATACATCTATTTTCTCATTTATTTCTTCTTTCTCGTGAGAAAGCAGAAATGAATGAGAAAATGGGTTTTTCTTGATATAGTTCTAATATAGTGAGCATCTACCCACAACAAGCAACCGTATTGTCTTGTTGTCTCGGATGGGGAGGATGTCCAAAAGCTCATCGACGTGAACTCTCGTTTATGTGGGCGAGAGATGATCAGGCTCGATAATCTTGAATTTTTGAAAAGTTTACTAAATTGGCTATAGGGATAGTAACTGGTCAAAATTTAAGTTCCTAAGTTAAGATAAACCACCTCCTCCATCAGTACGGGAGGGGATAATTTACTGATAATCTAGGTTCTCCTCATCAACATAGTAAAAAGACTCCCTGTGCATTAATACTATCTCGACTGGTTTGGAATTTAGATTACACTGGCTGTGTCCCATGTAGAGAAAAGCGGAGTCCTGAGTATGGCCCAAAACTGAATCTGATGGCACGATTCAAGTTTTGGCGATCATCATAGTGTTGAGTATCGTTTTTGAGTTTAAGTGATATTGACACACATCTAGTTCCCTCTCTATCTCCCCCCTTACTTGACTCTTATCTTATATCCTCTCCCTCCTCCTTTCAAACCTTTATTTTCTCCGTTATCTTATCTATTTGCTCATTTGCTAAATGTAGAAAAACTAAAAATTGTTTTGTCTGATGAAGTTCTTGGGATAAAAGAATGAAATATGACTACTACTTAACTTCTGTAAGTGTTTGATTTATCCATCTTTACAATGATTTTTATCATCTTGTCAGATTTACGACAATCTATCAGTTCAGCACACACACACACACACACACACACACACACACACACACACACACATACATATATATATATATATATATATATATATATATATATATATATATATATACATATATATATATATATATATATATGTGTGTGTGTGTAAAGTGAGTTCCATATAGCCACGTCGGTTTGAATGAATTATTTTAAATTCAATTTTTTTAAATATATAGCTACATTTATTACCAGATATATCATTGTAGCCAAGGAATAGATGCAGCGAAATTTCGATAGAAGAACGTAAATATACAAGTAGATATTTGTAGGCAACTCTCATAGTTGTATGATTTTTTCAGAGAGTACCTTGAAATTGGTTCCATTGGTGAATAAGCAATGAAAAAAATATAACCATTTTATCCAACTGTATAAAAATGCAAATTAACGGTAATTTAGGAACAATTTCCTGTATGTTAAGATCGGCTTAACTCAATAAGTGTTAAAGTTTGTGACGTTAGAAAATGATTACAAATTAATCTTGTTTTAAAGATTTATTCCTGGTTTCTTTCGCTTGAGATAATTTTCTCTTTCGATTCTTATAATTTATCATTTATGTATTTTTGTCATTTATTGTATTCAAGAATGTCATTTTCTGATAACGTCCCCCAAGTAATTTTATATTAACGAAATATTTTCCTAACTAGACCAATGGATGTTTTGTTGCTATCAACTGATAATTTTGGGAGCGCTTATATATATATATATCTTAAGATTTCATTAATTGGTTGGTGTTTTATGGCATATTAACATCTTTAGGTCATTTAATACAAAATTATGATTATATATATATATATATATATATATATATATGTATATATGAAATTTTAGGGAATAGTTTATATTTAAACGACTTGTCATGGTCTTTTGTTCACA
This sequence comes from Sepioteuthis lessoniana, assembly GCA_963585895.1. Lineage (NCBI taxonomy): Eukaryota > Metazoa > Mollusca > Cephalopoda > Myopsida > Loliginidae > Sepioteuthis > Sepioteuthis lessoniana. The sequence continues at coordinate 96,296,199 of OY757904.1, forward strand.
TACTGATATATAGTTTAAGTATTTCAACTGATCTCTAAATATTATAATTAAAGTTAATCATTTGCTGGATAAGAGTTTATTGATTTCAAGTATTACAATGTAAATTTAGTCATTTTATTTATTAAGTTTTTCGATGAAATATAAATATTTTGCACTCTTCGGTACGATTTCAAAAAACTAATAAAAAAAGTAATGTAAGGTTGGCAATCTTAGTCGAAGGCGACCAGAAGGCTCCCTTTTTGATAGCTACATCACTGAGGTCTAGGGGAGGGCGTTACTCCTTTGCTCCACTTTACCATTGATACGTACCTTATATTGCTGAGTGTTAAGCAAGGAGGTATCAAGTACTATTCTTAAAGTTCTTGGTATGACGCTAAGTGAGATTGAACCATTGGCAAACACTCTACCCACGAGGCCAATAATCCTTAGTAAATGATCGAACATTTCTGTTTGACCCATTCATATAACTCTAATAGGTCCAACCAATCTGTATCAAAGTTAAACAGAAAGTAATAGTTATTTAAGGGTATATCACATTCCCCAAAGCACATGGACTGGTTCCTCACCATCAGATACGATTTAGTCCCATACTCAGAACACTCGTTAGGTAGGAGGTTTCTATTTTGCAAAATTGCAGTCGGCGTATTTAACAGCCCTAGTTGACAGGACAGGCCTTTCTTAAACTTTACAAAAGGGATTTTATTGTCCACTTTTAAGATAGCCTTAACCTGCATCGTTGTGTAATCATTGATTGATAAGAGATTGATTTTAAAAGCATGTCAACCAGTTTAAGATTATTTTAGCCGTAGAGGTTAAGGAAATGTGTTCATTTTGCTTTCATATTTATATGTATTTATCTATTCATTTTGCACACTTGAGTATTTATCTTTTTAATGACCTATTGGACCCGTTCCTACTCTTACTCCGGTTCAGGGGGAGTTGAGAGCAATTTATTTCAAAGGGAGCTCGGCAAGACAAATATTGTCGTCTGTGAATCTCAAAGATATTTTTAAAAGACTGCGTAAGCACTTATTGGCGAATAAATGCAACAATACAAATACGAAAATGATAGCTTTTTGAGCCATTCTTTTTAGAATGAAAATCAGTTGGTATTCCTCATATATATATATATATATATATATATATGTGTGTGTGTGTGTGTGTGTGTGTGTGTGTACGAGTTAGGTTCAAAAAGTTTTAAGCTTCACCAATATTTCAGATTTGTTGAACACTTCTGAACTTTGTATGGGCCTCATTTGGACAGAAATTAAGGCAAAAACCTGACTTACTCGTTCTAGTTTTATAAGATGTGTTTGTATGTTACTAAAAAATGTTTCTAATACTCCTCTATCGCTGTTATTCATATTTACCAACCCCATCCGCTCGGGCAGGATACGACACATGGTCAATTTTTAAGCGGAGTTTAACAGGTTTGAATTCAGAGTTTTCCTTCTCCTAGACTAGTTGCCTCACCAAGGCTGAAGAACCTAGTCTGCCCTACTATTTACCCATAGCTGGAGGGAGAATAATTGGATTCATACCTTTCCCAAGGGTATTAGTACTATGTGAAATGCAGTCTGTCAGGTCCAGGATTTGAACTCGTGTCGTCGTGTCCTTATCCTGTAACCATTACACCACAGGCACTTCCTCTTTGGCTGTTATTCCTGACTTAAGCTTAGAACATTTTGAAGGACCTTAATAATAATAAAAAATAGTAATCTTTCAGGATTTGATCTTGAGTCAATTCCATTTACGACGACAATGTGCTAAACTACGCTAAAGCTGTCAGCTGACTAAGTGCGAGTGTTATAAGAGACACATTGAAATAATTATGAAAGTAAACGGTACGTTCCGTATAGGAAACGGAGCTTGATGAGATATAGACCTCACATGCCGGACGCGATCCATCACTCTCCAACAGAGATGACTTTGCTTACTTCTAGCTAAGTAACAAAAGTCTTAAGACACAAGATGAAGGAAATCCTACCTGTGCTTAGAATTAACAAGTAATTGTTTAAAAGATTCTGTGCTATTTCGTTTTCCGACAAGAAGATCACCCCAGGATTCGTATTGCGTTGTGGACAACATAATAATGCCATTTGATTTTTTTTTATTTATACAGAAATAGAGGCTATTTATTTCGCAAATTTTACACTGCTGTCAAATTAAAGAAACTGAGAAGATTTTTGATCTGTTTAAAAATATATAAGACTTTGACATCTATTATGGGAAGACATACGATATAGCAATGCAGAACATTAATTAAACTTTACCGACAAAAAATGTCACACGTCTTAATTCCCAACGTATCAACGTCTGAAAATTCATTAAATTCAGTTTGCAAAATTAGAGCTTCGTTGTTCATGCTGCAACAGCGTTTAAATTTCATTGAAATTAATTTGCAAAAATCAATGCGTCATTATTCTTACACAATAAGCATGCATGCCTCACAGAAGTCTATGAGAAGTTTATTTTCTATATATTATTTTTAGGATTTCAATTTTCTTTAGTTTATTGTGTTTGACAATTCCTCAAAAATAAAAAATAAAAGACAAACGAACAAACAAAATACTGAAAACGAATCTACAGATGGCTTATCTAGTTTCAACACTGTCAATGGCCACATTCGCTTCGTTACACACACTCACTCGCGCGTGCAAACACTCATATACTATTTGTACCTCTCTCCCTCTCTGTCTATGCACACACACACACACACACACACACACACACACACACACACACACACACACACACACATTAAACACTGTAAGGATTTTTTTCTTTTTCTACACGCTATCTTTTCCCCTGTTTGTTCATTGAATATCGATCGCTATTTTACCAACACTTTTCCTGAATTTAAAGTCTTGAAGAAGGTTAAGATAATCCAAACGTTCAACATTAACTCTCATAATAAATTCATCAAATTTTGTATCGTTTTGCTTTTTTATACTTTTCCTCATAGCGTGTATATTAATTTAAATATGTGCAAATAATTGACTGATATTGAAATGTGACTCTAATATACTTGATACTATTAAACTGTGTGAAGCAAATGATTTATAGTAAATATAATTATTTGTATTAGATACCAACAATTAAAACTATTTAACTATGCGTAAGAAAAAATTTTCTCATGCTGGTTTAAAAATGTTATCAACAAAATATTTTACAAATCATGCATACTTGATATATATGTATAAACAAGATTTAGTATTAAATAACCTTAAATGGTGGATATGCCATAAAAATAAACCAAATAGGTAATATTAATTATACTGGCCAGAGGGAACCTGGGAGCTATGCTAATGACGGTGTACCCACTATTCCCCATTGCACCAGGGCTGGATGCTTACTACACGGGCTGGATGCTTACTACACTGTCAAAATTAGAATAGTCATTTTAGGACTCAATCCAACTCAAGTGGATGCAGTCAGCGTATTTTTAGCACCATCACAATGGTTGTCATAAGCTTTACTTGTTTTCTGTAGCAACTGACTCGTGCTGTCACATGTAACGACACTTTATATAAAATAATTGCAAATTTCTCCTGGGCAATAATACTTTTCAAACCCTTTGATATTAACATGTTCTTATCCAGGTATGTATTTGTTTTTGAACGTCTTTAGCAATAATATTACCACTAATACATATCTTTCTTACTACTATTCAAATTAATGTCAGTTTCTGAATATCGTAATCACTGTTTAGATAAGAAATACCAATGAATATATAAATGAATAAATAAATAAATAAATAAAACAAAACAAAACAAATAGATATATCCGATTACAAATAGTGCCTTTACCTTTGATACTTACCTTCACCTTAAAAAATCGTAAATTTTTGAAGGCATGAGCTTGGTGATATGGATTAATTGTACATGCTTTGTAATTGGTGATTACCCAAAATATATCAGATATTCTCACCTGGGTCTGCTGCTGGAGCTATCTTTCAGAACAATTTGCCCTGCGGATTACTGTTAGGTTTTTTTTAGTTTCATGGCTTATCAACTATTGTAGGTTATTTATTGACAAATCCATTTTTATACATATAAACAGTTCTATCTTAATTCAAATAATTCAGTTTAGCATGAGTGCACGTTTAGCCTAAGTGCACAGTTTAGTTCTATTTTATCCATAGATAGGATCCTATTAAATGCTACCACTTCGGGCAAGTGTGGACTTGGGAGTGATGGCAGTAAAGGGGTACTCCGCATTTCCCAAAGCTCCAGCATTATAGAAACCTCACGATCAGATTGTTTAGTATTATATTTAGGTCACTATTTGGGGGGAATCTTACCCCACTGCAGAGATGCACTCGGTGTATTCTATAGCCCCAGTCGACTTGGGCCACGGTGGATTACCTGAATATCAATCACTTGATTTTCTTGAAATGGTCAACAGGAAACTAAGTACAGGGATCTCCAGAAACTTGCACCAGTCAAATTGATATGAAACATTTCCGTCGACTTCAGTTTACAGAAGAAGATAACAGGCAGAATACCATTCCAAAACAAGATGGGATCTTTGCCAAAATTCATACCGAAATGGACTCTGGGTAAGCTGATCAAAGCAGAACAACTTCTGACGTTAGCCGGTTTAATGCCTTAAATCCTGCTTTTAATGATACAAAGCAAGTGAATAAGGTCCAGAACATTGTTGCTGAGGATCCTATTTTATCAACAACCCAGGTTGTGTTAGATGAATCTATTCCTGGAGAAGTTATATATATATATATATATATATTTATATATATATATATATATATATATATATATATGTATATATATGTGTATATATATATATATATATATATATATATATATATATACAGGATAGTAATATGCCTGTCATTCAAAACCATACGGTGAATCGCTTCATTTTATTCATCCGTGGTTGGGGTCTTTAGACGATCTGACAAACACTCATCTTCTGTTTATTTGTCGCTGCCTCCCACCAGACACGACTTGACACATGGTCAAAAGCCCGAAGGCCAATTAAAGTGGGGATAAAGGGGAGGGGAAGGTGGGGAACGAGCCGAGACTCGAACCCTGCTGGTCTATGCTGCTCATCGGCTCACTTGGTGCAATGTGAGCCGGATGAGGCAAGCAATTTCACGAACCCAAATGTGGGTCCGGGCACGTATGCCGGGTTATGGCCTGAACTAGACAGCAAGGTCTAGTGCCATACATAGGTTTCGAGAAAGTCCGCGGGGACCTCTCTAACACTCATCTTCTGTGTTGTCTTTTTCCCACTTAAATTCCGCTGTCCACTTTTTCATAAATGCTTAGGAAGGAGAGTTCGCCGCAAGAAGCTGTCGCATATTCGCATGGATTTCCTTGGGTATAATACCTTTCTTTTAAAGATACTTTATGACTGCTTCGGCCTCTGCTTTATATGAGCATCGACTGCGAAGAAACTATGACGGAAACCTGAATAAGTTTTTATAGTTTTATAAGCAGTAGTATTTGTTTGCCATTATTAAATGTTCACCTCAAGCACTGGGTGAGGCTAAGAACTTTTTGAACCACGCGTATATATATATATATATATATATATATAAATTTATGTATATATATGTGTATATATATAAATATATGTTAGAATACCCAAATGATTATCCGTTTTTCCCGATTCCCGAGTCGACAGTGTTTTGCCCTCCAGTCATGCTAAATTGATTCTAAATAACGTCTGTTATTAATGTGACTGTCGCAGACATTTAAGAAAATAAAAAAATAATTTCTTTTCGCTGGGATGAGTTTAGAACAGGATAACATTTCAGTGTCGACGAAATAGAAAGCTGTGAATTTGTTTTGCCGCTATAAGTTCGATGAGCATATTAGCCGAATACGAAACGACTATCGAATCCTTTGTAATGATGGTTCACGATTTTACCGACGTTTTAAAAAAATGAAAAATTCTAATTAGCATTTCAAGTTATCTTTGTTATAATGGAAATTTTGATAATCATCAAATGGCGATCAGTGTGAGTGAGACGCCATAAAATGTTCACTTAAAAGAAATTGCTTTATTTAGGGTATTAGGAATACTCTAATTTAAAGACTTAAGCAATTTCTTTTATTTAAAAAAATGCGATTTGGTTAGATTACTGTTACATTGCAACGTTGCATTTCAAATATAATTCTATGTATATATATATATATATATATATATATATATATATTTACTAACCCCAGGATATGGCACGAGGTCAATTTTTAAGAAGAGTTTTAACAGGTTTGAATTCAGAGTTTTCATTCTCCTAGACAATGTCCTCACCAAGTCTGAAGAACCCATTCTGCCCTACTATTTACCCAAAGCTGGAGGGAGAATAATTGGATTCATACCTTTCCCAAGGGTATTAGTGCTATGTGAAATGCAATCAGTCTCTTCCAGGATTTGAACTCGTGTCGTCGTGTCCATTTCCTACGGGCACCTCAAAATACTAATTATATATATATATATATATATATATATATATATATATTTATAAGGTGTATTCGTTTTGGACAAGTGCTTACTGTATCCCCTGAAAAAAAGTTCCCCACATAGGGAAATGTAGTGTGTATATAAGTTAATTGCATTTCATGTTGTGTCACCAGTTTTCAAGTCCTGCAGTTCACTGATGTGTGGACATTGTTTAATATCATATCCAGGAAATTTGTAGGGGTGGTTCCACTGTGCAGAGATGCAGTCCGTGTATTCTACAAAGCGATAATGACAAAACAAAATTGTATTATTAAGATGCAAGTCTAAACAATAATATAGTAAGACAGAAACATTGAACATAAGCATTCTAAGGTTTTATTAAGGAGGATATATTTATAGATGAGTTTAATCTACAGTGAATATTTTCTTGGAAAGAACCTATAGCAATAGAATATTGGTTTTGCGTGATTGAAGATTCAGAATGAACGCTGGCAATCATTAAGATTTCTTATTGAAAATTCTTGAATTGGCTGAAAAAATGTATGCAGTTCATCTGAACATAAAATCTTAATCGACAAATACAAAAACCTGTGAGATTCTGGAGATGAGAACGACACTGAGTGCTGATATATTATCCTCTCCCTCAAAATCAGGCAACTAGTTCTGTTCTTAATCTAAAGTATGTATTTATAAACTCTCATATTTGACCACGAGCAGAATGTTATATAAGAACAATTTTCAAAGATTCAATTCAGAGTTTTCTTTCGACTAGATCAATTGTCTAAATAAGCCTAAAGAATCCAGATTGTCCAACAATATACACAGAGCTGAAGGTAGGAGAAATGGCTTCAATCCTTTTACAAGTACATTAGCGTAAACTTAGACGCGAAATACTCGTCTACGAATTGAACATAGGTCGTCAAATATATTTTCTTCCGAGTTAACCGTTACTCTCATCGAGCTTAGTGAAGGTAGACAAAATAAGGTTTGAGAAACTTGCCGGATCAGGTCTTTGTAGTGCTACAACAGAATGTTGAATGTTAGATACTTTCCAGAGATATAGAATCACCCAAGCGATTTTATAGTGCTCTTTACGACTGACATAATTCAAATTAGTAGAATTAATTATTAAATTTAATTTGTAAGTTAGGCACAGTAAAAGATTAACGGTAAATTATCGAAGAAAATTTAGCCATATGATCTCATCATTCTTACCGTTTATCTGGGTGTATTCAGTATACAATACTTTTCTGTCTGTCCTAATTAATTTTCGCTCGTGGAGCAAAATTCATTGCAGAAACTGGACACAGCCAACCGTAAGGGATTAGCTCTGCCTAAGAAACGCTGCATATATTGCACGCCAACGATTAAATCAGGTGACAAAACTAGTGAGTATTTGGTAATTTTCTTTCTTCAGTTATCCATTGCCGAGGATTTAGTATCTCCTTCGTCTTCAGAGAGTCTGTACCACAAGGAAGCACCTCCTTTTTAATTTGTGGTTATTGCCTTAGAGTCATTGGATGACGCTTACGGCGGTGGGAGTATATAAAAGGAATTGAAATAATTCTCGACACAAAACCAAATAGTTTTCTATGCCATCAATATCTTCTTGCTATCACCTTTCCACTTGAGATAAACACTTTCCTGTTTTCTTGAAGCCTATCTGTATTACCATATAACTACCTTTGGCCTTTAGTTCGATTAGCTTTAATAGATTTGCGCTTCGTAAAACTTTGTGCGCGTTCACGCCTCTTATCTGGAACAGAACAATCCATATGTTGACATAATAATATTGACATCCCAATATGTATTATATCTAATAAGATATTATTTTATTCGATTAATGGAGATATCTAATTTGCATGAGCGCTTTAAAAAGCAGGTTTTGATAAATAATTGTCATGTTTTTATCATTTAATTGGATTTTTTATCTTCAAATATCTTCAAAACGCATATATATGAATTCTGAAGAGATATCACACGGCCGTATAGTGATAAGAAATGATTAAATAGAAGAGGTGAATACAACTACTTTGGACGGTAGGTAAATATGTGCAGAGAGATAAATACGGAAATTTCGTGGAGTATAAGAACCAGGTGGAAAATATTTGACACGGTAAAATAAATGCTCAAGGGAAATCTTGGTGAGACTTCAAGTTCAGTTCTTTGGAATTGCACTGTTTTGCCAGTGATGTTTTACCTAAGCGAAACGTGGGCTACGAGGAAGACGGAAGAATAATGACTAGTTTCCACACGGAGGATTATCCATGTTGGGAATATCGTTAAGTGACTACAACCGGAGAGAAGTAGTCCGGAACAGGTGCGAAGTGAAGGACGAGTCTGTAATTTAACGAAAGCAGATGTTCCACTAGGCTGGATCCTATTTACCCAACCCCTCCACTCGGGCAGGATATGACACAAGGTCAATTTTTTTAAGCGGAGTTTAACAGGTTTGAATTCAGAGTTTTCCTTCTAGACTAGTAGCCTTACCAAGGCTGAAGAACCTAATCTGCCCTACTATTTATCCATAGCTGGAGGGAGAATAACTGGATTCATACCTTTCCCAAGGGTATTAGTGCTATGTGAAATGCAATCAGTCTTGTCCAGGAATTGAACTCGTATCGCCGTGTCCATATCCTGTGACGATAACCATTCCACCACGAGCACTACTAGGCTGGATAGGACACAAGTGAACACAAGCAATTGTCGAGTGGTATTCGCGTGACCTGAAACGACCAGTTGGAAGACCTCTACGATAATTGAAGATGAAATTGTCAAGCGATTCGGAAAAAACATGGAGAAGAAAGGCAAGTACAAAATGGAAATACATTATGGCCAGAGGTGTAAAAAAAGTAAAAAACATGGCCACTGAGTGTTTTTTATGCCCAGGGGTTAGGAAATCGCGTTCAGTGTAGGTTCATTTATACATTCTTTTTGTAGTTATTGCTTTAGAAATTTTTTTAAACCGTCTTACAGGATACATTTGGTTTGGGTTCTTTGTTTAATGGCATATCAACCTTCGCAGGTTATTTAATGCCAAAGCCACCCTTCTAGAAGAACAAGAGCAGTACTATTTAACCCATGGCTAGGAAGATAAGGAGTACTCTAGCTTTCCCAAGGGTATTTGTCCGAAAGTGAACGTAATAGAGCGACTAGAGTTCGAATTCGCTTATTACGATTCTGCAGTCCAGCGCTTTACCCATTACACCACGAGAATAAGGCTATATTGGATACGAATAATTTTTTAACAGATCTATTTGATCCACAGACTGGATCCTACACCGGCTTAGAGTAGACACAGGTGTAATAGCAGTAAAAGAGCACTCCAAATTCTTCAGATCTCCATCGGATGCAATTTAGTTACATACACTAGTCATTTCTTTTTGGGGAGTACGATTTCTTATCCCTTGGCAGAGGATGCAGTCAGCACATCATACTCCATGATAATAGGGAATAGAAAAAATATTATAAATACGTAAAACTTGTTGATTACTTTTATCAGGGCTTAATTTTCTTTGTTCGTAGGATGGTCATTTGGTTCGTTAAGTAACAATTATGAATTGCTTCTTTTTCTGGGGGTGGGCAGCCAGGAAATTAAAATGACAGAAAATGAAATCGAAAACAAGGCAAGACATAGGACCTGAGCAAAAAGTCACTTTAATAGTTACTTTTGTCTAGATTTTATGAAAGACTTTCAAGTAGGATCAATAAAACTTCTGAAGAAAAGAATTTAATACTGGATAAAACTCTGTCACATGACTGAATCAAATCATTACGGGTGTGCCAAATGACAACATAAGGGAGTGGACAGATCTGAGAAATAGTGTATCTCAAAGGGATGAAAGAAACAGAGAGAGAGAGAGAGAGAGAGAGAGAGAGAGAGAGAGAGAGAGAGAGAGAGAGAGAGAGGAAAGCTGTATTGTAAGTAATGTGATGTGTCATATCAACCTTGAACTAGATTAGGGAATAATCAAAGTCAAAGTTAAATCAAAAACCATTATGAAATAATATAACTGTTTTAAAAGAGTATTTCTTTGGGCATATGTGTACAAAGCGACCTCAAATATAATGAGAGTCAGTCCTTTTTCTCATTGTGCAATTTTTTAGATCTCTTGTTTTATAGATTTTGGAAGCATGATTGTATATAACATTTTTAATAATACTTAGAACTAGAGTTATAGTTAGAACCAATAGTTTAGATATGCGAATTTTTTTCAATTTGAAGATCTTTATATTTAGTAATACTGTTTAACAAATATATTTTTATTTGATAGAATTCCTTTTATTTATGAGGAGGTAGATTTTATGTTTAATGACTCTCTGGTCTATAACCTTTTCTTGGTTCAATATGAGGTTCATATCATTATTCAATATATGGCCCACATTAATATTGAGAAATCTTTTAGCGATAACCAGGTCAGCTGGGGTAGTAGAATACGCCAAATGCATCTTTGTAGAGTGGTAAGAGATAGCAATAACAAATATCCAGGATATGACACTCAATTCAATCTGATGGTGTGGCTACAGTCCTGGAGTTTTGGGGAAAGTAGTCTATAACTTCCTTGAATTTTTTCCCGGGCCAGTTCTGACTCGGAGTGGTGAAACCTGTTGGAAAATTAGAAGCAGTTAATAATTTTTGTACTTGAAACCATTTAACGGTGAGTAAACGAATGATTAATGTTAAATTGAATAATTAGTATAGTAAAGCAAGACTTGAAACCATTTAACTGTATCCAAGTAGAATTATTAATGTTTGATTGCATTGCAGAGTGCAAATGAGGTATGACTCGTTTAAAATGTTACCTACACTATATCTAATTAATAATTTGAAAACAGTATTAACGTACCTAGGAAGCAGCGTCAAATCAACCGAAAAGGACATCGAAACGAGGCTAACGAAAGCATGGACAGCTATCAATAGGCTATCGATTATATGGAAATCAGACCTAACCGATAAAATGAAACGCAGCTTCTTCCAGGCAGCGGTCACATCGATACTGCTATATGGATGCACTACATGGACGCTAACAAAACGGCTGGAGAAGAAACTGGATGGCAATTACACAAGAATGCTGCGTGCAATCCTGAACAAATCCTGGCAGCAGCACCCCACAAGACACCAACTGTACGGCCACCTTCCCCCTATCACGAAAACTATTCAAGTTAGACGAACCAGACATGCAGGACACTGCTGGAGAAGCAGAGATGAACTCATAAGAGATGTACTCTTATGGATCCCTACACATGGCCGCGCAAAAGCAGGACGACCAGCTCGAACGTACATGTGAGGATACAGGCTATTGTCCTGAAGACCTACCTAGGGCGATGAACGATAGGGAGGAGAGGCGAGAGAGGGTCAGGGATATCCGTGCTACCAGCGCGATATGATGATGATGATGATGATGATGATTTGGCATTGAATAAAAGAATAGGTGATATGAAAAAACAACCAAAATCTTCCAGTGAACCATTATCTCATATATATTTGATTATTACCTCTATTAAAACACACACACACACACACACACACACACACACACACACACACACACACATATATATATATATATATATATGGCAACAGCATAACCTTTCACTGATCTCTGTTGTCCCCTATAATCCCACACTCTCACCATCGGCATTCCTCCGTCTGTGTGAGCAGCGCTCTTTTTAATACAGCTGCTCAGAAACAAGAGTAACCACTAGCACCAGTCCTTCACATGTGAGGATACAACAACAATATTAGGATAAAACTCTAGCTGCCCATTTTCCCCAGTCATGGATACCTTATGTTTATTTCCCTACTCTACTTACTTTTATTACGGAATCTCTGAGGAGACGTCACCGAAAAAAAGTTCATTTTAGAACATATAATATATGGTCAAATAAAAATTATTCTAAAATTTTGTACGTATCAACATATATATATATATATATATATATATATATATATATATATATATCATCAAAGCCTGTTGACAGCACATATCCCTCTCAATATCTCTGGCCATGCATTCACGTCAGGCACCACATTTATTCTCAAGTGAGCATTCAGATTTCGCACAGAAGTGATGAATGTTCGTTTTTGTTAGTCGGCTAGTACTTACATGTCCATGTCTCTATTGGAGAACATCGCCTATGAGTTTGTCTAGATTTCCCAAGCAGAATAAAGGATTTATTGCTCGTCCTTCTTGAATTGTTTACGAGATAAGAGTCAAATAGCCGTACAAGTGTTCTTTGGTTGGGCTCTGCTTCTAAATTTTGTTCAAAACAGCACGGAGCATCCCTGCGTAGTCCCCATCTAGCTTTGTATACAACCAGATATTAATTAGTCTATAGTATCAATATGCTGTTGGAATAGTTTAGATATCGGATGTGCGCCGTTTTCTATCATGTTCGCAGGTTAATAACGAGTAAATAGGGCTTTGTCCTCAGCGGTCGCAATGCTTGTATCCTTTCACTTTTCAACAAGTGATGTGTTTTCTCTTTATCAACCTAGACTACTGATTTTATGCTGGCCATGTAAAGATATTTCATTTTTTTTATTTGATTAATCCTTGTGTCTAATGATGGTTCATGATTTTATCTGTATTTCTTCGTCGAATATTTTAACGCTTTTCCTTCACAATGACGTTGTGTTCTTTTATGAATTAATTCTTCTATTTATAAAGGGAGTAAATTCTTGTAATTTTATTATGAATGTTAACGAAATGTCGCATCAAGCCAGATATTTCTGACGCCTTGTCGTTAGGGTTAAGAGTATCCTGACTGTCTCCGATGCAGATGGATAATACCCCTTCCAAAAAAGCCGGAGTCTCCTGGTTTGGTTTGGTTTGGTGAGTTTTATGACATATCAACCTCTTATGAGTTATTTCATGCCAAATCATGTTTATGCATATATATCAAGTATATATGAATTGTAAGCACATAATTTGTAGTTTAATATTTTTAGACAAACGAGAGCTCACTTGTTCGCACACAGTAATCGGTCTTCCAGGTATAATATTCAGCTGCATCTGATAGTGAGGCTACACTTCCGAATATCTGGAGTGTGTGGTGTACATTTTCATTGCCATTATACCAAGCAATACTCTGACCTGTAGTGGTAGTACTTGTTGTGGTCTTTTCTATGGATCAAGTATATCTGATTAAACGAGTATTCCCATTCGATAGGACGATGTGCCATATAAAAAATCTCTTGGCATAAAGTAACCCTAGACAGGTTAACATGCCGTTAAACTAATTAAATCAATCAATCATGTAACCTAGACAATGCCACCATCATTTTTCAGGGTTTAGCAATTTTAGTTTCCTTTAGAATATTTCAAATGAGTAAAATCTTAACAGAAACCTACAGAGCTCGATATACTCAAAGATATGCAGCAGTGTGGCCTCAGTGATCTTATATGGTAGGGCTCATTGAGGTTTTGCGTCCTTTAAAACGAAACCATCCAAAATAGTACGTTAGATTGATCATCTTTTTTTAACCTTTGCTACATAGTATATTATAAATTAATCTCATTTGTTCATGCTTTACAATTTTTGGTTTTGACAAAGGCTAAGGAAAGTTCATGGGACACAAACACACAGAAAAATAGAAATAAAAAAAATAAATTTTTTAAATTTACTTTATAACATACTAGCGTTTGATACTAAAAACATTTTTCAACAGTTTTTGGCTTCAAAAACCTGACAGTAATTCTTTCTCACAATTCGTTTGTTTGCGTGTTAGTTTTTTTAAAATATTTTGCATATCAAACATTGTAAGTTTTTAAATGCCAAATCCATTTTATACAAATAAACACTTCTATTTCAAACAATGCAGTTTAGAATAAGTACACAGTTTAATTGTCAAAAACATTTCTATTTCATACTAGTCTGTTTAGTCAAGAGTTCTAATTCAAACAATTTAGTTTAGTATGAGTATAGTTTTTGTGTACACGCAGTTAAATGACAAAACGTTTCTATTTCAAACACTTCATTTTGGCATGAGGAAGCAGTCTAAATATCAAAACAGTCCTATTTTGAGCAGTCCAGCTTAGCATAAGTATGCAGTTTAGTTCTGTTTGACCCATTGATAGGACCCTGTCAGGTACTATCACTCCGGGCCATAGTTGACCTGGGAACAATGACAATCATTACTGCAAACACACCATCAGATTGTTTAGTGTCATATAGAGGACACTCGTTTAAGAGGGGGCTTACTCCTCTGCTGAGATGCGGTTGGTGTATTCTACACTCTCATCCGACTGGGCAACTCTCTTTTCGTGTCATTCATTTTGCTTTCCGCAGCACCTTACTTATTCCCAAGGAGTAAATTCAGTTTTAACACAATTGAGGAGACCCAAAACAAACTATGGAAGGTGATCGACACAGGAATGATTGACTTCTAGTAGACATGCATGGAATATGGGAAATACGACATTTGAGACTTGTATATATATATATATATATATATATATATATATATATATATATATATATACTCCAGCATATATATATACTCCAGCAAAATTTCTCCGGATAGGCAATGTTTCACTGCCTCTACGTTGTGATTATTTCGAAAAGATGATCTATCGGTCACCGGGTTTGATCGAAACTGTACAAATGACGTGTCAGTTACCGAAGGGAAAAAACTAAAAACAGATTTCAAGAATAAGAGGTGTTTCAGAAAAGTAATGGCACTGGATTTGCGGTATGAGCTATTGGCAAAAGAGGGATAAGCGAATTATATTATCTACACTGATATCATTGGAGAAAATAAAAGTATCCTTAGCTTTCTGCAACCATTGTATTTTAACACTATACTTTTGTTCACACATTTTTGAGGGATGAAAACTGAGAAACAAACCGGAAAATTTTGGCACTGTTAAGAAAAATCTTGCCAGAAGTACTTGAACTCCTTCAGGAATTATATGTCAGACACACGTGTTTTTGACACAAGTAGTTCAAAGTGGGACACGAAGTGGGAAAAGATGACTCCAGGAGTAGGGGGCCTTCAACTCGGAGAACTGGGGTCAATGTGAAGTAGGTGGTGTGTGGTGATCCTATTTACCAACCCCTCCGCTCGGGCAGGATATGACACAAGGTCAATTTTTAAGTGGAGTTTAACAGGTTTGAATTCAGAGTTTTCCTTCTCCTAGACTAGTTGCCTAACCAAGGCTGAAGAACCTAGTCTGTCCTACTATTTACCCATAGCTTGAGGGAGAATAATTGGATTCATACCTTTCCCAAGGGTATTAGTGCTATGTGAAATGCAATCAGTCTCGTCCAGGATTTGAACTCGTGTCGCCGTGTTCATTTCCTACGACGATAACAATTACACCACGGTGTGTGGTGATTGTTGGTTAGTTGTTCAGAGAATCGCGAGATAACTAGACATGAACAAGGAGTTTGGAAAATTATCACCGACGATTTGGGCATGTTTGAAAAATAAAGGGACAGGGTGTGCTAATAATCAAGCAGTTCCTGGCAGAGATGAACAACATCGTTGTGGAACAACACTCCAATTCGCCATCACTATCTTCTTGCTATCACCTTGCTATCACCTTTGTCTGACTTTTTTCTTCTCTCCAAACTCAACAAAGTCATCGAGGGGACCTGTTTTGATGGTGTGGATGCCATCAAGGAATGCATAATAACAGAACTGAAGGGCATCCCAGAAAAGTCTTCCCAGCAGTTAATAGAAGCATGGCAGAGAAAGCACATAAGGTTTGAGCGAAATTACTTTGAATGGGAAACCATGTAACTTATTATTTTGAATTGAAATAAATTGTTTGTGACGCAAATCCCGTAACATTTCTGACACACCTCGTATTCTTGTAATATCTTTATTTTCTCTCCGAGTTGTTAAAGGTCGAGGAGCGTGTGTGATTCTTCAAAAATGAGATTAGGAGTCTGGTTCCTTACTATCGTGATTATCCTACACTTTATAACTGACCGCTAACTGACTTTATAACTGACGGCTCCGTTCGTCAACATTAGACGGTAAGTGGCATTCCGGTTCAATCCACAACCATCATTGCCCAGGGTCAAAACTCATCTATCTCCTAATTGCTTTCTTGAATATATACAGTTCGGGATTCTGGATTTAAAAAAAAAGCTGTTTGAATACGCAACCAAAGTCCTTCAAAATGATACCCTTGTCTATTAAACTCTGATCCTTTTTGCGCCGAAACTATCTGTTTATGATGGACATAAAATTGTAACCTTTCTCTTTCCCATCGACAAATCATTCTCCTTCGATCTTATCCTCTACTAAAATATGCCGACCTCCCTAACTTCCTTGATCTATCCTATTCAAATTAATATAGATACATATACGCTGTAAATGCCCTTACATGTCGGTAAAGATGCACTCATCTTCACACACATAGAAACATATATGAATCCTTTAAATGCATACATACTCATGTACACACGCTTGCACGTTCTTGCATATAGATTATTGTACCTATTTACACCCAGGAACAAGAGAGCTTACAATGTAACTAAAGTAGTTTTAAATAAGTTTCGAATACAAAGTTTTTTTTCCAAGTGTTTCGGTCTTGGATAAGAGTAACTTCATTTAACAGTGAGCTTCTTATATATGTAAATTTCGAACTTTCTTTGAAAACTCAGAATTTTCTTCAGCTATCTAAGCTCTTGATACCTACTGCTACCAATCGTTTATTTAAAACTTTATTCAATTGTTCTCTCATAGTCTGTCGATGTGGACGTGCTCCAAGTATAGGATTTTCATATGCAAACATACAAAGAAATACTCAAGTGTGTTTTAGACTGTATTTCTGTGTTAGTGTGAGTGTCTGAACGCATAAAAATGGCACTCTCATCCCATTGTAGTACAAGGAAAAAGGATAAATTGGTACTGAATGAGTCAATCAAAAGAATCGTAGAAAGAGACATGAATAAGATGATGTATTCAAAGGAAGATAAGGAGAATAATATGTCCGCAGGGCGTAATAGAAAAGGTAAAAAAGTAGTATTAGAAGAAGAAGAAGAAGAAGAAGAAGAAGAAGAAGAAGAAGAAGAAGAAGAAGAAGAAGAAGAAGAAGAAGAAGGAGGAGGAGGAGGAAAGCAAGATAATGAAAACGAAGGAAATTTTAGTTGCGGATGAAATAGTAAATGAAAAAAAAAAAAGAAAATCATGAAGAAGGAGAATGCTCTAAATGTAAATAAATGAAAACTGAAAGAAAAAAAACGAAAAGAAGACAAAATGATAGAAAATGAAAAAAGAAATTAAGAAGGAGGCAAGAAAAAAGGAATGAAGGCAAAGGATATAACAGAGTAATTAAATGAAAGAAAGCAAAGGAAGAAGAAGGAAAAAAATGGAAATGAAACTGAAGAATGAGAGGGAGAAGAAAAAAAAGACTCAAAAACACGAAGTAAACCAGGAAAAAAGAAAAAGGAATATGAGAAAATGACTAAAAAATACGAAGAACAAAATAAAAGAAGGAATAGAAGGAGTAACGATGACAAAGACGATCTAAATAAAAGAAAAAGAAGGACAAAGAAAAAATATACAAAAATCAAAGACAATTTTAAAAGAAGATAAAGAGGAAAGAAAAATGAAATAAACAAAGAATATGAATATAAAAAAAAATACAAAATAAATGAATGAAAAAAGAAAAAGAACAGGAAAATAAAGAAAATGACGAATAAAATATAAATATATATATATACTTAAATAAATAAATAAATAAATAAATAAAGAAGAAGAAGAAGAAGAAGAAGAAGAAGAAGAAGAAGAAGAAGAAGAAGAAGAAGAAGAAGAAGAAGAAGAAAAAAACAGTGAATGACATGGCAAATTAAAGTATAACAATGTAGGATAAAAGAAAGTGAATTTAGAAGAAAAAAAAATGAATACAAACCATAGAAAACAAGGAAAGAAAAACAGAAAGAAAAATAAAAAGCCGAAGAAAGATTTACATTTGAGAACACGAGATAAAATGAGCAAATTAAGAAGAAATAAAGAATAAATAAAAAAAACATGTAAAAACAAAAACCAGAAAGAAAAAAATCCAAAGCCGAAGAAAAAATTGAGTATGACAACACAGTTTGAAAGAGAACGAAATGAATGAATAAAAACCATGAATAACAGAGAAAAAAAGAAGATAAGAACGCACGTTTGTGTTTCCTTCTGGAAAGCAGAATTTTATTCAAATGAAAAGAAAAACAACAAACTAACAAACAAATGAAAGAACGATACGATAAAGCGAATGAGAAAAAAACCAAGAAAAACGAAAACAGAAAACAAATTCTAAATGATGAAGAATCGGGGATAAAGAACATATAAAGAGGTAATGGCACAATAACTTTTCTTGTCGCGTCTGTATCTGTCCAATTCATCATAAATGAATTACATCATCATCGCGTCCGTCATTCTCAAACACACCAGGAAAGAGGAAAGAAAATAATAAAAATAAAGAGAATGAACAAATGACAGAATCGCAATATAAAAGGTCATTTGCATCCGATTGGCCGACCTGAATAATATTACGTATCAAAGCCGAGAAATTTTGAACAATTGAAAGGAGTTACATCCCCCATTGTGGTGTGAACGAGCAAGACAATTAGTGTGACATTTGCTGGACGCTTCTATTCCTAAGTAGATTCCTTGTCAGAGGTACAACGATTCGTTTTGTAATGGTAAGGAATCACAGATTCGCAGAAAAGAAAAGATCAACTGGGAGAAAAAGTGAACCAATAGAAATTTGATCTTTTCTGCCCATTGCCGACGATTTCGAATTGTTATAGTCGCGGTGTCAGCGTTGATGAAAGAAAAGAGAAAATAATGAACAAAAAGAAAATTGAATAAAAGAATGACGAAGAAAGAATAAATTATGAAGAAAGAAAGAAAATAATAAAGAAAGAAAGAAACAATTTAAAAGAGGGAAAAGAAAAAGTAAGATTAATGAAATTTCAAAATAATGAATAAACCTAAAATAAATAGAAAAAGAAAGAATAAGAAAAACAGAAAGAAAAGAAGACGTCATATATATTGGAGTTCTCGCTGTAACATCATCTATGATTTAATTGCTGCTTTTACTAATGGAAGAGTAAAAGATTTTAAGAAGCATTTCTTAGTAATCTCTATTTTATCAAAACTTTGATAAATTTACCAAATTCAGACCCCATTTGCATATCGTTCTTCCATTGGGATGACAACGTGTGTCATCTGACAAATTATTTTGCCAATATTTTCTACGCCCACAAGGTATTTTTAAAGATCCACAAAACGAGTATTGACGCAACATGGGGGGGAGCTTCTGGTGACGAATCGAGAGGTTAGTCAGAATAAGCTTTTAAAGACTTTTAAAACTCCAAGACTGAGATAATTCTTCGTAAACGATTATAGATTTTTATTGCAAAATTATTATGCAACCATATAAATAGTAAAATAAAAGTTTTGCCCAATAGGCTGATATAATATAATATAATAAATTTCTGCTCACGTAGTGGGAGAAAAAAATACGGTGAGGAATTTAGGTGGCATTTTTGCTTCCTGCTAATTAACATTGAGTATTTTCGGCTGAAAAAAGTAATGTTGATGCTCTCCGAAAAATTTTCCATGTCTTGAACTTGGTTACATGTTTCTTCGTCCGAGTTTTCTTCTAACAACTCTTCTACAAGCAAAAATTTATGTACGGGTGTACATTAGCTCTCCTTTTCGCTTTCTCTCTCTCTCTTTCTTCCCCCTGTCGATTGAGAAGAGAACACCTCCTTAAGCCCTTCAGATTTCCATGGAATTTGTTCAACCGCACGTCCATTGATTGAGCTGACGAAATACGTTTCGGAAAAGTCATGCAAGGTTACAATTTGTTTTCCCTTCAGTTCCTATTGTTGACTGCTTTGAAAAACTCATCAAATTAGGAACTCCAGTGACCTTTGAATTTGTGAACTTAAACAGAAGAATAACACAATCTAACATCTTGATTTTAATATTATTTTTATGGTAAGAAAATAATTTCTTCTGATTTACGAAAAGTAATATATATATATATATATATATATATATATATATATATATATATTCTCGTTAATAAATTTCAGACGCCAGTATGAATCCTCATTGTGTTATTTCTATATTGAACTTCAGTTTATTTTTTTTATTTTTATATGCAGGGCTTCTATGATTTTTAGTCGTAGCTTAATAATTCCGTATGCTAGTATAATTGTGTTTTCAACTAGAATTTTTCACAATTTTGATTTGGGAACAGAATAAGTTTTAAGATGTTAGGCTCTGGAGCTAGAATCTTTAAGGTGCATCGTAATCAGTATTGAAAATGTTATTGTGGTAGAACGAACTTACATATTATTTTCTTTCGGGACTCAGTCTCCCAAGGGACATGTGGACTCATATACGATTGTGGTCCTATCAAGAGGTTTAGAGGAGAAGGTAGAGTTATTGGAAATAATTTGGTTGGAGGATTTAAATTTGTTGTAGTAAGTTATAACTCTTAATTTTTTGATATAATCTGTAGGGAAAAAATTTTTTGGATAAGGTTTTATGTATAAGTTCATCTATCTTATAATTTCTATGAAATTGATTCCTCCACCAATTCCAACCAGAATTCGAGGCACTTTTCAGAAAACTTGAAAAGGTTTAATAAAATTATAATGACAAAATGTGTCTTAATTATGTAATCAAACATGCTTAAATGAAAGACTTTGCCGAACTGCACACACACACACACACACACACACACACACACACACACACACACATATATATATATATATATATATATATATTTATATATATATATACACGTATATATATACGAGGATCATTACATAAGTTTCCAGACTTTTTTGGTATGGGCACTTTTATTGATAGTACACTCATGAAACTCTACTCCCCTTCGAAGTAATCACCTCCGGCTGCAATGCACTTGTTGTACCGTTCAAATAACTTCTGGAAGGCTCCATGGAATCCTCTTGTCTGAGTGCGTCAATGACCTTCGTCACAGCCTCTTTCATCTCCTCAATTGTCTTATAACGACAGCCTCTGAGCTTTCTGAATAAGCAATAGTTATACGGAGCAAGGTCTGGACTATAGGTAGCGTGACGAACTGTCTTGATGCCCATCTTGGTCAAATAGTCTGGGACAAGGATGGAGTTGTCGACTGGTGTATTGTCCTAGTGGAAATGCCACTGACACGATTCGAAAAGTGCTGGCCTCTTCCGACGGAATCTCTCCCTGAACTTCCTTAAGACATAGTAACCCTAACCCTAATCCTTTGGCCAATCAACTGTGGTGTATTGACTTTCTTCCTCCTCCCACATCTCTCATCATCCCTCACAGACTCCCAGCCTTCCTTGAATCTCTTATGCCACTCAAAAACCGATGCTCAATTCATGGTCGAAAAGCAGGCTGAAGCATTCCATACGTTTCTGTGTTTAAAACAGAATTTTATTGCATATCGTTCTTGTAAAGTGTCTTCACGTCCAGATTGCAATTTTGAAATTCACCAGCTGTGACAATCAGGCTTTTGTAGGGTGTATTTCAATCGCTACTGTAGCTGTTCATTTGAATCTGAAATCTTAAAAATTGGTCAGTCATCTCATAAGATGTATACCAATAGCATACTGAATTTTCAAGAGTGTACAATTTTAAATGCACGCGCAAAAAGATTATGGAAACTTATTGAATGTACCACGTAAGTACGCAGTTTAAATGTTAAAACCGTTCTATTTCAATCAGTTTAGTTTAGCATAAGCACGCAGTTTAGATATCAAAACAGTTCTATTTCAAGTAATTTAGTTTTGCATAAGTACGCATTTTTGTTCTATTTAACCCATACATAGGACTCTATCAGGTGCTACCACCCCGGGCCATAGTGGACCCGGGAGCAATGGCAACGAAGGTGTGCAATGATATTCAGTAAAATTTGCCAACCATATAACATTAATAACAACTTATGTTGAAAACATCTTAAGTCAGTTAAAACCAGTTTTCCACCACTAGCTCATATAATTAAGAACCGTTTGGACATTTCGAAATTTATACATAACTTTAAAATATTTTCGAGAACAATGGATACTGAACAATCGTCGACCAAATAACCTCGTCGAAACGGTAAGAAACAAGATCATACAAAATAATAAACTAATCAAGTAGAAATCCACAATAATGACCTCAAAGTTTTGCCAAACATGTATTATTAATAACAACTTATGCTGCAATACACTAGTCAACCAACTCATCAGCTAGTTTCATTGCTAAAAGGAACCATTAAAATTTACTACGAATCTGACTTTAGAAGCAAAAATGTATTTTATTCACTGGACTGCGCCAAGAATAATGCATTTGAAAGCTGAAATGGCCATTGTACTTTAGATGAAATAAGTATTGACTGCAAAATTATTCTTGTAGAACAACTTTTTCGTTCAAATGGTCATAATTTTAACAGAAATGCAATTTTATCATCATAGAAAGGATCGAAAAAACTCATTGAACAATAGTAGGGCAAGAGTAGAAACACACGATAAAAGAAACACAAGATAAAAGAATAAATCGTCTCAGAACACTGATTCCAAAGGGCTTTAGTATCAAACTGCCACTTTGAAAAGCAGAATTCAAATTTATTGAAAAAATACTGACCTTTTTCCCTTTATTATATTTTTTAAAAATATATTAACTTTTTAGTTTGGTTTTGTTTGGTTTCTCTGTTTAATGGCATATCAACCCTCGTAGTCTATTTTATGCCAGATCCATTTTTGTAAAAAGATTGTTATGATACTTCATAGTTTGTAATTGGTTTACTAAAAAACTGTTTAAAATGCACCTTTTTTTTTGTTTTTAGGTTATTAAAAAGGTTGGCAAATCAGAATGTTCCAGAGTTGAACTGAGATCTGCTTTTAAATCTTTGGTTTGCTGAGAAGTGCAGGATATGTGAAGTTTAGCGAAGACTGTATGATGTTACAAGAAACATGTTTTAATCAAAAATATTTATAAATGGATTAAACATGAAATTTTTTTATGAGTTTAAGTCGAAAAGTCGAAACACACGAACTCTTTGTTGAAGAAAACATCCGTAGGAAGTGGTCAATAAAGAAGATAATGATGGGAGTTCTCTAGAGCATGAAAGGTGCAATCTGTATTGATTTCCTTTAAAAGTTTGCTTTCTATTGCTCATCCTTAAAGAAAAATTCATCTAATTTATATAATACAATTCGAATATATATATATATATATATATAAATATATATATATATATATATATATATATATATGCATGAAATTTTAAGATAATGCCAATATACCTTCCTTATGACTACTTGCCCAGTCGGCTGGGGCTGTAGAAACACCGACTGCACCTCTGCAGAGGGGTAAGACACGCCAATGAGTGTCCTGGATATGTCACTAAAGAATCTGATGTTGAGGTTCGAGTGATGCTGGAGCTTTGGGAAATACGGAGCACCACTTCATTGCCATTGATCCCAGGTCCACTCTGGCCCGGGATGCAACTACGTGACAGGGGTGTATATATGGGTTTAATAGAGCTAATAATACTTATGCTAAACTGAATTGTTTGAATTAGAACTGATTGACTAAACTGAATAAATGTTTTTGACAATTAAATTGTGTACTTGCATTTAAACTGTGTGCTTTTACTAAACTGAATTGTTTGAAATGGAATTGCTTTTGACATTGAAAATGTTCATACACTTAACTGAATGGTTTAATATAGAACTGTTTTGACCTCTAACTGTCTTTAAACAAAATCTGTATTATGCTAAACTGAATTCGCTGAATTGGAACTGTTTGAATAAACTGAATCGCTTAAAATAGAATTTTTTGACAACTAAACTGTATATGCTAAATTGTTGGAAATACAACTCAATATTAGTATAAAAATGGGTTTGGCGTTAAATCACCTACAAAGGATGATATGCCATAAAACCTAAACAACCAATTAACCAACCTTATGACTACTTGCTACTCAAAAGAAAAAAAATATCATTAATAGATTTAAACCAACATTAAACGGAAACTAACTTTACACTTACACACACACCTTAAAAGTATGTAACTTACGTCAGCTTTCTGCAATAATAGCACAATAATTTCACATGCTTTTTGTGCACTGAAGAACGAATAAACCTGAAAATTTTGGTACCGTTGGAAAAATGCTGTCACAAGATTTTAAATTGTTCAGCATGTGTATATCATGCACACGTGTTTTTGACAGATAAAAGAGGATCAAAGGGTTTGCAAGGAGGTAAAAATGACCCTTAGAGCAAGAGGATTTCAACAAGTATCCCTGCGGTTAATGTCGTGCAGGTGGTGTATGGCAATCATAGATTAATGGTTGGAATGATTGCTAGTCAGCTGGATATGAAAAAATACATTATTTCGCTGATTATCATTGATTATCTAGGCATATTTGAAATTTTACAGGACTTGGTTTACTGAGTATCTGGCAGTTCATGACCGAGAGGAAAATATCCGTATTGGACTAACCTCCCTTTTAACCTGATCTTGCTCTGTGGGACTTTTTCTTTTGTCCGAGCTCAAAGGGATTCATTTTGAAGACGTGGAGGCCACAAAGATGGCCCTAATAACAGAGCTGTAAGGCATCCTAAAAATTCTTTAAACAGAGAATAGAAGCATGACATACAAAGATGGGAAAGTGCATTAGATTAGAGAAGGATTACTTTGAATGGGAAATCATGTTACTCGTTGTTTGGAAATTAAATAAATTGTTTGTGACACAAGTTCCATTACATTTCAGACATACCTTATATATATATATATATATATATATATATATATATATATATATATATACATTCATTTATTTAAGATATGTAGTTTTTCATGTATCTTTCTATCTATCTATCTTGATTTTTTTTTACTTCTTATTACCGTTTCTATTTCATCATCCTCATCATGTCGAGCTGACAGATTTCACACCATCCGTTCCGATCATCTATTGCTCCAGCCAGGTCTTCCAAACTACATCCTCTGTCCACAAAAAGTTGATGTGAATAAATTCTTGTTGGTCGTCCAACAGGATCAGTTCCATGTCTAGTGATCTATAAAAAACGTCACTTAATGATATCGTCTTTGCTTTTTGAGATGGGAGATAAATGGTCGTACATCTATTGTCTCGTGGGGTATTGCTACCGGGATTTTTTAAGAATAGCTTGTAGCATGTAATTCCCATGTAGGTTTTTCTCTATGCGTTTTGTTAGTGTCCATGTGGTACATCCATACAGTAGTACTGACAAAGCCACAGCTAGGACGAGATTCCCTTTTATTTCTCCGAAACATCAGACTTCCATATGATCGATAATCTATCAATCGTTATCCATGCCATCGATAGGCCTATGTTAGCATCACTTTCAGTCGATGTCATATTGCTGCTGACGTTTGCGAACTTGTCTACAAATTCTAGTGGCCTTCCACTTAGAGTGGAGATGAGTCTTTCTCGTTAAAAAAAATCATGTATTCGGTTTTATTTGCGTTCCCATGGACGCTAATGCCTCCTGTTTTTTTTTGCTTTACGCAATGCTAAAGAGATTTGGCTTTCGCATATGTATTTGCAAGAAGTACTCCATCATGGTCTCCGTCTATTATAGTGTCTGCAGTATAACGTTCGCTTCTTGCCTTTTTTGTTGTAAAACCTTTAAAGATTACTATTTTTCTATTTACACGATACTTAATGAGTGGATAATTCTCCATTCGATCTTGAACCTGCAAATATATGTGTTAAAGGTGAGCAAATATATATAAAGTCTAATTTAATTTTTTTCTGAACAGAGTAAATACCACATTTGAGTCACCAAGTATCACGCAACCGGAAATAATTATGCTTCTACCAAATCTACTCTTTTCTGTTCATAATTAAATGAGATTTGTTTGTTTTTTGTATATTTTCGAAGAAAGGAAAGGTGACCTAATCAATATTGATAATTCAGAAAGTGTTTCCATCTGCGTGAAGAATATCTCGTCTAGACGTTTTACAAGGAACGAGATACTCATGAAAATTAGGAAAAATCACGGATACAAAATCTCGTTTTTATTCTATTTAATATAAGCACAGTATAATTTAACCAACTCGAAACCCACAAAGTACCTCAATAGAATTTTCATTATATTATTTCTATGGATGCTTAGCAATGAATTTAAAAAAATTCAAAAAACTGAAAAAATAAAACACTTTTATAACGAAAAGTTTTCCAATGACAATGATTATTGTTTAATAGAATAATACATCAGCTACGGTTGTCAAAGGATACAAATTAAATGAAGACATCGATTTCGAGAAAAAAAATCAATAAAAGTTATGAAGTATTTGAATACAAAATTTCTTTAAAATATTTAGTAACGAAGTCAATATATGTCTCTACGAAAGGTGATTGAAGAGTATCGATACTGCATCATACTTTTTTACTTTGAATTTTAAAATATAAAATGAAGACGTATGCTCATCTGACGAAGTATCATGATAAACTGATGATGGCAAGAAATCTAATTGTTTAGACTTTATATAGGCAATCCAGAGTTAAATATCGGTAATTTTTTATGAGAGGTTTCGATAGTTTTCGAGAATCTTTCTATTTTCAAAAACAAAAGATTGTGAAACTGTAGATTTCTCCTTGGTTTAGGTTAGCTTTCCTTTGTTTAATGGCATATCAACCTTCATGGGATATTTAATGGCAAAATATCCTTTTAGAAAACAGTAGTGATCCCCATACCTGCGGACATATGGGAGGTTTTACCTATCTTAGGGTATTAGTCCAAAAGTGACCATAATAGCTCAATTTGAGTGTGAACTCACTTACAGCGATATGAGGGTCCAGTACATTAGCCACGATATCACGGGAGCCCCGCAGAAAACGTGGCACAGTGGGAACTTTTCCTTCTTTCCAGAATTTAACAAAGTCAGGATTTGACGACATGGTGAATATTAACTTCCCACTATATAGAAATTAGATTTAGAGGTGCTTCTGCCACTTGAAAATTGACAAACTTAAATATCCTGCATGCCAAATTTAAATTGATGATAAACATGTAGATAACGACTAATAAAAAGATTGTGAAGGTGAAGATGACAAAGTTAAAAAATGCTGAAGATATTGATAAAGAGGGGCATCACTGAGAAAAATTTATGAGGCAGAAGAAATGAGAAAGATGAAGAAGAAAAGACAAAATAGGTAGCTCTGCCGAAGCTATCCATATAACTAGCTGACGTATACATTTACGCTGTGTAAGAGAACAAGACTGGAATCGCAACTGGTTATATAATAAGAATAGAAAGATTCCTTAATTAAGTGTTCGTACTAAAACATAGTAATACTAACAGACAAATGTCCAAAATCTATTCTATTTGTTAAAATTTTTTCAACTATTTATTCTCGAAACTTTTAGTCAGTTAACAATTTACGCCAAACAGTTACAAAAGATAATCTTTCCTATAAAAATATAAATCAACATAACAGAAAAGAGATATTCCAATTGTATCTTTATTGTTAGGCGACTGTTTTCCACAGAATTTTGTAAAGAACTAAAATATGAAAATACTAAAGTATTTTTAAACGAAAAGAAATTAAAATACAAAAAAGAATTGAAGCAGAGATTGACAAAATGTAAGTAAATAAAAATATCTGAAAGAAGAAAAATTGTAGACAAAAATAAAGAAAAGAAAAGAATAAGAGTATAGGAAAAATAAGAAAGATTTAATGTTTCATGCATTGTTCCTTTCTGTATTGATAAATCCTTCTTCAGTCTTGAAAAGTTTTCGACACATCTCTTTCAAACTTCAAAGTTTACTGAAGACATTCTTTTTGGTTGTGGGAGATATTTTTTATTCATTCTATTAATTTTGAGGGGAAATCAAAAGCACCTGATCGACATCTAAAAGAATTTGAAATAAACCAACTCTCTCTTTCTCTTTTTTCTTTCTCTCTCTCTCTCTCTCTATATATATATATATATATATATTACAAAGTAGAAAAATAAATTTGGTGTTTCTGAAAAGAAAAAGAAAGAGTACAACTAAGCCAACATATATTTGATGGGAAAAACATGTCCAGCAAATTTTCAAATCTATATGGAAGACAAAAACACATCCAGGTGTCTGGAGACAATATATTCGCAGTATGATTTAGAAACAATGGACGCGAAAAATAATTAAAGTAATATAGTATGGATGTTTTGTTTAATGACATATCAACCTTAATAGGTTATTTAATACCAAAACCATTTTAATTGAAGAACACCTGTGGTACTATTTAACCCATAGCTTGGAGAATGAAGAGGTTCATACACTTCTCGCAAAAGAACGTCATAGTCTGACTGGAGATAAAACTCGCTTACTTTTAGCCTGCTGTCCAACATATTAGCCATTAGATTCAAGCATTACGTCAGATTCATCTGCAGTAACTAAAAAGATAATAATCAAGGTTATTAGGATTATTAGGATTTTGACCACTATTTTTTATATTCCTGACTCTGGTTACTTTTTAGCACAACTCACTGAGCTTGTAATTTTAGGTGTACTTAGCGTAACGATTATCAGTGTGGGAAATCTCATTCGGGATAAAGCTGTTTGCGTTTAGTCTGTGCTAATGCCATTAAGCAAGTCATGAATCATTCCCTTCTTCCCCTGCTATGGACAAGTAGTTGGGCAGACTGGGATCTTTTGTCTGGGGAAGGCAACCAGTCAAGTTGAAAGCAAACTCAGAATTAACATTAACAGTACTCCACTCAATAATTGACCTTGTGTCACTTTATATTCATGGCAAAGGCGATTGGTAAATACACACTTACAGGACTCAGATTTTCAGGGCTACTGAATGGCTTTATGGGTTCTAATTAGACATCTCTTATTCTTTCGCTGTTGAGTAAGTAAAACATTGTTTCATACGCGAAACATGTCTTTTATGAAACTGAAGGGGTTGTGAGATTAAGTCTCCCCGGAAGCTATTTTGTCTATTTCCGTTTCTGATGCACTTTGTTTCATTCAAAAATATAAGGTTAATAACAATATTTATCAATATTATTAATAACAACATTTTACAGAGTTGCATTTAAAATAAAAGTTTAGTTTAAACAATTCTTGAAAAACAAATTTGTATTCCAATTTTTCTCATTACCTTTTTATATATCTTTAATTATGTTTGCAATTAGTCGTGATATATCAAGTATTCTTATCTAATGTAGATAATTTGTACTGAGTAGTATTAATTTCAGTATTCCTTAGCCCAGTCGGCTGGGATTGCAGAATTCACTGATTGCATCTCTGCAGAGGGGTAAGACTTCCCCAACAAGTGTCCTAGATATAAAACTAAAAAATCTGATTGGGAGGCTTCAAGAATGCTGGAGCTTTGGGTAATGCGAAGTACCTCTTTATTGCAATCGATCCCAGGTCCGCTCTGGCCCGGAGTGATAGCCACTGATAAGATATATATATGGGTCAAATAAAACAAAACTTCAATTATGCTAAACTGAATAGTATAAAAATAACTGTTTTTACATTTATCCATGTGTTTAAACTGCGTACTTATCTAAAACTAAATTGTCTAAAATACAACTGTTTTTTGACGTTAAAACTAAATTGTGTAAAATAGAACTGCTTTGGTGTTTAACTGTGTGTAGACAAAAAAAAACTATACTTATACTAAACTGAATTCTTCGAAAAAAATGTTTATTTGCATAAAAATAGATTTGGCATTAGATAACGTACAATAGACATATGCCATTAACAACCCCAGACAAAAAAAAAATCCAACATTTCTATTCAATAATTTAAAAAAATTAAACACTTTTGTAGGAGAAATAGAACTATATGAAAGCTTTTACAAAATTCTTATTAGATGAGATATTAACTGGTATTAACATTTTGCGTTTGAGTGGACTTGAGAGTAAAGTCAATAATGTGTACTTTACATTCACTCGTATACTCTACACTCCATAAACTCCAGAACCGCTTAACAACGTGTTTCAGTGCTCCCAGCCCATAATTTCACAGGAAACTATTTGTATACACAAGCGAAGTTGACTGTTTAAATCATAAAGTTATCAATTCAATTTTAATTCAAATTGGAAGTTTACCAATGGAATTCTTTCATTTTGGAAAGTTAGCAGTCATCAAATAGACATATTTTAATTGATAGACAAAGCTTGAAAGAAGTCGGAAATGATTTATATATTAGTTTTTATACCAATCCCAAGTGTATTTTCATTTTTCATCACACACACACACACACACACACACACACACACACACACACACACACACACACACACACGCACGCGCGCGCTCTCTCTCTCTTTCTCTCTCTGTCTCTCTCTCTTTCTACCTCTCTCTTTCTTTCACACACAGATACACACAGACATATATACATATATATATATATATATATATATATATATATATATATATATATATATATATATAACTTATGTTAATAAATGAAGAGATCTCTGTATTAGGGATAATCTACATATATCTTAATTTGGATTGCACAGATAATTAGGCATTAAACAGACGTATATATATATATATATATATATATATATATATATATATATATATATATATATATATATATTTGGGCAGCAGTCTTTTATTTACGCATGTTTGAATCGATAATGAAAGCACTATTTGTCTATATAATTTTATTAGAATTCTTTCAAGTTTCTTGACTAGTGTTTTAGTTTTAGGTTGGAGTTGGTAGATGCATTTACCGAAATTGTCCCCAGCGCTTTCGCAGCTTTCAGTAAATTCATCTATCAACTCCAACCTAAAACCAAAAGACTTGTTTGGAAACTTGAAAGGATCCTAATAAAATCACATAGAAAAGTATGTCTTCATTATTTAATATATATATATATATATATATATATATATATATATATATATATATATATATATATATATATAAGTAAATAATGGAAATTAATCTGACAATAAAGAAAAAAATGAAAAAACAAGGTAATCTAAAGAGAAAAATTTAAATACGAGCAGTGATTTATTCACTGAACGGTTACCCATATCTCTGTATATAAAATTAATCCCCCTTGTTTAGTATTTCATAAAAAGTATATCGGGGATTTAATGTCATTCGATATCCTCTTTTCCAGTACTGAAGATGGTTCATCAGAATCGAAACGTTACAGAGTTGACTTTCTTTTATATCAAGTTCTTCTGTTTGGGTTACTTTTTTTTTTAAATTCTCTCTCTCTCTCTCTCTCTCTCTCTCTCTCTCTCTCTCTCTCTCTCTGTATATATATATATATATATATATATATATATAGTTCGATTAATTAAAATGGACTGAATATTAATGGAAACATAGAAATAAATAGGGATTGTGATAGATAATGAGACCGATTAAAAGATATTCACAGACTTGGTCATATAGCTATCTTGAGAGATATATATAGAGAGAAATAGGTAGGCATAGAGAATGATATAGTTTGATTTGGACAGACTTATCTATTTATTTATCAAACTAATGAAATCTTTTGATCGAATGCAAGATTTGTTCGGGAAAGAATCATTTTCATTTTTTACACCATAGTGCCATTAGCATAATAGCATCTGTCTGTCTCATTTTTTATCGCTAATTCCATGGAAGTTGTTCAGACGTTTCCCACACTTTAATACCAACAAGCCAGAAGCTTTCCGTCGAGACTAGGATCATCCATCTGTCGAGACTGTGAGTCTCCTCCCTCTATTCTTTCTTTCGTCTCAATCTTGAAGCAAGTTCTACTTAGACAGCTTCTTTTCAGTAATAAACAAAATGTGAAATAAGTTCATTAAATTCAAAGTCAGGAAGTATTTTTATGTGCTTATAGGTCTGAGTAATTCAGCGTTCTTTATACATTCATATTTCTATCTTGGTACCCACTCGAATGTTCAAGTGTTCTTTATTTGCATATAATTTATACTATTAATTGAAGCAATTAGCTTCACGGAGAAACTGACTTGACCAAACGAGTTCATATCCTGAATGCAGCTGTTTTCGTTGCAATATGCGCTGGTATCATTATCATTATATAATCACTTCTTGTGGGTACATCTGGTGGTGTAATGGTTTGCAAACTTGACTAACATACCTTCCCGAATAATTTCAATTCTCATTAATGCCCCCATTCATAAAACTTTGTACCACATCTGCTCAGGTCGTTAAGTAAATTACTTCAATCACTTTTTGTTTAGTGGTAGTTCATTTGCATAGTTTAGGACTATTACAGTATATTTTCCGGAAAATTATACATCCGAATCTCTTTCTTTTTTTCTTTCTGACCATATCTGGCCCTCTTATTCTTATCAAATTTATATTCTTGTATATCTATGTATTCATGACCTGACTATATTTTTTATTGTGGTCTTATCTTTGATTTGACAGTGCTTTTGGTGTAAACGCTGTGTTTTTAAAGATCCACCGAATGGGGATTGACACAACTAGGTCGGAGTGTCTTACAGTTGGTCAAAGGCTTAGGTGGAATGAGTCTCAAACTCCATCAAAGATATAACTTTCCGCAAAATTAACAATATATTTATTGCAATATGCTAGTGTAACCATTTAAAACCATGTAAAAGAAAAAGGTAAGAGATAAAAGACAGGGTAGGAGAGCAAAGACCCGGTGATGAATTTAGCTGTCGTGGTTACTTCAAGTGAATTAGCATCGGGTTTTTCTGATCGGAAAATGTAGTCTTGTTATTGCCAAAGATCTTTGGAGGTCTTCAACTCTGTTTTCATTGGAGTTTTCTTCTCGTAGCAGGGTTTCTTCTGGCGTTATTTTCGGAGTGTTATTTAAAACAGTCAAAGTTCCAATATTATACAGAAAAAACAATTGCAGACAGAGACACCAATTGGTCTACCAATTACGGTTCAATTTGTATAGCATACTCATAGACCTGCTCGTTAGGATGCTTTTCTTTTCAAATCGATCGATGGGTGGATCATAAAAACTTCGACCTCTTTTTCATTAGAAAATGCGTTTTTGCATCACATAGATTAAAGCGAAAGTGGAAAAACATCCTTGAAGATGTGTTGACCGGTGCCGCCATTGACATTTGACCTTTTGATTTTGCCGGTCTGGCTGCCCGGGTATGATTTGAAGATGTCACATAGTTCATGTAATGCCTTCTACCCAAGGTCATACCTTGAATTTTGAAAGCTTTGAAATTCTCGTCAACTTAATTGTTCCAGTGACTTTTGCTTAAATTTGCAAACTTAATCATGAGAATAACCCTATCCAAAATCTTAGTTTTTAACTTTATTAAATTTACTTCTAACTTACAAAATATAAATAAATAAAAATTTATTCTAGATTTTTCTTTTTTCACCATTAAATACATTTTGGTATCCTTGCAGTTTCATATTCCTCTCACAATCATCCAACAATTTACTTAATTGGTAAATGGTAGAGATATAAAAACAAAATATGCAAATATAACTGAATGATTGTTGAAAAAACACATTAAGTTCTGACAAAAAATTATGGTTGAGGAAGTAGAAATAGTTTGATATTAATAGTTCACTTTTTAAAAGTATTTTTTTAGATTACGAGTCATTGGACAAGCAATATTTCCATTGGTAACAACCATAATGGTTCTACTGGCTTGGGTGTCGTGCTAGTTCCTCAAACACTAACACCATTTTCACTTGGTCCTCCAGAGTCATTTCTTTTTGGACATCCCTTCAACTTTCTTTGTACAAATTTGCCAGTTTTCTATTTTTAGGCTTTGTCGATTAGATTCGTATGGACATACCAACATTATGATCAGAGAAATAATTATTAAGCTAATAGCAATTGTTAAAATAGCCCATATGAGAGAACCAATTTCGTGTTGGTCTACATTTTGAATCTTCACAATTTTATCAAGCTCGACAGATAATTCCCTTAAGTTAATGAATTTTAAGAATCCTCGTACATTTAGAACTGATTAAGACGTTAAATTGGCAAATTTAGTTGTTAGGGGATCCCATCGTTATATGAAACTTCTGATTTTTATGTTGTTAAAAGGAAAAAAGGGCCTCTAATCTCTAATTTTTCCTCAGCCTAGCAGAGGGTGATAACATCCTAATACGTTGTGCCGTCCATGGGAATCTCTAGATGTTATATGGAGGGATTATTCTGATTGTCGTTTTTTTAACCATTTCGTACCGGAGATTGTTCTAATTCAGCACCTGTAACTATTTCCAAATTGGTCGAAGATACTGCTTCTGTTTAGTAGTGTCCTTGCATTAGTCTTCACGTTTTATCTTCTTCCGAAAACTGTCAGAATGGGTTTAAACACCCCCTTTATCGAGACCTATGCAGTCCTTCTCAACAGGGGCAGTTTCCGTTGTGTAGTTGATAGCATACTAGACTGCGGCATTGTAGTAAGTGAATTCGAAATTCAATGGTGATATTATGTTCACTTTAAGACTAAATGCCTTCTACCAAAGGTCATAATTTTCGTAAGTCTATTAGACTTACAAAAATTATGAATCCCCAACAATGGATTTTATAATACCAATAGTGTCCTTCGATAAGGATGGACTTTGCATTAGATAAACAACAATGGTTAATATACCTTTGAAATAAAGAAACCAATTAAAACCATTGTTTTCCCTACTGCAGCGTCTGTCCTTATGTTTTATAAAAATCACTCTAAGGGTTTCAGGTTTATGGTAAAAGCAATTGACCTCTTAGACTTCGTAATAGTTACCTCATTCATTATTTTGTATACAGAAGCCATTTTTTCCATCCGTTTTATTGAAAACTCCAATGTAAATTCAAGCGTCCAATTACCCATGCTTCTAACGTCTCCTTACAGCTTTTTCCACCAATTTTCTTTTGTGTATAGATGTCCAATAGTCTCAATTTTATTGTTGGCTAGTCTCCTGCGTCTATTTCAATTTGAACCGCCTATGTTTACCACAATTTAGTGTATCAATCGACCATCACATCTTTTTTTTTTCTATTTTAACCTTTACAATACATTATCTCTTTTCTCATGTTACACTGATGTCTTTTGGATCAATGTTAACGCTTTTTGCGCTATTCGTGTATGTCTCAATATATCTAACTCGCTTCCTTATGTTAAAAGTGACACTCTTCCTCTTTTCTTTCATTTTGGCACCTTTACTGTTTTATTTGCTAGATAAGCCATCCCTTTTCCCACTACTAGAACTAACTTTTCATTTTCTGGAAGGAACTCCATTATTTGAATCACTTGGAATAGAATTCAACTCTCCTGTCCTGAAGGGGTTAATCTTGTGGTCCCGAGAATAGCGGCACAAGGGGGTATTCAATATACAATAGTAAATATTGAACCCGTTACAGGTCTTACGACCAAGTGTAATTTCTACACGCTGTATTTTCTTAGGTTCGAAAGAAAATTTATCTGGGCTTGGTTTTACTTTATCCAGTCCTCTCCCAATATCATTACCCGACCCAAACCTCGTGCTATATACAGCTTTCACTAGGTTTTAATCTTTGTTATTTCAATTGTTGCTGGAATCATACCACTTTATACCATTTCCTACTCTTGAGTCAAAATCAGATTTGGAGCTTTCAAACTTCTAATATCCGACTCTAATTCCTCAAAAACCGTCGTTCTTAGGAGTGGAATATCTGATCAAGAACAAATTAAAACTTATATTTCGTTTCCAGTATGTTTACTATACAAACCTTTTCTAACCCTTTTATTATCATTGAATAATAATTTATTTTCCCGTATTCTCTTATTTTCCTTTTTGTATCTTAGATAGTTTTTCGGTAACATTCTCTTTCCCAAAAGAACATCTTTTGGGGGACAGTATTGATTGGTTACGTCCCTAGCCTAATACATTTCTGACTATTACTTCCCCTTTTGCCGGTTTGACACGCAGTACATTCAACATGAATTATATCATTATGATTCTTTTTTCTTTAAGTATTTGACATAGTTGTACAATTGTGCCGCATCCTGCTGAGGTTGGAGGCCTGGCTTCAGTGTTCGAAAAATCAGCTACAGAGCTCAAACAACAAGAATTACTAAAATGCAAACAAACAATACAAATACCTATATTTAACGTTTGAACTTTATATAGAATAGGACAACTACCGGAGCTGACTGCATTGGCCGTAGAACATAACGTAGACATAATATGCATTCAAGAACACAGATACACATATAGCGAGGAAATTAAATATCATGATACTGGCAATGGAAGGACGCTAGCCACTGTATCAGCATGGAAAAAAATCTGCCAATGCCACGGTAGAAGGTGTAGGAATACTTATGGGACCAAGAGCCTTAAAATCACATAATAGTATAGTGAGAATACAACCGAGGATTATGGTAACAACTTTTAATGGCAACCCTAGAGCATCAATCATCTCCTACTACAGCCCTACCAATGTAAGTGAAGAAACTGAACTCATCGCCTTCTACGATGAGATATCCTCTCTAGTGCCAAGCATTCGGAAACGCAACGTTTTCGTCATTGGCGGTGACATGAATGCCCAGATTGGGAAAAACGGAAACCACAAATACAGCCTACACAACTCGTCAAACTGGAATGGACAACATCTAACAAATTTCACGATCGAAAATTGATTAACATATCTCAATACAAACTTTCAAAAAAGGGAGGGAAAATTATGAACCTATACATACGCAAACAACACTAAAGAACTGATAGACTACGTCTTTATAAACAAAAAAAAACCCGGAAAAATAGCGCAATAAATTGCGAAGCATACTCCTCTTTGGAGGATGTGTCCTCTGACTATAGAATTGTCACGGCAAAAATACGACTGAGCCTACGAAGAAACGTCACACGAACAGCGACCACTAAACACTATGACTGGGACCTTCTTAACAACAGGGATATTAGAGATAAATATGTGTTAGCATTGAGAAACAAATTCGATGCACTGCAGGAGAAGACAGAAATACGTACCCCAAATGACGAATATGA
Organism: Sepioteuthis lessoniana; assembly: GCA_963585895.1. Taxonomy (NCBI): domain Eukaryota; kingdom Metazoa; phylum Mollusca; class Cephalopoda; order Myopsida; family Loliginidae; genus Sepioteuthis; species Sepioteuthis lessoniana. Next base: position 96,333,552 of record OY757904.1, read on the forward strand.
GAATTTCGTCAACGCCCATCTAGAGGCAGCAGCGAAATACATACAACAAAACATCGAACTAAATCTAGAGTCCCATGGGAGACATTAGCGGTTAGAGAAAAATGTGCTGACGTGAAAACTGCCTCCAAATGCAATAGGAAGAACCCAACGAACACAAATACCCTGAAACTAAAAAAGGCACAAAATGAATTAGCAAGCAGATGTTTTAAAGAACAGACAGAATTCACACAAAATCAGATAGATAAGATTAGAGATTCGGTGAAGGATAAGCAATCTAGGATAGCATGGCAAACGATAAACGAAGTGAGCAGAATGAAGAGCACAGCCAAAGCTAAACTGAAAGCTACAAACCAACAAGAAAGAATAAAACTGTGGAAACAGCATTTCGAGAATCTACTCGGAAACCCACCGAAAGTTACGCATGAACCGATCACGAGAATTATTAGTAAGCAATTAGACATTAAACTAGGGCTGTTTGCTCTAGAAGAACTAGACTCAGTTCTTAGAAAAATTAAAAATAGGAAAGCCGCAGGGATTGATGAAATTCCCCCAGAAGTATTGAAACCAGACAATTCGACAACATACTGCTCCGACACTGTAACGCAGTTTATAGTCAAAATCCGATAGACAGATGGATGAAGAATGCATCCTCCCTTTCCCTAAAAAAGGTGGCCTCGGATTAGCCAAGAACTACTGAGGTATAACATTTATATCTATAGCAGCCTAAATATACAATGCCCTACTACGAAACCGCATAGAACCCAAAATTGACAACATTCTTAGGAAGAACCAAAATGGATTCCGAAGAAATAGATCCACGATCTCGCAAATATTGACTATCCGTAGAATTCTCGAAGGCGTCCGGGCAAAAAACCTACAAGAGACAATACTATTTATCGACTTTACCAAGGCCTTTGATTCCATTCACAGAGGGAAGATGGAACAAGTTCTACTAGCATACGGCAAACCAAAAGAGACCGTCACAGCAATAATGATTCACTATAGAAACACATAAGTGAATGTACGTTCTCCGGATGGAGACACCGACTACTTCGACATTGTAGCAGGAGTACTGCAACGGGACACACTAGCCTCATACCTCTTTATCATCTGTCTAGACTACGTGCTCAGAACATCGATTGATAAAATCAAAGAAAACGGCTTCGACCTGACAAAGAAAAGAAGCAGAAGGTAATCCTCAAAAACAATTACCGACGCCGACTACACCGATGACATAGCGATTCTGGCAAATACACCCGCCCAAGCCAAAACACTACTGCATAGTCTGGAACGAGCTGCCGCAAGCATTGGCCTCCATTTCAATGCATACAAAACGGGAAATACGTGCTTTAATCTAACAGGTGACATTTCCACACTAGGCGTTAGCTCTCTGAAACTAGTTGACAAGTTCGCCTACTTAGGAAGCAGTGTCTCATCAACCGAAAAAGACATCGACACGCTGCTAACAAAGGCATGGACAGCTAACAATAGGCTATCGGTAATATGGAAGTCAGACCTGACCGATAAAATGAAACACAGTTTCTTCCAAGCAGAAGTCGTGTCGATACTGCTATACGGATGCACTACATGGACGCTAACTAAAAGTACGGAGAAAAAGATTGACGGTAACTACACAAGAATGCTGCGAGCAATATTGAACAAGTCCTGGAGGTAACACGCAACAAAGCGCCAGTTGTACGGCCACCAACCTCCCATCACGAAAACTATCAAAGTTAGACTAACCAGACATGCAGGACACTACTGGAGAAGCAGGGACGTGCTCATTAGTAATGTTCTCCTATGGACCGCCTCATATGACCGAGAAAAAGCAGAACGACCAGCTCGAAGAGCAGAGAGGAGTGGCGAGAGAGGGTCAGGGATATTCGTGTTGGCAGCATGACATGATGATGATGATGATGATGGCTTCAGTTAAATTTTTATGACCCTCAAGATTTTTTTCTTTACTGAGTCCGTTACTTTCATCACCGTCTGCCGGCTGTAGAGGACCTCTTTCTATGCGTCCTATATTGAAACAATTTGAGCATTATCATTGGCTTTTACTTAATCTATGCGATGCGTTTATATTTTTGATTACTTTTCTTTGCGTTGATGCTTTATTCTTGCTTCCTCTTACTAAAAGTAAAACAATTATGACACCGTCCGGAACTCTTTTCGCTGCAGTTTTCTGGTTAAGGCAACTTTATCATTGTATGAGTATCCAACAGTTCCCGCCCCCATTGACCTTGTTTGGAATACTATTCTCGGAACTTTACTTTTTTTCCAAGATGACCTCATAGTCAATCAAAGAGCCTATCTATCTATCTATCTATCTATCTATCTATCTATCTCATTCCGTACATATCCATGTATCTAGCCAAGACGGTTGGGGTCATAGATTACGCCGACTGCATCTCTACAGAGGGGTAGACATCTCGAAAGAATCTCCTGTTTATGCCACCAAAACATATGATTGTCCTGGAGGTTTTGGAGTGCCGTTTATTTCCGTCACTCCCAGATCCACTTCTTCCTGGAATGGTTGTACATTTTAGATTCCCATCCATCGGTCAAAGATAATTGTTTAACCATTGATTTGTGTGCAAACAGATGATTGATATTAAATCAAATTATTACTGTTACACAGCAATACTTGGTTTGATTTAACTGTGTGCAAACAAATGATTAATTATAAATAGAATTCCTAGAGTTATATAGAGACCATTTCCACTGTACAAACAAACGAACCCTAACTTGTTTAAATTGTTATCCACAAACTATTTGCTTACAAAACAATTATATTTGATATACATACATACATACATACATATATATATATATATATATATATATATATATATATATATATATATATATATACTTTAAGAAAAAACAACGAAACCGGTCACGTAGGATTATAAATTTATTTCTATCCTGTTACGCATTTTTGAAATTTCCAAAAACACGAAAAAAAAATTAACTGGACTTCTTTAGATCTTAAATATTGATTCATGAATAATTTCTTGTCCTGATGTAATTACTCCCAACTCCGGTTTAACTGGACCAAGAATAATATATATATATATATATATATATATATATATGAGTAAACAGAATTTTGAATCGAATAACCTACCAGGGTTGAAAAGCCATAAACCCCAACGAACCGACCAATCTATCTATTTATCTAACTTGCGGGGTTCTAATTAATGCAAACTTACTTGTATATTTACCCACAGAAAAAAGAACACTTCCGAGGAAATGTTAGCTTTACACGACCTTTCTTAATCCTAGTATCTTTTCCAATGTACGATCATGCATTTGAATGATTATACACCACAATCAATACATTTATTCAAATAAGACGAAACATCCCTCTCTCAAACATTTATATGCACAGCCACTGTATCTTACATTCTTATTTGATCAAAAGAAATGATTTTATTTCATTTTATTTTACCCTATTATTGTCCCTGAACCGATCCTCATTAGAATGATGCGAAAGTCGCGTTTGAAATCAATAAAAGTTTTGCCAGAACGTCCTAATCAGCGCCGAGAATAACAATTGCGATAAATGAGGAAGCGATGACAGTAATTAGAGCTCGCACGAAACTTACTTGTTAAAGAAGAAAAGAAATAAAAATAAAAATGGAAGAACCAGCATTGGTAAATAAATAGCGGTACGGAGAACTAAGTAAGCGAAATATTTCGACATTTACATTCGAAACATTATAGTCCAATCAGTGATGTCTTAGTATATATACATCAATTTACATCTTTTATTTTCGGTATAACAAATGTCTTCTTTGATTTTTTACAAAGTTAATGCAAAGACCGTAAAGCGTGGTATTCTGGGGTACATGGCAACTAAGGCTAGAATTTCTAAAGTGAAAGTTATCCCGAGAACTTCATGAGATCTCAAAAATCATTTGCCTGTACGAAATGTGCATTAGAAAATCATTGAGACTGAAGCTGTATTTACCAAGACAAAACGTAGACAATTTATTTTCTAAAAAGTATCTATCTATCTATCTATCCATCTATCAATCTAATTTTCTTTATGCAAAACTCTTTGACGTATCTGTCTATCCTCTATCTATCTCTAATATGGAACCCAAATACATATATCAAACTGAAGACTGAACTATTAAAAAAAATTAATTACCAGGAGAATATATTTCATTTTTAAATATTTAAGCAATTATGAACATCCATTATATTGTCAGGAGATGTTGCCAATGGTGATCTAATATTTATCGACATGAAATTCAAGTCAAGTCTTGTGTTCCCGTCTAAAATTCCCTTCCTACAAACACACTTATTATACTGAGTTTTCATTAGACAATTTACATTTCACACTAATAATTAGATGAGCACAAAACAGCACAGACGAATTATTTTTAGCACCTTAAAAGTCCTAAGATTTTGGACTTGAGACAATTTTATGTTTAGCAAACAAATAAAACGTCGCATGGAGGGTGCTACTCTTAGAAGATCCTGTGTTTCGCTAAAATATGACGATAAAAAGCATCAGACCCTGGCAATGACCCGTATAGTAAAATTCTGGTCGTCTAGTTGATATCACTTTATTATGTATTGCGTATCAATGAATACAATTCTAGTATCTTTTTAAATCGAACGCTTTCTTCCATACCAAAGATACCAGATTTTTAACATTTCTAGTGAAACATCGTAAAACCAGAACGGATATGATTGTGCATTGTTTATTATCAAACTCTATAATACGGAAGCTATAATAAATAAAAAAACAGTATTGCTAATGAAGAAGGGAATTGGACCCGAAATAAAATATGTAACATCTGGTAAAATTCATCTTAGATGCCCTGTGAACGCCTCATACTTTAATTACGTAATATTTTTTTCTTTTTGAATGCATTAGCAAAATAGATAATTCATCATGCCTGTTAAAATATTTTCTGATATTAAGGAATACTGACCGACTATAAAAGAGGGCTGAATTTTACGAAGATCGTATTCAAAAAATATTTTATTTCAATACCGCATTTTTCTCTTACTCGTATTGATAATTTAAAAAAATGCTCACAGGTCTTGGTAATGGATATTCAATGAAAGTATTATGCTATCCCCCAGATTTGATCCTGTTTACCCGAAAATGTTGTTTTTTTTTTTGGTATTTTTTTAGCGTGAGAGTAAAGTTTGATATAGTTATGGATGTAAGATGTATATTTAAGGATTAAACATTACATTTTTTCCAGGTGAACGAAGATTCTGAGGGCATTCATAAAAAATAACCAGTTTCAGTTCAAATATCTTGTATGTCTTTTTGCTCGACAACAACTTTTAAGTAGAATTTACTTTTGCTCGTATGTCTTTTTGCTCAGTAATTTTGCTCAGTAATTTTGCTCGTATGTATTTTTGCTCAGTAATGTTGCTCGTATGTCTTTTTGCTCAGTAATTTTGCTCAGTAATTTTGCTCGTATGTCTTTTTGCTCAGTAATAACTTTTAACTAGAATTTTTATCAGTTAATTAGATTTTTTATGACAATTCTCTCATCATCATTTCGACGAAAGCGAAAAGCAATTCATATTTGGAAAAGTAATAAATGATAACCCCTCAGTGGGACACAAACTCACATCACTGACTTGGCAAAGCTTAGTTGTCTTTATCAAATGCTTAACTAGCGAGGCTGCAAGTAGAATTAGTATCATTAGAAGTCTAAAAGTTACTTAAAACTTTACCACTACTTCATCTATTGTTTATTGTTCCACCACACTGTTAATATTTATAACATAGTGTATGTTTGTTTCCTCATTTTTTAATGAAACGGTTATTCTTATCCATCAGTTCATTTTTGACAAGGTAACTCATATTCAATGAAAGTATTGTGTTATACTACAGATTTCTTCCAGTTGTCACAACAATGTTCTTTATATTTTTAATCTAGAGAAACAAAATTGCTAAAATATATAACGACGATAAGGTGATTTAAAATTGAATTTTTCTGGTAAAACTAATTTTCTACAAATGTTGGATGAACAAATACACAATCCAAAATTGCAAAATTCTTCGGTTCAACTGTCAAGATTGAGAGTGTTATTAATTTAAAGCTGTGTTTATTATCTTTTACTACAATTTCGTAGTGTAGTAGTTATCATCATAAAAAATTGAAACCGGCGATCCGTGTTCAATTTACATTTTACACTTATAAACGCGTCACCGTTTGTTTTAGACCTAATGTCCAAAGAAAAAGATAGAATCCATCTGTTATCCTTCAAATATAAGAAAGTAAATCCAAGAAAAATATAAGAAAATAAATCTAAGAAAATATCTGAATAAAAACTCTCCCCAAAATAAACCTTTTTGAGCATCCGCCCCATAGCAGAAGGGTTGGATAAATTTAGGCACAAAGCAGAAATTATTACATTTTCTTTTCTGAGTTATTAAATTAACCCTATCCTCCCATGCATCTAGAAATATTTTTAGAACGCATATATGTCAGAAAGATTTTTTAAAAATTATACTTACCCATTGTCCTAGTGGGTAAAGAGTTTGCCAATGACCCTGCAGACCGGAGTTCAATCCCCGGTCGAGTCATGCCAAAGACTCAAAATATAGTACTTGGTACCCACCTTGCTTAACACTCAGCATTATAAGGTACGAATCAAGGGTAAAGTGGAGCAATTCAGGGAAAAAGAGTATTGATCTCTCCTACACCTCGTTGTAGTAGGTAATGAAAAGGGAGCCTTAGGGTCGCTCTTGACTAAGGTCGCAACCTTAACTCATTTATACAGTAAATTAACCAAGTAATTTTCAATTTTTGGTTGTTTTTAAACACTTTATCTCATGCCAAAATCAGTTTAACAACTATAATCTTCAATTATAAAAGGTAAAAAAATGTATCTTTATAAACCTTCGAAAAAAGTAAACACTTATCGTTAAGTTGCGGCATATAAGTCAACCTTTTAAGCCTGAAAAAATCTCTAAAAACTAGGGATCAACTTATGCGACTGGGCCAACATCCAGACATTTACCACTAGTTGACTATACCGTGATAAAAATGTAGACTTTAGTTCAGCCGTATAAGACGACACCAGGTTTTGGAGATATTTTTTCAGGCTTAAAAGGTCAGCTTCTACGCCACCATTCGTGTTAGTGCTGCATCAATGTTTTCAGACTTAATGCATGAATAAGGTAACCAATCATTTTAAACGTGTTATACCTTGTTACATTACTGACAGATAAAATATAATTCAAAACTGACTGAGAAAAATCTATCAATGGGATGATATTGGAAAATAATCTCTTGAGACAGTGTTAAAAATAGTCAATAGAATAAATGATTTTAACGAATTTGTTTTATAAAAGCTATCAATAATATATTGAAGTACATAAACAGCTTCTGTGATGAAATGAATTATTTATCAGATGTCTTCCCTCTTTTTAGTTGAGTGATTATCAATGTCTATGAATTTACCCAACCACAACACTACGAGTAAATTCCTCGCTTGTTCAATTTTTATACGAAATACGGTTGCAAGATACATTGGTTTCATCATAAAATCATAGAAAACATCCGTGTATTTTTATCAAAATGATGTAACATCATATTAAATGATATTCCTATGAAATTAGAAGGGCAATTAACATACCTCGGTGGCAATATCTTATCTATTGAAATCGACGGTAACATAAGCATAGTTAAAGCGGGAACTATTATTGATTGGTTATCACCCATATGGAAATCTGATCCCTCTGAAGAAATAAAATGAATATTCTTCCTAGCTTTAGTAAAGTCAGTACAGATATATTCACTTGAAATCTGACGAAACGCTCGGAGAACAAAGCCAGATGGAAAATACACAAGGATTCTGCGACTTGTTTTGAACAAACCCTGGAACCAGCGTCCTATAAATTTGCAGCTATACAGCCATTTACCTCTAATCTAAAAATCGTCCAAGAAAAGCGAGCAAGACATGCTAGGCACTGCCGGGGAGGTAAGAATGACCTCATAACAGATATTCCCTTATGTTGTCATACATATGGACTCACCAGTATAGGCCAATCAGCAAAAACATATATTTTTCAGCTCTTTGTTGACACTTGTGCCGTCAAAATAACTTGCAAAGAGCGATGGCCAATAGGGACGGATGGAGAGAGTGAGGGCCAAAGAAAATCGCTTTGAGGATGATGATGATTATGATGATGATTATGATATCTGGTTCTTAATTTTTTGAAGACCGGTTGATGTAGCAATAAGGGTTCAGTCTAACCTTCTGTTTACTCAAACCTAGACCGGAGGGAGACCATTTGCCTTTTGATTTTTCCTACGGGCTTTATAGAAAGTTAAACGCAGCTTCGTTCAGGATGTTTGATTCTTAGGACTATTTTCCCACACGCTATTAATAGTAGCTACAGTGTGCTTTTTACTTTTCTGAAAATGCATTCTCATGTAAAACTCGAAATCAATAACCAATGTTTTTATAACTAGAATTGATTGCTGATAATTATTGTTCATATGCATAAATGATTTGAATGTTAAATTTCATCCCAAACATATCGATTATCCGAGTTACACAAAGATAAAAACGATTTTCAAAAATTCAATCTCTGTTCTATATTAGTCAACTATGTGGAAGATTTTAAAAGTCTTGATAATATCTGAGTTTTTCCCCATTACAATGTACTAATAACAACCAAATCAAAATTTTTCCACGGTGCCAATTATGCTTTTTTAGTAAATGCTAATTGAATAGGAAATAATTATACATAAAGATAGAGAAATGAAGAAGATGGAATCGTATGGAAACGGTAAAAATAATTTAAAAAAATTTGTTGTCAAAATCTTAAGTTTCACCAAATTAAACGTCCCGTCGTTATTTCCTTCAGCAGGAGCTATAAACAGTGTCTCAAATAAACTGATATTCCGAAATAATAAATTGTCACTCTGCCTATTGTTTAGATAATAGACTGAATAATGTAAATGATAAAAACGAAAAGAAATATGTATCAACTGTAAATAGTGTTTAAAAAAAGCTTAAATATGTGTGCCTAATCATCCATATTGACGAACTCATATTTGTTACATATATAAAAGTTTATCTATCTATCTATCTATCTATCTATTGATAAACTTATCTATAATTGTATTTAACGAAGATAATATCAATGCGTTAGCTCCTTAACGTATCGGTATGAAAGAATGATGGACGATAACATTAATTTTTATGCAGGAATTAGGATCTAGGTGCATAATTGCACAGATATGTTAGCATGTGCACACACACACACACACACACACACACACACACACACACACACACACACACACACACTGACATACACACATACATACACACATATTTTTGATCGAAACATACACACATATTTTTCATCGAAACGATGTTGTTTTAATCGTCATTACATACATATACAGCTGTTTTTCAATATATAATTTATTCCGAATCATTCGATTATACCTTTTTTTTCTGAGGAATAATTTTCTTTTTCGTTTTCTGTCGAGACATTTTCTAATATATATATATATATATATATATATATATATATATATATATATATATATATATATAACAGTGTTAATTGTCACTATCTCACTTCATGGATTTGTTGCAGATCGATACAATTTGGAGAGTGCTCAGTAGCTGTAATATAGCTTTTATATAATAATAATAATAATAATAATAATAATAATAATAATAAGTAAATATATATTAGTTTTTATATATATTAGTTTTTATGTACATTTAATAGCATGGAAACTTTTCGGTGACCTCAAGTTTCATGCCGTTTTATCATCGATAATCATCAGGTTGAGAACGAAAAATAATGAAGAAATCGAAAAAAACGAAAAATACAGATAAAAGAACGTTAGAACTGTGTACAACACTTTATCTGCGCATGCGTGTTGGTGTTTGAGTTGGTTATATTTCCGTATTATTGTGTGTAGACGTATTGGTAATATGTGTGTGGGAAGATAGATGGGCCGCACGGTAAATTTGAGGTCGTTTCCTGGATGAATGAAACGCGATGTGAAGCCAAATTGCCGACGGATTGACTGCCACACCCAGGGTCTGCCACCGGCCACCTGATTGCACCTGGGGATCACCACACTCTTCAGCACATCCAGGTACACTTTGGTGTTGACTTTCAAGCAGACTTCGAAGATGTGAGGTGGCAGGATGTGGCCCTCATTTGAAACCACACCAAAGACCATAACCGTAGCCGGAAACTTTGTTTTCATCACCCTCAAGCGTTGAACCGTCCGGATTTGCATTTTGAGGGTGCTGGCAATTGTCCTGTTGTTATAACTTGAATTGATAGAGAGCATTGTTGTACAGCGATCTCGATCGTTGAACATTGTGTCACTTTAAGACATGATAGAAGGCTCCTATCGCTCTTGGGATTTGTACACAACTGGTCAATAAGTAGATGGTCTGGAACAAAAAAAAAAAAAACTGTTTTTATTTAACAGAAATGGAATCATTTTGTCTTTTCTTGGGCAACAATTTTATCGTTCCACCCTGTATATGATTTGACTTGTAAGCATGATAGGTAAGGATAATAGGTCGGGGGGTTTGCTGGGTTACAATGATAATTTTTTTATTAGCTATCTATGTTTTGTTAATGCTACGTAACCAATACATTATTGTAATACATGATGGCGTGTGCGTGGGGTATATGTTAAATATACTGTGTCGAGACGTATTTCTTACACTCATAAAAATTTGGCTAACAATGTCAACAGGTTTTGGAAGTGCATGAAGATGGATATAAAGATTTAATGGAGGAAGGTGGTCCTTAGGGTGCATGGGGTGTGTCGTTTGATGGAGGAAAGTTGCACCTATGGATCGTCGGGTGTGCTGTGGGGTCATTTGTGGGAGGGATTTTTAGTAGTGGAGGTGGTATAGGTAAGATGGGTAGGTTATGTGTACATGTCGAAATGTAAGAGTAGATATTTGTTCTCATGTCAGCAAACAAGACATTGTTTTGATGTCTTACTGTAGGCGGGTGCTAGTTTTAGTATTTCCCAGGTGATGGTGAGTGAGATGTTCATGTCTTTTATGCGCCGTATGTGTGTGGATAAAAAAGTGTTAGTTGAGTATTTTCTGTAGGTGAAGGAAAGTTTGTGGCTATATATTCTTTGTTTTATGGTACCCTCCCTTGCGCCTATGTATTGCTTGACTGAGCTGTTTTCACTGAACACAACATTTTTCTGTCGGCAGTTTCCTAGTAGGGGGGGGGCATGTTTCTATGTCTTTACAGTTGCATTGTTTGTTTGAGTGTGTGGTGCTGTGGATGGATTCGATCTTTTATGATTTGAGATATGTTAATTTTACAACTAACTATATATATATATATATATATATATATATATATATATATATATATATATATATCCACAATACGTCTTTCATGCATGTAGCCTTCTACCGAATATATATATATATATATATATATATATGAGTGGGTGTTGATTAAAAGAATTAATGAGTTAAATAATTGAATTATGATGAAAGTGTGGAGTTTAATAAATTTGTCGTGTATTATTTACCACCCGTCTGATCACATGTTTATTTTATTTTCCTCTATTGTGAAGGCCCTATTGATTTCTCTCAAGTTTGAGTATTACATGTATTCATGTCTATTCCTGTTACACCACACTATAATTACCATTGATTGACTAATTCTCTTAGATTTCTAACTAATGTTTATACACATCACAGTAAACTTAAAGTAACTGATTTCTAGAGTCCATAATTAAATGTTTTTTTGGTTGTATACATGCCTTTGCTAGTTGCGTGTTGATGTCTGTCGCGGTTGAACGCAATTTCTTTCAAGCAGCGGTCGTGTCGATTTTGCCGTATGGGTGCACTACATGAACGCTAACTAAACGTATGGAGAGAAAGCTTGACAGCAACTACACAAGAAAGGTGCGAGCAATATTAAACAAGTCCCGGACGCAGCACCCCTCAAAGAAGCAGCTGTACGACCACTTACCACTCATCACGAAAACTATCAAAGTTAGACGAACCAGACATGCGGGCATTGCTGGAGAAGTAGGGACGAACAAATAAGTGACGTACAGTTGTGGACCTTTTCACATGGACTAGCAAAGGCAGGACGACCAGCTAGAACCTACATACAACAGCTCGGTGCCGATACGGGATGTAGCCCTGATGACCTGCCGGTAGCAACAGACGATATAGATGTGTGGCAAGAAAGAGTCTGGGATATTCATGTTGATGGCGCGACTTGATGATGATGGCAATGATGATATATGCCTTGCTTTAGTAACTCTGAGAAACTTTCCTAGCAAATTTATACATTCATACATACATACATTGATATGTGTCTGCGTGTGTGTATGTGACTGTGTTTTCATTCTGTACACTTTTTTATACTGTGAGATTTATTTCCAGTTTTTCACACACACACACACACACACACACACACACACACACACATATATATATATATATATATGAGGATGTATATACATATAACCAAACACATGTAACTGATATACGTGTAAGAATATTCAAGTGCACACGCACGCAAAAAGTCGCACACAGAATCACACACACAAACACTCAGACTTGCGTCTACACACGCATAATCACATATAGTACTTATATTTATAAACATGTTTACTAAACAGAATTTCTCTTCGGGATATTTACTTGAAAATAGTAATTTATATGCTAGTTTAATAAACGTATTTGCTATTCACATTTTCTATGGCTGTCTACACACGAAATTACGCAAGAGCAATTATATAATCCTACTTTTTACATAGCCATAGTACACGGTAATGGGTGAATTTATAATGTTTTATTTAAGTCAAATTTTTATAATGACATTTTTATATTTGTTTTGGTATAATGTGTTATTTGTTAAAACTGGTCGCTCAATTTGTCAGTTTCATTTTCAAGAACGTCGATTTGAATTTTTTTTTCATTGGAGTAGAACTGTCCATTTTGGATTCTAAACGAGTCCATCATAATTTAATAAACAATTTGTAAAACCTAATCAACGAAACTTTAAATTTTTGGTTAATTGTCAGTTTTCTTGCTGCACTCAAAAATAGATAAATAAATAAAATAAAATAAAATAAAATAAAATACCAAAAGGACATTAAAAAAAACCCATAGAACTTTGTAATTTTATGGAACATTTTCAACTTTTAACTTCATCCAATTATTAAACTGAAATACTTTCTTTTGAAAATGTTGAATTTTTTGTTCTCTATTTTATTTTCATATCAACATTGTATTACATTTTATCCAATATGTTTTCACCAAAATTTTAGTATTAACCAGATGATTTTAGCACTGGGAGATAATAAATAATTACCTTTCTTTGAGAATTGGTGTAACCGATTAGTTGTTCATAGAGAGTTACATGACAATTCTACTAAACCATTTTTGCTTTCTTTTGCTTCTGTTCTTTAAACAAAAGAGATTCTCTCTCCTCCTCTGCCATTGAATAGTAAAGCCAACATTGCTATGAAAATTTTACTGTTTTATAATAATCATCAAGTAAATCATTTTCCCATATTTTCCCTTCCACGTAATGCTTCTTCATATATATGCATATTTCAATCTATCAATGTCTGTGTATCATTTTTTATTATTGTTGTATGTATAAATATATTATGTTTCTGTATGTGCACATGAGCTTTTATAGCATTTCCTTTGGTTTATACTTGTTAGTATACCACGGATATACTGATGCTAATATTGATCATTGCTGTGTGGTAACTTAAGTGATAATCTTTCCTGACTCCAAGCAATCAAGTATTAGAAAAATTCCCATTTTAATGAGCAACATATTCTTTGTGTTCTAACTTATAATATCTCTCATTAAGATTATTGATAGAATTTTTTAAAAGTTCAAAATGAATATTTGTTTTTAACTAAATTCCCAAGAAAGAGGCAGCAGAAATATATCTCTGATGAATACAATATCTTATATATTTGAATAAATTATTATTTTATTATATTACGTCAATATCAGCTTCTGGATATTCTATAACTTTTCGTCAGTTTCTAATAGATTTTATTTACTTTAGTCCTGCTTAAGCTTGAAGATTTCTTACATTTAATGAATTCATGTGTGTGAGGGCGCTTATTTAGCAAGAGTAAATGATAAGTTCATTTCACTGAAGAAATTAGCGTATACTTTCTTTTTTAATATTGAACCTGAAAGATCGGCTTTGTCAGTCGTGAACCATTGTATCAGAAAGACATTCTATTCATAGATTTTACGGTGGTGTTGTAAAAATATACTCTTATTCATTTTTTAGACAACTATCACAAATAGAGCGCTTTGATAGAGTAGATTTTCAGCTATAAAATATAACTTTTTTCCTCTGCAGTTACCACTAGAGACTATGCATTTTCACAGCTTGAAATATAATATAATATACTGGACTCAAAAGACGGTTGCTCTAAAGGTTATGCCTTCCAAATTTTCGTATGGAGGTCACGGGGTTGTTGTTCGTGGGGCAGCGTAGACTATGAAACTCGTAATTTTGTTTGCTTGATTAAAGAAAGTTAGATGAACTGCAATATAGCAAAATAATGAGAAAGCATTGGTGCGTTATTGAATTCCTTCGTGAGGAAAAATTAGCATTAATCAAGTCTTGCAGAAAGTTTACGGAGACCAAACAAACGTGTAAGTAGAGGCACTGTGTGCTGCATTTCAACACTGTCTATATGAGTGATCTGTGTAACAAGCAACGTTCGACACGGATGTCAACTCATGTAATAAAGAATTTCTTTAAGATATTATCAGTGTGAATCGGACCCATCAAAGACAGACGATGCAGGCAACATTTTTTTCTGACAACTTCATCACCGGTCTTGTGAAAAGGTGGATCACCTCCTCTGGTTTCACTTTCTACTTGCTTGACATGGAGGTTCTTGTTCATCACTGGAGAAGTGTACGGTCTATAATGGTGATTTATATGTAAACATGGGCTTTTGTACATAATTAGTTTTTCTATCTGACGGTGTTATGATTCTCTCTGTATATATTATAGTTTCTATTGAAATTGATTAAAAAAAAAAAGAAAAAAAAAAGAAAAATGCATTCGTTTGAATAAAAATCAATCGTACATATTAATGAATTTCAAATGAAAAATAAGAGAAAGAAAATCTAAAGCAATAACCAAACCTCACGGCCACGAGAAGGATGTGACACACGGTCAATTATAAATCATAGTGAAACTTCTTTGAATTCAGAGTTGGCTTTTTTCCTCATAGACTCGTTGCCTAACCAAGGCTAAAGAACCCAGTCTTCTCTACTATTTATTTATAGAAGGGTAGAAGGGCATTTCTCAAGGATATTAGTGTAAAACAAAACTTCGTTCAGTATTTAAACTCGTGTCAATGATTCGATTTCTTAAGACGATAACCGTTAATCCAAGCGTGACTTCACAAATATGTACGTTGTGGATATATTGTAGTAATCTAAAGTAAGCATTTAGTGGTTAGCTCTCTTGAAAAATTAAAATGATTGTGGCGAGAACATGTACTTTAGTTTACTCACTGGTCCCGTAACCTAGTTTGGTCTTGGGGCGTTTATCTTGTAGCATATCATGGACAGGAGTAGCCTTGTTGAGCACATCCCTTTTCAGGTCTACAACTGATTTGAATCCGATTTTCTTCAGCTAGACTTGTTACGATAATAAGGATTAAGAGCCCAATCTGCTCGACTATTTGCTGGGGGTGTCCTCGTGGTGTACTGGTTAAAGCGATGAACTGCGGAATCGTAGTAAGCGAGTTCGTACTCTAGTCGCGCTATTACGTTCACTTTTGGGTATATACCCTTGGAAAAGCTATGAAGCCCCTTGTCCTCTCAGCTATGGGTTAAATAGTACCACTACTTTTCTTCTTGGAGAATAGCTTTGGTGTTAAATAACCTACAAAGGTTGATATGCTATTAAACAAAGAAACCAAACCAATTTACTATTTGCTCATAGCTGGAGGGAGAATAGTTGAATTCATACCTTTCCCAAAATTATTAGCGCTATATGAAATTCAAAAAGCCACGAATAAGATTTGGACTAAATCCACTTAAGATGGCGATAACAGTTCGTCATGAATGTCTCCAACACAATAGATATTAGGTTTAGAATTGGGTGGAAAATTGCTTTATTCTCTAGAGATACTTAAGAGTATTGCCACATAAAAATCTCTCTAACAGGTGGCAGCAACATACATACATACCTACGAATTCTTTGTAAAATAATTAAGTTATTAAAAAAAGGAAATATGTTTCTTATAAGAAAAATATATTCACTTTATTTACTTTCTCTTTCGTTATTGTGTCTGTTTGTCTTATATTTTTCGTTTATGGGCAGCAATTAAATATTTTTATTTTATGATTCTTTGCTTTTGTATTTAGCTTTATTTTTCTGACAGAGGGTAACAAGAATTCTAGATTTGTATCTCGAATCATTAATCAAATATTTTCTTTGTATTTTGAAAATCGAAATGTTTCTGTCATATGAACGATAACTTTTTTTTAAAAGTATCATTTTGTATTTGCTTATTTCAAGAACATTTTATTACTTAATATATAATTGTTTAAAACACGTCACTTTTCTGTCAAGTAAATTATCTAGACACAACACTTATATCAGGTTATTTGTATTGTTCTATCTCCCTCCCATCACACACACACACACACACACACACACACACACACACACACACACTTATATATATATATATATATATGAAAACTGGATATAATTCCGAACGTATGAAAATATTCAAATATGAAAAAGAAACACAAGATCTTAAGAGAAAATCAACTTCTGAAGAACCTGTGTTTTTTTTACATATTCGTACATTTTCATATAGATAGATAGATGTATTTGTGTAATAAATACTTTCCATTTTTTGAAAACGAATTTATAACTAGGGATTTCAAACTTCCGATGTTTTAAATGCAATCAATATTTACCTGATTAATGAGTGTCTTCATCAGTCATTCTTATTTCAGTAGTGCACTAATGCATTTCATAATTTAATCTATGATCTACAATGAAGGAAGTGAGAGTGCATATTCGAAATGAAATGTTGTAGGAGCTTAATAATAACAAAATAGTGACTGAAAGTTTGTTAAAAATTTAAGAAAACTTCTGTTTATGGTCAAGTTGTTCTTTTTTGACCGCCAAGTCAGAAACTAGTTTTCAGTTTCCTTCTGTTGATAATCATTGAGAGATGATCATCGGACCTATATGAAAATGCTTTACTAGAATTCTTGGAAAATGTTTTAGAAAAAAATTATTGCAACTCAAACAAATGTACCTGAGAATTGCCACTTGGCATCCCAATATGCCACAACATGAAAAGGATAGGAAAATTTGGCAAGCTGGGATTTAAGATTTATCATATTCTCAGGGCTAGGAATAAAGAAAATTGCATATCAATTGCGATAAGTCTTATTTCAAGGCTGAAAAATTGCCCGTTTCTCCAGAAAACCATTGCAGGTAACAAAAAATGGGTTCTTTATAACACTGGTATCGCTAAATTTAGTGAATTGACGAGGAGTCTCAGCAGTCTAACCTAAAATGCTGAACTTCATGGAAGAAAACTTATGTCATGAATCTGGTGGATCAACACGGTATTATTCATTATCAATTTTTAAACTGCAATCAGACTTATGTGCCAAATTATACTCTCAACAACTTTAACGTGGGTATAAAAAATTCGCAAAACACTTTGCACTCTTCAATCGAGGAAACGTTCTCCTTCACGATGAAGCAGAAAAAATATTGGATTTGGGCTGGTCTATTGTACCCCATCTACGATATACCCCAGTCTTTACACCATATTATTTCCATCTTTTCCGTTCTCTACAAAATGGTCTGAATGAAAACAAATCAAGTGGAACATTGGTGGAACATTTCTAGAACTCAAAACAAGCTAAATTTTACTTGAGAGGAATCAATAAGCCACTTGATATATGGCAAAACATCATACTAAATAATGGAAAATATAATATTCACTGGAATCAATTTAAAATTAGATTATTTATGAATATATTTTATTTTACTAAACCGGAAATTATTTATGACTCCACACACACACACACACACATATATATATATATATATATACACTCTCGGCGATTCTGATATCTGAGGGTACAGCAGTTCAGTTAGAGATGCAAACTAATAGTACGCCAACGTAGATGATTTGTTTATAGTAATGGCGGAATAGATGAATGCAACCAAATTTTTTTACCTATGCTTTTATAAGGAGAAAATGTCCCAGTATGCCATCGATTTCCCCGAACAACACTCCCCAGGTTTTTGAAATAGGTGATTACCTTTTAGAGATTGGTAACCGTGGAAATGTTGGGAGACCATTCTGACCTACTATTTTACCTACATTTATATAAGGAAAATGAGAAGTATTGTATAGAAAGATCTTAATGATACTAAGGCACGATGGGTGTAACACTAAAAATATCCAAATTATGTTATTGTTGATGAAGCTATCATACATAATGATTCAATGCGAATAATGATTCATTTATATGATAGTATGGCTTTTTTAATACTATGGTATGATATATAATTATACAATGGGAATAATGATATATTACATAATCATACTATGGCAGGATGGGTCAAAAACTTAAAATATGTAAATTATATTATTGTTGATAACGTAACTAATGTTTCCCGTTTATTATGATTCATATAGACGTTTCATTAGGATATGCTTATATATATATTATGGTTTCATTGTATAAAAAACGATAAATAGAACTTTATCGATGCAAATATTTCACTATATATATATATATATATGCACGTACGTAAGTGCATATATGCATGCATAGATTTAATTAAGCATTGAAAATTATGTTATTTATTTTACGTACGTAGCGCAGTGTTGGAGGATACTTGAGGGTCAATTTGATTTTACTCACTTACTGATCTTCTCTCCAGCTCCTTTAGAATTACCATTTTATTATGGTTTCATTGTATAAAAAACGATAAATAGGACTTTATCTTTGCAAATTTAGGTCACTGTTTCGAACGCTAGCTATAAAAAAATCCACAAGTCTCTAAAAGGAATATAAAAAAAGAGAAAACAACGATTTTAAATACGTCTCTTCTCTAATGCTATTACGGAACGCCGCTTGTGCGGAGACTTCTGGCTTTCCCTTGGGGACCAGATATCATTTGCAAAACGAAATAAAGCGACGGACTTTGTCTGCGATACATAACTAAATCGCTCTTTGTATAACAGTTATCACCGCTAAAATAGAAGTGGCAGCCCGAATTCAAATCCAGGAATAAACTGTTTTTCATTTTGGGCTAATACAGATGGAAAAGTTATGTATACATTTGTTTTCTACCGACCATGGGTAAATAGTAGAAGTGGCTGTATTCTCTAACTGTGGGAAATAATTTTTTTAGATGAAAACTATAAATTCAAACAGGTTTTCCGATTAGAATAAATCTTGTGTAACATTTTGCATTTGATAAAAATGTTGGTTAAATACATACATGACTATGAATGTTGCAGTAATTTTATTGCCCTGTCGTTTCATGTCAGCTATGTTTTGAGAATGCAGTTTGAATACAAAGGTCATAATACTGATGGCTGATAATAGACCAAAGGCAGGTGAGCTTTTTTCATACCTTTAGAATCCCACAACAATATTGCCTCATCTATTCCAAAGTTTGATAAAATTTTCACTGGAAGAACGTTATGTGTATGCGTTGACTCAAATGGGTGAGGAGTTGCACGTGCATTTACCACCTTCCCTCAATCCAACTGCAGATAAGGATCTAAGGTAACTGATAGACGTTGCATTGAATGCATAGGCGCTCATGGCATAACGGTTATATTCATAGGAAATTGATTCAGCCACCCGAGTTCAATTCCTAAATAAGGCCGTTTGCATTCACATAGCGTAAATACTCTTCTAACAATTATAAATTCAAATATTTCTGTTAGAGCTTTGATGAAATACTCGGACATAGTGGGGTATTTAACTTTTCAATGGAAATGCTCTGTGAGAAAGAAATCTCTGAATTCAAAACTGTTAAACTCTGCAGAAAAACTGATCTTGTGTCGTATCCTGTTCGTGTGGAGGTGTTGGGTAAAAAACATATTCTGGTTTACATGATAAAAGTATCTCTTGCATTGCTCGGGTTGGCACTAATGTTGTCGGAGGCCAAGACAGATGACAACGAGTTCAGTGTGAAAAAAAATTACATATGTAGTTGCAGAAAAATTGCCACTCACTTTATTACTATTTAAACCTTTATCTTGGCCTGTCCAAAAAAGAGAAGTCTTGAAGTGATTGTTTCTTTTAGTTGATAAAGGAATTGCTCTATCGTAACCCATTTCAAAGTTGCAAGGAGTTTGCTAGTTAATTTAAGCTCCTTACTTGTCCTTTGATGATTATTAACTGTCTGATAACCCCTTTTAAAATACCCAAATTTTGAGAAACCGATTGTCGCAGTGATCAGGCGTGTATCCGGGAAAGATTTGGTTTGTTTTGTTTTAATGGCATATCAACCAATGTAGCCTATTTAATGCCAAATCTGGTTTATACATATATTTTAGATGAATATGATTTGTAAACATAAGTCAAACAAGGTTGAATGGTTCCAAGTATTGTTACGTATCACTATCAATTCAATTTAACATCTGTCATTTGTTTACGAACTGTTAAATGATCAAACAGTTCAATTTCAAACATTTCAATTTAGCATAAGTCATCTGTTTGCATTTAGTTTAAATATCAAACAGTTCTATTTTCCCAATTGATTGAACCCTATCAGGTGCTACCACTCCAGGCCAGAGTGGACATGGGAGCGTTGGTACTGAAGGAGTACTCTGTATTCTCCAAAGCTCCAGCATTACTGGGGATTCACCATCTGATTGTTTAGTGTCATATCCTGGACACTCGTTTTCCTTCTCATCTGTAGAGATGCATTTTGTGTATTCTAGAGTCTCAACCAACTTGGCTAAATGTTCCCGTGGTTAGCCCTTCACTAGACTTCGGAAGGCTACTACTGCATTACAGACCTATTTTTGAGCATTTCAACCTTACTATAGCGGTATCAATTTTCTGTATTTGCTAAAAACTGTTCCAGTGTGAATGTACCGACTACATTTTCATACAAGGCTCATTTAATAAAAAAGGTAAAAAATTCTCAAATGTTAGCAGCAGGAATTACTACGTGCAGTTGCATCTATTTCAAGGTAATCAACAGTGATATGTATTTTTATTTCCCAGAAGAGTGTCAGCATCATTTTCTTTACAAGCCATTGTACTCAGTACTTTTCTTACCAGATAGTCAGTGTGTTTCCATACCATGAAATGTCTTTCTGACTCATGTTTGAAGTTGCAGACCTATTTTTTACAAAAGCATTCTTGTCAGTACACCGAACACAATCTTGTGTAAGTTTTATATGGTTTGTGCTTCTGTACGATAAAAAAAATTATCACTGCTCTCTGTTCACGACTGGGATAAATTGTTTAATTTGCCAGTATTTTAAATGAACTCAAAAGCAAATATTTTTGCGTGATCAAAATAATCTAGCAATAAATTTATTCCAAACAATTCAGAGTTTACATTTATGGAAGCAAATTCGAAAAAAAAAAAACTTGCTTAAAAAAAAATCGCTCTTTTGTTATATGACTCTAGTGCATGCAGATATTTCACGCTTTCAAAAATCAGGTTTGTCGATTTCTATATAAATATGTTTTGGGTCACCTCTGTGTGCAGATCAGTTTGCAAGCATAGATAGATCATTTCTTAAGATGTTCTCCACTAGTTTAGCATTAGTGTGAAAGAAGTATTCGAAGGTTTTTTAATGAATTTGAACTCGGATCAGAGATTTTATTTCGTGCCGTAGGTTCATCGATTTGGATCACTGAGAACAAAACAAATCATATGAGCAATATCGTGACGTATTTCTATTCTTAATGAAGATTTTTTCATCGATATTTTTCTTTTTTCTATTTAGTCATTAGTTTGATAAAAAATTATGTTGACAGTTCTTAATTCATTTTCTTTTGTTCTTAATTCACTGCATATAAAAAGATTTAATTTGATTGTAAGTCTTCATAAAAATGAAAAAAAAAAGAAAAAAACAACGCTTCTAACGGTCTTTTAAGATACATTTTTTAGTATTCCTTTTCTCGTTTGAGTTCTTAACATCGATTGGCTGTATATATATCCCTCTCTCTTTATATATATATATATATATATATATATATATATATATATATATATATATTGACCCGCGACCGAGCCGTCAATCAAGAAACAGGTGCATCCGGTCGAAGATAACGGAATATCAACTTGACCTGTGGACGTGGATGAATTCGGTGCAGATGCGTACGCCCACAGGAAGCAGGTGGATGTCAAACAATTATATAACCAGGCGCAACAGACGACTTGAGTTAGTTGGAGTTCGAGTAGCAGTCACAGATGTCGTAGTGAGAGCCAGCACTAGACAGAGAGCTTGGGCCCTCAGGACCCACGTTGAGCAGCCCAACAGAATGAGGAAGAAATGCTGCTATGATCGGAGGAACTTGGGGTCAATATGTAGCAGTCTGTTCCGTCTCCAACTCACCTCTCACACATAACCAACATCAGCCCTTTCGCAACCCTTTCGAGAATAAAGTGTGAGAGGTATGTTTTTCAAAAGAAGTGTGTTCGTTCGTCATTATTGTTTTTTAGTTTGTGAATTCTCCAGTTACTCCAGGTAGGAACCTGTTGAGCGAAGGACTGGAGTGTTGTCATAAGGAATCCAGGCGAAATGTATAGCTGGAATGACCATGGTCACTAGGTTTGCGACCAGGATCTGGGACAAGAGTATGGTCCTTTTATGGTTTTGAGATTCTTCAAGGAATTACAGAGGGCCCTATTATGTTTGGGAGGATGAACGATGCAACCATATTGTATTTGATGCACGCATGTCAAGATAGCCAACCGCGCAACATAGTAAGAAATAAATTTAGATGATAATTAGCCTGGGCAAGTGTCACATAGTGAGAAGCTCAGCTCCAATAAAGATTTAAAAAAAAAATTTTGCTGTGGTTCAAGTAATTTCTTTTTGTATTTTTTTCTGCTATTGTTGTTCTGGAGCAGTATTTGTAAAATGTGTGTGTGAGGGGGATGGAGACGGACGTAAGAAAATTCCACATGTGGAATTTTGAAAAATTAGTATGGGATGATTGTTTCATATTGACCCTCGACCGAACATGAAACAGGTGCATCCGGTCGAAGATATCTGATATCACCTTGACCTGTGGACGTAGTTGAATTCGGTGCAGATGCGTACGCTCACAGGAAGCAAGTGGTCGTGAAACAATTATATAACCAGGTGCCACAGACGGCTTGAGTTAGTTGGAGTTCGAGGCAGCAGAGTTCAGTTCGAGTTGCAGTCACAGTTCGAGTTCCAGTCGCAGTTGGGGACAAGTTGCCGCAGTGAGAGTCAGCGCCAGACAGTGCCGTAGTGAGAGCAGCACAGCAGAATGAGGAAGAAATGCTGCTATGGTCAGAGGAACTTGGGGTCAACATGTAGCAGTCTGTTCCGTCTCCAACTCACCTACCACACATTACCAACATCAACCCTTTTGCCACCGTTTCGAGAATAAAGAAGTGTGTTCGTTCCTCATTATTGTTGATTATGTTTCCGCATGTATATGTATACGTATAGTTGTATCATGGTTATACAACATATAGACTTCATCGTATAGAAACGAAATGTGAAATTTTATGGTAATTAGGTGATTATTCCGAAAAAAATCCATCAGTCTATTGAAGGAAGACAAAAAAACTCGGCAATATTAAATCCTTCTTTACTTTAATGCAAATACGAAGCGATGTGTGTCTCGAGACTTCCAGCTATCTATTGAGAGTCAATTGATTTGCAAAGCACACTTTTTCTGGCATATATGACAATGAATGTAGCAGTAATTTCAGGTCTAATAAGTTATGAGAATATACGTTTAGTTTGAAAGTCATGGTACCAGCTTTTGGCCAAGGATCGAAAGTAAAATGAGCAGAATTTTTGTATATAGACCCCACTATATTATTTCTCTGAAAATTGATATCTGTGTAGAAAGAACTGCATATATATATATATATATATATATATATATATATATATATATATATATATATATATATATATATATATATAGTTTGGTGAAATAAATATTCGTACATATGGAAATTTCAATTTTTTTATGTTTTAAACACACCCTGAACAATATTTTTATATAAATTTGCTGTAGAAGGATACATTTTACTAATATGTGTATATAAACCTAGGTAACACTTAATTTTACAGAAATCAATTCCATTTATTCATTTTAAGGAGTAAAAAATAATCAATAGTGCAACATTACTGAACCATTTTTTAAAAGATTGTTCCAATAATCCTAGTTAACCTTCCAGAATTGTTCAATAATGCTCTCAGTACCCATATTAAGCCTTCTAGAATTTTCCAATAATGTAATCAGTAAGTATAGTTGGTCATAAAATCCTAACCGGAACTTTCGGCAATTGCTTGTCTTATGAGAAGGTTCTGATCATGGCAAGAGGTAAAAACCTGTGTAATTCACAAAAAGCACTGGTTGTTAAGCTTTGGAAAGATGGAGAATGTTATAGAAATATCTCAGACAACCTGCATATTTGTTTAACTGCGATAAGTTCATTCATTGCAAAGTTTAAAAGACGTAAATCATTTCAAAACAATAAAGAACAAGGTGCTCCAAGGAAGATTTCTCCTTGATTATCAAGAAAATTAGGACGCCTGATAAACCAAAATCCAATGGCTACGCTCGAGGAGCTGCAGGAAAATTTGCGTTCATCAGGATGTAGTGTAACCAAACGAACAATAAGTAATGAAATGCTTAGGAATAGTCTAAAGTCACGGAGACCAAAGAAAACTCCTCTCTAATTGAAATTACATAGAGATGCAAGGTTGAAATTTGTAAGACAGCATAAGGAAAAGCAAAATACATTTTGGGAAAGAGCTTTACAGACAGATAAAACAAAAACTGGATTGTTTGGTCATAATTATCAAAATCATGAGTGGGGGAAAGGTGGCAAGGCTACTCACCAAGAACACTGTACAAACTGTCAAATTTGACGATGGCAGTATATGGATTTGTTGATGTTTTTAGCGAAATGTGTGGGCAAAATATCAGTAATAGACCGTAAAATGAATACCAAAAAGTATAAACTGATCTTGAAAGAAAATTTGAATGTCTTCTGGTGAGAGTCTTGCGCCACCTTCTGATTACATTTTCCAGCAGGATAATGATCCCAAACATTCAGCTAAATCTACGAAGAAGTGGTTGTCTGAAAATAATGTTTTGCAATGGTCAAGTCAGCCCCCGGATTTGAATCCAATTGAGAATTTGTGTCGATTTTAGAAAAGTCAAATCCGAAAAAGAGCACCAGAAAACGTCAATAATCTGAAGACAATATGCCTAGAAAAATGGTACAAAACACCAACTAAATATTGCAAGAAATTAATTGAGAACTACAGGAAGGTGTTAGTGGCTGTTGAAGTGAAAACGGATCTCCTACAAAGTATTAAATGAAGATAATGTGTTATTTTTTGTACAGTAAGATCACTTTTTCACTCACGAATATGAATAAATGGCCCTAATTTCTGTAAAATTAATTGTAACTTAAGTTTATATTCACATAGTAGAATATATCCTGATTCACTAAATGTATATAAAAATCTTGTTCAGACTATGTTTGAAAGATAAAAAATTAAAATTTTCATAAGTACGTATATCTATTTCAACCCATTGTATGTACAGTATGTATGTATGTACGTATGTAATCATTCATTTTCGGAGTATCCCTTTAGACTAGAGAGGTTCAGAATTTTTATCTTTGATCCCTTTTAAGTCAAACCATTAAAAACATTTTCTTGTACACTTATTCTCTAAATGAAGTAATGATGGCTACCAAAATAATCTAACACCTACTACATATGTTAAAAAACAACTACTGTCGTCAAACCTCGAAAATGAAAACATTTTTCGGTGATGTTTAGAGATTAAATAGGCAAAACAAAAGAAGATAAAAACAAGGCAAAAACAAATCAATTTAAAAGCAAAATAGAATAAACGTTTAAATACAGATAAGATGGGGAGATATATGCTGTGCCGTAACAAATAAAAACAAGGAAAATATCGTATTTGACAGTATATATGTGGTGCAATTTCTTTTTTGCAAAAATATGTTTTGAAATTTCCCAGCGTCTTATAGGCCATATGTAGATTTAAAATTCGCAAAAGTAGGTCGAAATTAGCTACCGAGAAAGTACTATTAACATGGGGGCGCCACTATCATAGATATTATTCATTATATGGTTTCGCCCCTGGGTGAAATTAATATAATGAATATTATCAAAGATAACGGTTTTAATCGGCAGAATAGCCTTTTCAATAATGACAAAAAGTATAAGAAAGTTGCTCTAAAGTATGAGCTGATAGGAGTTTTAATTTACTAAGCTGTTTGCTTAGATCTGGCACAAGGCTAATAAGAGTTGCCCGGTAGCTAATTTCGACCGACTATCGCTCTATTACGTTCCCTTTGTGGTGTTAACACGTCTACGTATACTGCTTAGTTTCGCATGCATCGATGGGATTTGAGTTGTTTGATCTAGCTCGCACTTAACAAAAGAAAATGTTCACTGATTATACATGTTAGCTTCAGCAGGGTGTTGGCAGACACTGCGCTTTCGTCTTGCATTTAGCTAGTTAGTTTAAATGAAACATGCTCCACATACCTTGGTTCAATATTCTGACATGTACCATGACGATCTTTTTCCATAATACACTTGGCTAAGTCGGCTGGGGCTGTAGAATATGCCGACTGTACCTCTGCTTAGGGGTAAGATTCCCCCAACGAGTGTCCTAGAAATGACTTTAATAAATCTGATGGTGAAGCTCCACTCCTGAAACTTTGGGGAATGTAGTGTACCCTTTCATTGTCACTGTTCCAAAGTCCACTCTTACTCGGATTGGTAGGACCTGGTAGGGTCCTATTTATTGGACAAATAGAATTTGAATTTTAAGCTTTTAATGTCTGAATTTTAAACTATGTGCAAAGAGATGTCCCACTTTCACTCATTGTTAGAAATAGAAATGTTTTACTATTTAACTATGTGTATGCAAATAACTATTGCTTAATCAGATTCTTAGTGGTAATTAGCAATGACTGGAACCATTTCATTGTGTACTAAAGAATGAGTAATGTTGAATATAATTATTAGTGTAGATTTGTAAACTGAAACTCTGTGACTGTGTCCTTAAATTCAATTGTTTGTGTTTCATAGCAATATTTAAAACCATTGAAATAAGTGCAAATAAATTATTGTTGCTAAGTATAACTATTTGTGTTAGAATATTTGAAACCGTTTAACAATGTGCAAACAATAGTAATACCTGTGAGCAAACAAATTATTACTAATCATTTAAAAATAAGATCACTTACAAACTATTTTCTTACAAATAATACTTATAAACACTTAACTGTATGCAAAAAGTTAGACTCTGGCTTCTTTAAAAATGTTATCTACAAACTATGAATTATGAAATCATATATAATATATATAAATAGAATTTTACATTAAATAACCTGCAATGGCTGATGTGCCATGAATACCAATCAAACCAAACCATTTAACTGGGAGAAAAAATGAGCTCAGATTCGTTTAGAAATATTATCTAAAATATGTTTACAAAACACATATTTATTATTAATGTATAAACGTTAAATAACCTACAATAGTTGATATGCCATAAAACCCAATCAACCAGCCAAAGCATAATACACGACTGTCGAGCAGTCTTTGCCAGAGTTCCACATCAACCTAAAATACTTAAAGGTATCTTTTCATGACTTCCTAAATCAGCGGTTTTGGTTCAAGTGTAAGTATTCCTCTGAATGGTTACTTGTTTAGGAAGCTTCAAATCATCCACTCTACTGCGTAAATAACCCAACGTATCGAATTTAACAATACACCCATACATGCTCATATGGATAGATATTATATATGCTCAATTATGGATCAAAACTTTGTAAATATACAATTCAGTTTGGTACGTGCGTGCACAGAAAACTATTCTTGTTTAATTTTATTAGATTACATAACGTTTTTCAACAAATTTGAATAAACATGAAATAATAAAATACATTTACTCAAGATTGCATTTTTCATCATGACAGTTTTTCTAATTTCATTTTGACACGCACTGTATAATCCACGCTTACAGAATTCACTTTTACAATATTTCAAATAGATTATATATATATATATATAT
Organism: Sepioteuthis lessoniana; assembly: GCA_963585895.1. Lineage (NCBI taxonomy): Eukaryota > Metazoa > Mollusca > Cephalopoda > Myopsida > Loliginidae > Sepioteuthis > Sepioteuthis lessoniana. The sequence goes on from OY757904.1 coordinate 96,361,903, forward strand.
ATATATATATATATATATATATATATATATATATATATATATAAGGAGAAACCGTAAATAAATCCAAAACAAAATGAAGACGTTTTTGAATACTAATTGCATCATATAAATTTGAAACAGAACTCGTTCTTTTCCTTTCATTTAAAAAATCATACGGTTTGATGAAGGTTTAAAAACCGAGATGTAACATTAGCAAATTATTCAAACTATAAATTAATTCATCCTCTGAAGATTTTTTTCGTATTTGTACGCTTCCCTATATATATATATATATATATATATATATATATATATATATATATATATATATATATTTCATCTTGTATTTGGTACATAATAAGGAAAAATTGCAAGAAAGCAACTTATATGTTTTCTGTGTTTTCTTGCTTGCTTTTTCCTCACGTTTCATTTCTTAGCACGATATTGGCTATTTAAAAAAAAGATAATAAATGAAACCAAATATGATTATATCAATGGGCTCATACATATTTCTATTGAATAAGAAAGGAATTGCCACATTATCTATAAATTATAAACAGAAAATCTTAATTCCATTGAAAGAATTTATTTCTTAATCAAGTTAATACAGTTGATTTTTACGCACTTGAATTAATATTGTGTTTTTGGTAGAAATGCTAGAAAATTCTATCGCCTTCAGCAAAGAAAGATAAACTTGAGAGCTCGATTTAATCGGTGGGGTGTTATCTCAAAAATGGTGAGAATCTTAAAATATATTAAAATGATAAGCAAGTAATATCGATACATATTAATAAAAACAAGTTGATTTCGGGATTTATACTGGACGTATAATTTTAAAAAGTATGTACCTTTGCAATAGTTTTCAAAAATGTCTACGCAACGACACAAATGTCAACGTAATCACACCAGTATAATTCCGAGGTTCAGCAGCAATGAACCGGTTCAATACTTAAATAGGTGACCACTTGTAACTGCAAGATCTGTAAGACATCTACCACTCAGAGTAAGAAAAGCTTCGTAAATAGCAAATAGGTTTACTTGATTATGTTCAGGTCAATTTGAAAGCACTGGTTTTAGCCTGAACATTAAAATTATGCAGCAACGAGCGTGTTCCTTACTTCGCGCTCTTAGGAGAGTCATGAATCTTTCACTCATCCCACTATGCATGGGTAAATGGTGAAACAGTTTGGGTCCTTTAGTTTAGCTAACGATTAGGAAACTAGGAGAAGGAAACCTCTTAATTCAGAATAGGTTTACTTTAAGGGCTGACCTTGTTTCACTCGCTCTTCGTGACTGAAGTGTTGCGTATATACACAAGATCAGTAGATACCATGCGATTGACTGAGAAAAGTTTTTCAAAATGTTTAACTTATGGTCAATTCACACAGAAATGATCGGTTCCCCTTAGATAATGAAGTTAAGTAACGATGATACCAGTCAGTAATTAAATATTTGACTGCTAAATGACTACAGATATTGTAAGCAATTTAAAGCTCACAATCAGACTAAAAGTTGGTGACCGTAGTCGAGGGTGACCAGAAGGCTCCCTTTTCAATAGCTCCTACACCGAGGTGTAAGGGAGAACGCTACTTCTTTCCCTGGATTGCTTCACTTTACACTTGATACGCACCTTATAATTCCGAGCGTTAAGCAAGGAGATATCAAGTACCATTTTTAAAGTGACGCGACCAGGGATTGAACCCCGGTCTCCCAGACCATTGGCAAACATTCTACCCACTAAGCCAATAACCCGGTTTGTGCAGTCAGACAAAGCAGTGACAAGTATAGTCATGGGTAAACCACCACCTGCTTTGTTCTCTAAATGACACTTCAAATTTTACGAGGAAAATAGGGCCTGTCATAATATGATTTATTTCGTTTTGTCATTACCTGTTCCCTTTTTCGTAGAGTAAAATGGATGAATTAGAAAGCAGTTTTACTATGCTAATGTAGATTTTCATTATGCACATTTTCATTAAGTACATTTCATTATGCACATTTTCATTATGCATATTTTCATTATGCACATTTTCATTATGCACATTTCATCATGCACATTTTCATTTAGTACATTTCATTATTCACATTTTAATTATGCACATTTTCATTATGCACATTTTCATTAAGTACATTTCATCATGCACATTTTCATTATGCACATTTCCATTATACACACTTTCATTAAGTACATTTCATTATGCACATTTTAATTATGCACATTTTCATTATGCACATTTTCATCATGCACATTTCATTTAGTACGTTTTCATTATGCACATTTTCATAAAGTACATTTCATTATGCACATTTTCATTAAGTACATTTCATTATGCACATTTTCATTAAGTACATTTCATTATGCACATTTTCATTATGCACATTGACATTATGCACATTTTCATTATGCACATTGACATTATGCACATTTTCATTAAGTACATTTCATTATGCACATTTTAATTATGCACATTTTCATTATACACATTTTCATCATGCACATTTTCATTAAGTACATTTTCATCATGCATATTTTCATTATGCACATTTCATTAAGTACATTTTGATTATGGAAATTTTCCTTATGTACAATTTTATTATGTACATTTTCATTATGCACATTTTCATTAAAGAAAGATAAACTAGTGAGCTCGATTTAATCAGTGGGGTGTTATCTCAAAAATGTTGAGAATCTTAAAATATATTAAAAGGATAAGAAAGTAATATCAATTCATATTAATAAAAAAAGAGTGGATTTATGATTCATAATATACGTGTAATTTTAAAAAGTATGTACATTTTTATTATGTACATTTTCATTATGCACATTTTCATTAACTACATTTTCATCATGCACATTTTTATTATGCACATTTTCATTATGTACAATCTTATTATGTACATTTTCATTATGCACATTATCATTAAGTACATTTTCATTATTTCATTATGCACATTTTCATTATACATATTTTCATTATACACATTTTCGTTATGCACAGTTACATTATGTACATATTCATTATGTACATTTTCATTATGCACATTTTCATTATACATATTTTCATTATGCACATTTTCGTTATGCATATTTTCATTAAGTACATTTTCATTATTTCATTATGCACATTTTCATTATGTACATTTTCGTTATGCATATTTTCATTATGCACATTTTCGTTAAGTACATTTTCATTATGCACATTTTTATTATACACATTTTCGTTATGCATATTTTCGTTATGCACATTTTCATTATGCACATTTTCAATAAGTAGATTTTCATTATGTACATTTTCATTATGCACATTTTCATTATGTATATTTTTGTTATCATAACCTTTTGAATTTATAAGTAACAGATAAAATTATTTGATTGTCAAATTGTAAAATTTGCACTAATATCTTTTAAGAAAATAAATGTAATAAAGATTTACTTCCCGGATTATGAAAATATTCAATTTTTCTTCAATACATATTCATAATGAATACATTGATTTTTTTTTATATTAGTTTTCTCCTTTAAAATATTCAATAACGTATCATAGTAGAAGTGAGAGTTACTTACATTGATACCAGTATACCAAGATTTATATTTTCTTTAGAGAAAATTCCTATTTACCAAAAAGAAAAAAGAAACAATTTGCCTCAATTTCTAAAACAAATGCTGACGTGTATGGTCTTCTGTACTGAAAATAATCCGGGTATCTTCAACGAAAAATTACCTTGATTTTTTTATTAGTGCAGCCCACTTCATGACGAAAGATGTCTAATGCGGTCAGCTTCTCCAAAAAAAAAATGCCCAATGAATCAATAGCAACAGAGTTAACGTTAAACCACGGGTGTGACGCTAACTGACCCAGCTGAAAGTCTCTCAGGGAGTTCTATTAACATCAGTAAATACCCCAGAAATACTAGATAAATTTGTGTGGCACCACTTTCCTACTTACAACGTAATATTTCCATACATAACAAATGTACCAATTTAATCTTTCTTCTGTAACGCACACCGGGCCTCAAAGACATGATTTACAATCTACTTTACTACGAAACGTGCCAGAAAACTTCTCGGGACAAAAAATTTCCTAAAACTTGGTGTTTATCGCTGACCAGAATGTATTTTAATATTTTAGATGCATTCACTTCAAGAAAACCTGCTGTAAAGTAGAAATAATCTATTGTTATACACATTTCCAAGAATATCCTTAAAAAGAACGTTAGTGAAATCTAGGTTGGCTTGATTGAAAGAATTATTGTGGTGGAAGTATTACTGAGATTATGGAAAAGGAACTTACACAACCTAGTATGAAGAAGTTTTCTTTTTTTCATTACGGGGAAAAGGTAGATTTGACAACTCACTGTGACGTGATCGGTATACTTGAAATGAGTGACGAGTACATTTAAAATTGAGGAATTTTTTTTGTTTCATTATGTCGAAGAAATAGAATTGTGAACTCATATTGGCATGAGGAAAGTGTACCTGAGATGACAGATAACACACACAAATAAAAATGGATTGTTAAATAAACAGAGATACTTGTCATTTTATTAAATGTTATAAAACTTAATATTTTTCTTTTTTTTCTCTCTTTAAATGATATTAATAACAAAATGTATTGTAATTTACACGGTACATAAAAAAAACCCTCAAATAACAAAACAACAACAGTCAAACAAACAAACCGATTTTATCAAAAGGGAAAACGGAAAAAATGGAATTAACAAAAAGTAAAAAAAGAACAAATTGCGGAAAATTTGAATTAGAAAATTTATCCCGCTACATTTTGAATTATTACACACATGCGTATTGATATTGAAAAAAAAAAAACAGCAGCCGGTCAGCTGCACTGTATATTAACTTTATAGCAGACTTAAATTTTCCCATATCTGATCTCACTGTTGGAATGGTGTACCTCTTCTACTTGATGCAATGTTTTTTTTGAGACCTTGATTTTTGGACTTCTGTTGTAATCTATAAGAAAAAGATTAGTTATATTTGATTTCACTTTCATTCTATCCGAATTCCTGAGTTAAAATACGTATGCCAGGATAACGAATATATTTTTATTGTAGATAGATGACTCAGTGCCGAATCATATGTGCGTTGCTCAATGTATTTATTTACCAGACTTAGCTACGTCTTATAAATACAATTCCTGTGGGTAAACTGCTGTAATTTTGAAACAAATCTGACAAAAATATTTGTGACCTATTTTGAGACGGATAGTTGAATATTTCTGTTGGGTTGTCACCGACGACAGCTGGGTCGGTGATGGCTAATCTTCGTATAGTGCGGTGAAAAACAAAACAGTATACCATGCGTTTTAGTGTTAGGAGCTCGTTGCTTTATAATCTCCGTTCAGTCTGTGAAACACGGAAACAGGAAGAAATGGATAAAGGTAAACCTTGTGTGGTTTGGTTCCTTCGTTCTTTTAGGAATCGTCTATCCTCGTATATTTGATCCGTGCTTTATTCTTTGTAAAGAGAATATTTTGTGCCCTAGCACCTCAGCCACCAAAAGAGAAAAATAGAGCCACTCACAAAATCCGAGGTATATATATATATATATATATATATATATATATATATAGATATATATATATATATATTGTTGAATGTCCAATGAGTAGGTCCATGAAGAGATTTGTATTTCTAAGAATTTATTTATTCATTTTGTTCTTACATACGTTTATATTTCCAACTTGATGCTTTCGTCAGAGAACATGTATAGCACGAGGCCTAGTTAATTGGGTATTTAATGAGACTTGAACACACATATGTTTGTCGTTTGAATGGTTTTCAGTTGGTTATGGTTTTTTTACGAATGCCTGTCCTTCCTTGTTCTTAGAGTGTGTTTCTCTTTGCCTATTTTACCCCTCATTTACTTTTCATATTTGATACATTGTGTATGTGTGTGTGAGTGTTAGAGTGGTTTCGGATTTCAATTGTAATTATTTTTTCTCTGTGTATGTGTGTGAATGTGTGTCTTTAGTTTTATATATATATATATATATATATATATATATATATAAATCTAAAGACCCCCCCACATATATATATATATATATATATATATGTTTCTATTTGTGTGTTATTGCGATTGATGTTTTATTCAACTTTGGTTTAAATTCATCTATAAAATTCTTTCCTTTATTTGAAGTCTCGTGTAATCGTTCGTTTGATTTATTGGCATTATTTTAAATTTACTTCGACTACATTGGTATAAGTGCTTCTATACATTTAATTTACTATTTTCTTCTATTTTAATATTATTCCTGTGAAGTGATGTCCTTGTATTAAGAGTCTGTGCTAACGTTCTATTTATTTCTTTGCATTCGCTACATTCAATGATGTAGACTAAGTTTTTAGAGTTGCAGCTTAAGTCTTTATTGATTTTGAATTTTGCTTCCAGGTTTTTGAAGGTATAGGATTTTCCTTCTATAATTTTATCATATATTTTGCATCGTTTATTATTGCATTTGGTAACCCCTTGTGTTGTGTTTGTCCAAATGTAGACGAAGGGAATATTTTAAAAAGATTTTTGGGTTGTCTCTGGTTTTTAATGGTTTTTGTTGTGTCTAGTATTTTTTTGATTTTGTCCTTGTTTTTAAGTTCTTCAGATTTTTCATTATTTCTTTGAATAGTTCTTGGTTATTTTTGTTATAGATTCGGATCGATGCAATATTTTAAGCATTGTAATTCAAATGAATTAAAATACATAAAAGTATTCACCCAGTTTCTCCGCCACAAGAAGGCTTTGAGACAAATCCTTTTATAGGCAGACTACAGCTGGTTTGAATCGGAGTTCCTTCTAAACATGTTGTCTCACTAAGACTAAGTTACCTAGATTGTCATAAGTGGACGCAGCAGAACATATGGCTTCATACCTTTCCCAAGTTAATAACTGCGAGGTGGAACACAATCTGTCTCGTCCAGTATTTTAACTCGGATTGCAGATTCCAGCCCCTGAGAAGATAACTGTTTCACTAAGTGCGCCTCCTCATGTGTTATATAAACTTGATATATATGTTTGGAAAGAACAACTTGTCACTTTCTTGTGGAAATATAAAGAGTAGTAACTTTACTCCTGTATATCAAGGTTGTTTTTCTTTCATTTTTAAAAAAAATCATGATGCTGGTTTCAAACAATTATTCTGTTATTAATTTAGAATAAAGTTATTTTATTATACGGTCCGGGAACAAATTAATAAAAATTACGTTAATCTAAATTGGAAAAAAGATCCTCAGGAATCAATCTGTGAAATAAATCAAAGTACCATTGGAATTAATTTATATTTAAGATTAAATTACAAATTCAATTAAGTTGTGGTCTTTTTCTGCATAAATATCCACTGTTAATCGAAATTACTCTTCTTTTAAACTCAAGCATGAAACAAACGCTTCTTATTTTATCCATTATTGTGACAAGAATCAACCATACAAGTCCCATAGATTTGTTGCAAGCATTGAAATAAAAATATGAGCAAACACAAATGCCGTCGCATTGACTATTTGTCAGTGAAGGCTAATTGTAGGACGCAGAGAAAAAAACAGAGAAAAATAACTTTTTAGCATTAGGGCCTTTATTTTGTTTTTAATCTGTTTCCGTCCAGTTTCTAAGGTCGTAGAAGTAGGAAGAAATGGATAACTTATCCCAGGTGCAGTCTAACTTCTTAGCTCTTTTGGGAACCGTTTCTGTTTATATCTTTGATTCATATCTCGTTCTCCGTTCGTTTCTTCCTACCCGCAAAATAGAAAATCCCACTTAATCGCGAAATCCGTTATATATATATATATATATATATATATATATATATATATATATATATATTGTCACGTGATATCCCACGGAGACGATAGAAATAAGATTAATACTATCCTCCCGTTGGAATGAACAGTGGCAACCCGTCAAAAAGTGACCGTTAAGAAAGAATGTAGGTCACAGAGGGGATATCAACAGGTGTTGGTACTTAGTAACCTCAGGTCGCCGGACACCGGAAATGAGAAGGAGAGAGAAGCCAAATGATTGGCTAGGGCCCTAAAACGGAAGTGGCACCCCTCTCCCCGACGGCGAAAAAAAAAACGAGAAGAAAGGTTAGTTGTTTGGCAGGGTTCGTAGCGGGCAGACGAACCAAAGCTAGTATTACGGGTTGAAGACAAAAGAATATCTGAGACACGAGGGACCCCAGGTTATTCAAGCCAGTGTAAAAAATAGAATAAAGTCTATTAGCCCGTGAAAGAAGAAAGATTCTCCAGTGGAACCCCGTCGAAAAATAAGATAAGTAACTTTGGGACTATTTATCCTTTATACCCAAATTTTATATACCACTCTCTCTCTCTCTCTCTCTCTCTCTCTCTCTCTCTCTCTCTCTCTCTCTCTCTCTCTCTCTCTCTCTCTCTCAATTTGAAGAAACGAAAGAACAGAAAAGAAGAAAGACATTTATGTCCATGGACTGTTCAATTCATTACACATATTTGACACTTTGAAAGTGTATCTCTTTGTATAGTAAAGGATTCCTGTATTTTTATGTTACCACGTGGTCTCAGTTGTTCTTGGCAGTTCTGCTTCGAATTTGTTACCTCATGCTTCCTTTTCAGCTTCTGTTCGCCTTATGTTTTCTTGCTTAGAATTGTCCTATTAATTCCTTTAAAATATCACACGGGAAGCCGGAGTTGCCGACTACTACAATATAAAATTATTACAACTAAAACCTATTGGTCCATATCTTCTGGTGTCTTGGGGAGGAAGAAAGCGACCTGGTGGGTGTGTGGATAGTGTGAAATTTGGAACCCCTTGCCAGCGGCGGTCGGTCTGGCCCTAAATTAATCCCTCACGTAATATGCCAGGTCTTATATGCCTGAGAGAAAAACTCTGAACGAGGACTTATTCTATAGGGGATCAAGTGCCAACCTGCCCCGTCTTCACACGTGCGAAAATAAAGTCCTGTTTTGGGATTTTAGTCGATTTGCCGTCACAATATATATATCACGAATACACTTTAAGAAAGATATGGATCCTACAATTTCTCCCCCAGCTATGCGTAAAAGGAAGGACATACTGACTATTTAAACTAGATATGGAAAAGAGTAAGAGATAAGGAAAATTCTGTATTCAAATCACTTAAACCCCGTTTAAAAATGAACTTGTACCAAATATTGCTCGTGTACTGTGTGTATGCGCTCGTGTGTGTGTGTGTGTATGTAAGAGAGAGAGAGAGAGAGAGAGAGAGAGAGAGAGAGAGAGAGAGAGAGAGAGAGAGAGAGAGAGAGAATGTGTGTGTGTGTGTGTGTGTGTTGGAATTCACGGGACACCCTACTTCTAATTTAGTCTCGGGTGTGTGACATGGACAGCTTCCGTGATCGCTTAGAATTCGTGTCCTGGGATAGACTCGTGGTCTGTGATATCCTAGTAAGTAAGTTCAAATTCCAGTTGAGAAATTGCGTTCAATTTTAGACTAATACTCTAAGCAAATGTAAGAAAAATCTTCTACAACAAGTTATGGGTTAAATAGTACCATCTCTAAACTTCCATGAGAATGGCTTTAGCATTTGATAACCCCGCAGATTGATACGTCATTAACAAAAACAAAACAAAAAAAAGCAATTTTTGGTCATATAACATATTCAATTTCTCTTCAACACGTTCCAATATTGACAGGGGCAGTTGAATACGGCAAATGCATCTCTGGAGATGTGTATCACCTTCACCAATGAGTGCCCTCGATATA
>OY757904.1:96376606-96416606 GCA_963585895.1 Sepioteuthis lessoniana
ATATGATATTGACACGCATTAGATTCATATGCCTATACAATTTATATCAGTCTAAATAAAGAAGAATATATAATGAAATTATTTAGGGTTAGGTGGTAGATATCAATTCGCTTTTTTTACTTAGCAATATTTTGCTGTGTGTTCTGGGTGTGAATGATTTGGGAACTACACAAGGATTCTGCGTGCTGTTTTATTCAAACACTGAAAGCAGCACCCTACAATACAATTGCAGCAATATGGCTACTTTCCTCACATCTCTCAAACTATCTAAGTTACATGAACTAGACATGTCGGGCACTGCTGAAAAAAAAAAAACGACGAATTCATAAACGATTTTTTTCTGTGAACTCCAACACATGGACGCCTCGTTAAAAAATGTATTTTTGATAATCTGTTCGGGAAAATATTTCTTATATTATTTTGGGTTTTGGTCCTTCAAGTGTCTGCAAATTAAAAAAAAATAGGCAGCACACAAAATAAAGGAGCTTATTGGTTAAACATTAAAAAATACAGGTCTAGGGAGCATGTGTTCCTGCACAAAAATTAAAACTTATCTTCATTATGGAAACCGATTGATTTTCCATATATATATATATATATATATATATATATATATATATATATATATATATATTGAGATAGATAGATAGATAGAGAGAGAGAGAGAGAGAGAAACAGACAGAGACAGAGACAGATGTAATATGAGTATTATACGTTTAATGTCTTGGAAATTTGAAAACGTGCAGAAAACAAACAAATAAAATAAAATAAACAGAGAATGCTTTGAAGAATTTTGACACTGGATATGGAAAATGTCCAAAACTAAATTCTGCATTAAGTGAAACGGTAGAATTCAACAAATGTCTACTAATTTCCATTAAGTTGCTTCTTGGATTTTAATATTTATAAAGAAACATAAGTACGTCAATATTTAGAAAGGAAACCAATTACAAAATATGCAACCCCCCCCCCGAAAAAAACCCCACTTAGCCTCCTCCAGGAATGATGGGCAAACTATTAAAATCCACACTTTGCGCCCAATCTGTAAATAAATTATTGTATTGAGGGTACTCGGGTGGTGTAATGGTTACCAAACTAGACTTGTAACTCTTCATGGGTGAGTTTGAGTATCACTGGGTACCCCATTCATACGGCACTTATTCCCCATCTAAACAAAAAGCTTAGTAATTTACTAAATTATGGTATTAATTTTGAACATTTTATGTTGAAAATATAATTGGAATGCTGCTCAAATAATCATAGAATCACACATCCACACAAACACAAACACAAACTCTCTCTCTCTCTCTCTCTCTCTCTCTCTCTCACACACACACACACACACACACTCACACACACGCACGCACGCACTGCTTGTAAATTACCGACACATTCATTTATATCATCATCATCATTATCAAATTATTATCCTGTCGTACAGAGAGTGCTAAATCTTTTGACTCTCTCTACCAATCTGCCATTATTGTCCTCCATCCTGAACAAGTCCTTTAGAACACAACAAGTGTCTGCACAAATATAAAGTAAATAATTTTATACTTGTCTGCAAACACAAGCGTGTCCCTGTATTAGAATCCATAATAGAAGAGCACATCGAGCAGTGTAATGGTTTGCAATCGAGACTATCGAACATTAAGAAGTGAGTTCGAGTCTCATTGGGTGCTCCATTAGTTACGCTTTGTGTTACATCTAAGCCAAATGTTTAGAAAATTAACATAATATAAGGTCACTTTTCATGGGCGATTAGATGGGAGGCAAACATTTGTACATCCGTTGTTTTGTAGTGTGTTGCTTCCAGGACTTGTTCAACTCAGCACGGATAATTCTTTGGTAGCTTCTGTTTAGTTTTTTTTTTTTTTTTTTGTCGTAGCATTTTGTTTAAGTCCAAGTTGTTCAACCATGTAGTATTATCGACATGACAAAGGTTTGTAAGAAATCCCGTCTTATTTTATCGGAAATAGTTGCAAGCCAAAACATTGGGTAAATTAACGATGTGACAATAAGCTACAGTCACTAAAATCTGTTTTCCCGGTTCAGTTTCGACGTGGCCTTTTTGATATATAAGTTGAAATTATGAAACTGGAATCATGTGGCCAAACTAAAATGATATGTATATTTTCTTTATATTTTAGATAGTTATTTTCCCTTTGTAATAGTGCTTTTTCCTCGCTGAATATGCTGTTTTTTTTTTTACTTTTCAAATCAAATAAGAGAGGCCCATTTACTTTCTGTGCAGCGCTTTCTATAGTGCATGCACTTAAGAGTACGAACAATTAGGGGAAAAAAACTGATTTTTGTTGCTGAAAATGAGAGGTGCCTTTAGAGGGGATTTGGTTCAATTTACTAGCCATGCGAATGCCTTAACTAAATCTTGATCGGTTCTAAAGAAGATATTAGAATAATAGAAAACATTTTTTAAATAAAATGAATTCGTTTTTATTTCTGAAATTTAAACACTGAGAAAAACAGATAAATATTAAATGCATTCCATTAAAAACACACACACACACACACACACACGCGCACACACACACGCACACACACACACACACACACACACACACACACACACACACACACACACACACACACACACACACACTAGTACTGCAGAATAGAATTGGCTTTATTTTGTAAGATCATTCAAAAGCATTTATCTGATAAATTTTATATGATTTACCTGTTTTGCAATATAAACATGTTGATAATTATTTTAATATTTTGCAGGATTTAAAACCAATTGACAGTATGCAAAAAATGTGCACTCGTTCATTTAATAATAAAGTTAACAATAAACTATTTGCTTACAAATTATATATATATATATATATATATATATATATATATATATATATATATATATATATATATATATATATGCATGATTTGGCATGAAACAAACAAAATTATGAATATGGAAATACAGTGAACCCGGCCCTTTGACCTCTAGGCATAAAATAACCCCAGTTGACATGATATTAAAATCAAGAAGGTTGTTTAAGCTTCGTGAGTGAGAACAAATCAATGCACCGTCCCTGTTCACTAGAAAAAGCTTCAGGCACAAGTAATACTCGCTATCACAGACATACCAAGCGAAGGATATTCTAGAATTTGAAGGGACAGCCATTTTATCCTCTAGGGGTACCTAAATCCTCAAGTCTTTAAGCCTGGACCTCAAGAACCTGTCGAATCGAATAATTTTATTCTTCACGAGATCGTAGCAATGCCAAAGGCAATTGTTAGGTGAAAATTGTAGAACTTCAAGATGAGGCTTCAGGACTATATAGATCGTGAGGACAAGTATACACTATTTTACATAAAATGAGGAAAATAACAAAAATCAATTATTTTTCTTTGTTATAATAAAATTAAATATTCTTAAGCAACCATGTTGACATTTTTTAGAATTTACATTTCAAATTCAAGAGTTAATTTCAGGGGATATTAGCGGAGAAAGGTCGATTAAGTTTAAAATTATCAAAATGTGAAACTGTTAGTTACAGTTTTGATTTTGTATGTTCACCATCATTTGTGGTTCAAAAATTTAGTCTTATGTCTTGTGTCTTGAGCAAGAATAGCCAATAAAGATACTCCCGTTGCAGCGTAGACAGGAATTGGGTTTATTTTCTAAGATCATTTAAGTGTTCAATTTGATGTGCCAGCACTTCATACAAACACACTAATAAATCTATTAATATATAGTTATATATAACTGTACCTAACTGCGAAAAATTAATATGTCTCGTTCGTCGCGCAACAATGATTTTAGTCGATAAGAGATTGGACTAGAAAGTAAATTGTAATACTAAAATTACTAGACTTAATAAATATCATATTACATAACAATCAACAATGATTATCCTATGTAATAATGTTCTGTGAATGAATATCAGCTTATACATCTACAAATAAAACTCTACTAAACACAAATGATTAGATTTATGGAATAATGATCAATTTTTTGTACAGTTTTAATACAGGCACACTCATACCCTGACAAGGGATTTAGTTGTTGAGGGCGCCATTTTTGAAGCGTGTCTTGGACAGGATTATCTGGCGGAACAATCCACATCTACAACTGGTTTGAAATCAGGGTTTCCTTAACCTCAACCATTTGTCTCACCAAGGTTTAAAGTGCTCTGTCTGCCCTACTATTTAATCTAAGAGGAGGGAAAGTAGTTTGATTCATACCTTTCATGGGGATATTTGCTTAATGTGAAATGCAACCAGCGTCGTTCAGTATTTGAAATCGTGTAACCGAGTCAAATTCGTACGACGATGATCTTTGCACTATGAGTCTCTAGTACGTTATATTGCCTATCGATTTCTCAGTGCCTGTTAACGATTATTGTTATTATAGGTATTCCAATCTTTAAAGAAAGTGATAACATTGATAAAAATGCACATGTGTGTGTGTGTGTGTGTGTGTGTGTGTATGTTCGTATCTGTGTGTGTGCGCATGCGTGCGTGCGTCTGTGTGTGTGTGTGTGTGCGTGTGCTCTTTTGAGACAGTGTTTGTACTTTTGTAGTATTGTATGTTGATGAAATTTTAGGCAAACAATTCTGTCAAAATGACCAGATTGATCAATCTTTACCGTTCTCCCAAGTTACTCAGTGTTTACTGTATCTCACCGAACATTTTACGCATCGTTCGACATCATTCAGCCAGGAAATCAAGTTATTCTCGATCAATTTTTTCATTCTTTTGAAGAAGCTGTTCAATTCCACAAGTTGGTCGAACACCCCCCACACATATATATATATGTATATATATATATATATATATATATATATATATGCACACATACACTCTCTCTCATAAACACAGACAGAGAAACACACGCACATATACGTATGCAGACACACACACTCACAGAAATATACACACACACACACACACACACACACACACACACACACACACACACATATATATATATATATATATATATATATATATATATAATCAGCCACTTATCTGCCTATATATTTTTTTCTGATAAGAATTTGTAGAGGAAAAAATGATTACATCGTTGCGTTCACGAAGTAATTTTCCTTTCAAGCAATACGCTTTAATCTCTCAAAGCTTCATACATGATTGTCCCTTTTGAATATTGGCTTCATAGGAGATGTATTAAAATGTATCGACTCTTTATCTTTAATATTTTAATTTCAAAAAGTGATATTTGAATAAAAATGCATGCACAGCTGTGAAACTTATATAGCAAAGTGATGGTGTCTTTTCGTCTCGACTGCTGAACTGGCATATACTTTGTTTAGATGAGTCAGTGCCAATTATTGATATGTTTGAACAGCATTTTTTCAACGCACATGATTGTTCAATTGCAAAGCTCTCCATAGAGAGCAGAAATGGCTTCGTGAGACTTTTTCCTATTTTGCTAAATTAATAATTCAACAAAAGAGTAAGTTTTAAAGATAAGTAATACATTAAGGAGTTTCTCGTAGCGTAACAGTTATCGTCTCGCGATGTTGACTCGGTTGCGCAATTTAAAAAGCTGAAGGAAGCTGTTTGTATTCCACATCGCGCAAATACACTTGGGAAAATTATGAATCCACCTCTTCTCTTCCAGTTTTAGTTGAATAGTAGGACAGACTGTTTTCTTTGACTTTGCTTTTGCTACTAGTCTAGGAGAAGGAAACTCAAACCAGTTGTTGACCTGGATTTTGCAGGGCTCCATTTGGCGAATCCTTTCCAAGACATTCGAAAAAAGTTATGTCTCAACGACGAAATCAATTTATGATATATCTCTTAGACTTTTTTGTCTATATATAAAACCATAGTAAACGTTCATCTTCATTCCTTCGCTAGTTCCCCCTCCGGCTATGAGTAAATAGTAGGGCAGACTGTTTCTTTAATTTTGGTATAGAAACAAGTCTTCGAGAAGGAAAACTTCAAATTCTAACCAGTAGTACTCCGTTTAAAATGACTTTGTCATCACCTTCTCTTGGTGGAGGGGTTAGGTAACTTCCTTGATTTCCATGTACTTTAATTTAGTTTTCCAAAGATAAAATGATAATCTTCGAGTAGGTAGTAAAATATATACAGTGTCTCATGATCTCAAGCAAACTGCAATTAAAAATAAAGTGAATACGCGTAAAATATTTTCCAGTGATTATCCTCTATTATCTCTTTTTTATTTTCTATTATATTCCCCTTTGTAAATATACATATTTCACTCTTCATCATATGGCAACCGGTCTAGGAGACGGAAATTTCTGAATTCAGACAAAATGTAGATCTGAAAAGGGATAGGCTCCTCTATGATATTAAATTACAAAACAGGTTGCATGTCAAGTGAGTGACAAGACATCGGACAATATTCGAGGCCACTGATTTACACCATATCAGTATAGGAGATACACAGATTTTTCGATAAAATAATTGCAGGGATAAGTGTATTGAATGTGAAGTGTACTATTGAGAAGAAAATTGACGTCACATCAATTGTCTATGTCTATCTTGCAAAATACAACTTCAAACTCGGAATAATTTGAAAAGACTTCGAAGAATTAATTGTAGCTATTGAGCTAAAGTTTGTTTATTTTCTCCCAGATACATTTTGAATTATCCTCTTTCTGTTCCTTTCTTGTGTTTTTATATCTGTCGGTTGGGGCTGTAGAATATACCGACTGCATGTCTGCAGAGGGGTAAGATGCCTTCAGTGAGTGTCGTGCATATGATGGTGAAGCCCCAGTTCTGGAGATCTGGGGAATGTGGAGTACACTTCATTGCCATCGCTTCCAGTTCCACTCTATCCGTGAGTAGGAGCACTTGATAGGGTCAAAATAAAAGTGTTTGACATTTAAACTGTGTACAAATAAATGACTTTTGTTAAATTGATTTCTTAGGAATAGAACTGTTTGGCCATTTAGATATGTGTAAACAAATGGCTGATGTTTAATTGACTTGTTAGTGATACATAGCAATATTTGAAACAATTTAACTGTGTGTACATGAACGAATAGTTTTTTTATAGAATAATTGGCTTTAATTAGGAATACTTGTAACTGATAAAATGAAACGCAGTTTCTTCCAGGCAGCGGTTGTGTCGATACTGCTATATGGATGCACCACATGGACGCTTACGAAGCGGCTGGAGAAGAGGCTGGACGGAAATTATACAAGAATGTTGAGAGCAGTATTAAACAAGTCCTGGCGACAACACCCCACGAGACTCCAACTATACGGACACTTGCCCCCCATCACAAAAACTATACAAGTTCGACGAACCAGACACGCAGGACACTGCTGGAGAAGCAAGGACGAGCTCATAAGCGATGTACTCCTGTGGACCCCCACACATGGATGTGCAAGAGTGGGACGACCAGCACGAACTTACATACAGCAGCTATGTGAGGACACGGGATGTAACCCTGAAGACCTGCCGGAGGCGATGAATGATAGGGAGAAATGGCGAGAGACGGTCAAGGATATCCGCGCAGGGGGCGCGACATGATGATGATGTAACATATTCACTGAGCGTAAACAAAAATTGATATTAAATAGAATGATTTGTGCTGGATAGAAATACAGGAAACCATTCAACTGTGTGCAAAAAAACCCAGCCCAGGCTGGTTTAAAATTTCATCCACAAAGTGTTTCTAAATCACATATATATTTATATATTTAATATATGTATCGACAGGATTTGGCATTAAACAATCTACAATGATTGATATTCCATAAAACCCCCACCAAACCAAACCTTCTCATTTTCCTTACTAAAATGTTTTATCTTGAAATAGGCTAAAGTTTTTCATATTAGTTTTTTTTTTTTGTCGCAAAATTATAAACCTTTTGAATCTTTAGACAATTGACTCTCTGATATATAATACTTGGTCTAATTCACCTAAACATATTTCAGCCGTTATTTACAAAGCTTAGTGTAGTTTGGCAAATGGCTAGAGGCATGGAACACTCCGAGTCAAACTGAATAACAATGCTATGTGAACTTAACTTAATTACCATTACACTATGCACGTTGCTTTTAAAATTTGACTGGAGGCCAGAATTCTGAAAAATTGAGAATTAAGTCTGCGAGTTAAGTTGGATTATTGTTATACTCCTGAGGTGCTCTTAACGTCAGGTAAATGGTAAGATGTATAAAGCACAGTTTCCTTCATTCTTTGTTGAATGTCATACCAATTTTTGTGGGTTATATAATGCCAAAGCCATCTTCCTTTAGCCCATAATATTCCCAAGTGTATTAGTCGAAAAATGAACGTTATAATGTCCCTAAAGATCGAACTCATTTACTTCGAGGTAGTAGTCTAGCTCATTAGTCATCACACTACAAGGACTCACCTTAGGAAGCACAGAAAATTAAACTAAATAATAATGGACGTAGAGCTTAAATGGATTGCCATTTTACGAGGTAGGATTGTTTAAGGTTTGGTAAAAGGTTAAAAATCTAGAACACTCTGACTCGAACTGAAAAATAATGGCCTCCAAGCTTAATTTAATTAACATTAAATAATGAGGGTTGCTCTAAAAGTGTAACAAAACGTTAGGAAAATGTAGCAAAACGTAACAAAAATGTTGCAAAACGTTAAAAGAATGTAACAAAACGTTAAAAGAATGTCGCAAAACATTAAAAAAATGTTGCCAAACGTTAGAAGAATGTAGCAAAAAGTTAGAAAAATATTGTAAAACGTTAGAAGAATGTAAAAAACGTTAAAAAAATGTAGCAAAACGTTAGAAAAATGTAGTAAAACGTTAGAAAAATGTAGCAAAACGTTAGAAAAATGTAGCAAAACGTTAGAAAAATGTAGCAAAACGTTAGAAAAATGTAGCAAAACGTTAGAAAAATGTAGCAAAACGTTAGAAAAATGTAGTAAAACGTTAGAAAAATGTAGCAAAACGTTAGAAAAATGTAGCAAAACGTAAGAAAAATGTAGTAAAACGTTAGAAAAATGTAGCAAAACGTTAGAAAAATGTAGCAAAACGTTAGAAAAATGTAGTAAAACGTTAGAAAAATGTAGCAAAACGTTAGAAAAATGTAGTAAAACGTTAGAAAAATGTAGCAAAACGTTAGAAAAATGTAGCAAAACGTTAGAAAAATGTAGTAAAACGTTAGAAGAATGTAAGAAAACGTTAGAAAAATGTAGCAAAACGTTAGAAAAATGTAGTAAAACGTTAGAAAAATGTAGTAAAACGTTAGAAAAATGTAGCAAAACGTTAGAAAAATGTAGCAAAACGTTAGAAAAATGTAGTAAAACGTTAGAAGAATGTAAGAAAACGTTAGAAAAATGTAGTAAAACGTTAGAAAAATGTAGCAAAACGTTAGAAAAATGTAGCAAAACGTTAGAAAAATGTAGTAAAACGTTAGAAGAATGTAAGAAAACGTTAGAAAAATGTAGTAAAACGTTAGAAAAATGTAGCAAAACGTTAGAAAAATGTAGCAAAACGTTAGAAAAATGTAGTAAAACGTTAGAAGAATGTAAGAAAACGTTAGAAAAATGTAGTAAAACGTTAGAAAAATGTAGCAAAACGTTAGAAAAATGTAGCACCTATAATTGAACAGAATAACAATTGTCTGCGAGATTCATTTCAATTATCATTACACTATACTGTATGGCTTAATGTTTGGTTAAAGGCATGAAATCTGGAGGGCACAAAATTTAACTAAATAACATTGCTTTTCGAGTTTAAATTGATTAGCCTTTCCCCATGCGAGATTGCTTAAAGATTTGGCAAAATGCTATGAATCTAGAGAACTCAGAATCGAACTCAGAATCGAATCAATGGTCTGCAAGCTTAACTTGATTACCATTATACTATGCAGATTGCCTTTAAAGTATTTCAAAAGGCTAGAAGTCTGTAGAATTGTGTATCAAACTAAATAACTAGTCTACGAGCTAAACTTGATTACCATTACACTATCTGTGATGTCCTTAATGCTTGGCCAGAGGCTTGAACTTTGGACAACTGAGACTCGAACTAAACAACTATGGTCTGTGAGCTTAATGTGATTACCTTTTTGTCATGTGTGGTGCTCTTAATGCTTGGTGAGTGGCTTGAGCTTTGGACTGCAGAGAATCGTACTCAATAACATTGGTTTGTCAGCTTAATTTGATTTATATTACAACATGCTGGGCCGTGCAGAATTTTAGCAATAGGCTCGAAGTCAGAAGTACTAAAAATCGAACTAAGTAACATTGTTCTACGAGATTAACTTGATTACCATTATACAATGTGAGGTCATTTAAAGTTTGGTAAAAGGCTAGAAATCTTGATCACTCAGAATCGAACCACTTGGAATCGAATTAAATAGCATTGGTGTGCGATCCTCACTTGGTTGTCATTAAAGGTTATGTGATCATTTAAAGTGTGGCAAAGTGCTAATGTACTTGAGTGCTCAGAACAAACAAAATAGCAATGATGTACGATCTTAAGCTGATTATTTTACGCCATGTTGGGTCGTTTAAGTTTATCAAAATCTAGTAGCCAGAAGCACTTAGAAATAGAGTAAACAACTAGCTTGCTAGCTTAAATTTATTACCATTACAACATGCAGGACGCTTTCAACATTTTCAAAGCTTCGATTCGTCAGACACGCTGACCTTAGATTACAATACGTGCTGTTTCTTATTGGGTACCAATTGAACAAACGAATTGTTATTGAACATTGGCGATAGATTGTAAACCTGTGCTTTGAAGTCAATTTAGAAGTCTTTTACTGTAATTCTAAACTGACTTTATTTGCGAAGAATGATACGATATTGATAATGTCCCTGTTATAAATGACCTACTTGTCTTTAAAAAATCAACATTCAAATTACTAGCATTTCCATAGGATTAAAAAATGTTCTTTTATCTCGATTGGCATTAGACTATGACACGTTATTTTTGTCGTCTTGATTTTATCGTTTTTTTCTTCCATTATGTTTATTATTGTGCGTTTTATTTTGGTTAACATTCTACTTCATTTCTTAATGGCTAGATTTTTCCATTTCCAGTTTTAAATTGGCCTCTTCTTTACTAACAAACACTTTGATAAACAGTTTCCTGCACTGTCGATCTAAGGATTGGTTCCTGCTTATTTGCTTTCTTCATCTGTCGGTCTGCATAAGAATAGTGTCTATCCAAAGAAAGAACTTGTTACGATACAGTTGTTTTTTTTTTCTCTCTCGTATATTTAGGCACAGTTAGTTCTTTTTAAAGCTATGATGACATTCAATATTATTTTTACATTAGTTTATTTCTATTTTTTATTTTATATAATGCACTGTTCTATGTAGATCGCAAAATATATTTCGATAGTAAAAACTTATTTCTCCTCAGAAAGCAAAATAACATCGTATGCGCTTGCTATCGATTTTTCTAAAATAATTTTCTGTCGGTATATTAGTATATTTGTCAGTCTGTCTGTGGGCCTCTCTGTGGGTCTCTCTCTCTCTCACTCACTCACCCACGCACTTTCTCTCTCTTTCTCTCTCTCTCTCTTTATATATATATATATACATGTGTATGTGTGTGTGTGTGTGTGTGTGTGTGTGTGTGAGACATATTTGGTAAAATTGTATTGACGACTTTTGTCGACATATTTTTATTTTGATCCGTTCAAGTCATTGTGTAGATGTAATAATATACAGCCGGAATTAGCTCATAAATTTTCCATAGTCAATTCATTTCCAAGTACTTTCGGACCCATCGTAGGCCATCATCATCAGAGGGGTGTATATTGCAAAAGCAATACAACCTTTACTACTACCATAAATTTAGTAAGAATTAAGCGTTAATGGTCATTTATACTGGTGTTATACAGTAGCATTTGTTTTTATTTTAAATTTAGTTTTATGAATTGCAACTGTATCTAAATATATTTGATTGTATTAGCACTGGATTCGAAATGTATTTTATTGTGGTTGGGACTTTTATTTCTATTCCTAGGGCTTCAAGAATCTATACTCATTACTTTTTTGTTGCTCTAATATTGAGTTATCAGTAAGAATTTTCCGAAATTCAGTTTGTTGGATAAAAATGTTTTTTTTTTAAAGATTTTGGGCTGTTGAGCTGGTGTCGGAAGGATGCATAGTAAGTCAACTCGACAAAGTATTTAAAGTTAAACCAACATATATATTCATGTTTTTGGAGAAACAATCTTCCAAAGGACATCTTAATTGGTATATAATTTATGTCTTTTGAAAAACTCCAATCGATGGTGATGAATTATTGCTAATAACCAAGTCAGAGGTTTTAAATTTATTATGGTATATGATGAGTTTTTTTGGGGCGGGTATGTATATTTCGTTTAATCAAGATTTTAAAACATTTTCATCTAATTTGTGACTGTCGTGCATCCGGTTGCGGTAAAAAAAAATGTATCAAGATAACCACAAATGATGGGTCAAAAAAGGATAATACCTCTTTATTTGCTTTTTTGACTAAACTCCCCTAGTTTCTACCAAGAGAATCATACTGAACTGAATTTGATGAAAGTCATAACAAGAGCTTCATCATTTGATTTCGCTCCTGTAAGAGACCCGAAGTGGTATTAATATTCTGGTCTATTGCTCAGTCGGTTGGGCCGTAGAATACACCAACTGCTTCCCCACCCCAACGAGTGAGGTTCCAGTAATTATGGAGCTTTGGGTAATGTGAAGTACTTCTTCATTGCAATCGCTCCCAGGTCCACTCTGACCTGGAGTGGTAGCACCTGATAGGGCCATATCTATGGGTCAAATAGAACTAAACTATGTACTAATGCTAAACTGAATTGTTTGATATAGAAGAGTTTTGACATTTAACTGTGTGCAAACAAAATTATACTTATACTTAACTGAAATTGTTTGAAATAAAACTGTTTGACTAAACTGAATAGCTTGAAATAGAAATGTTTTGACAATAAAACTGTGTACTTATACTAAACTTAATTGTTTGAAATAGAACTGTTTAATTGTATAAAATAGATTTGGTATTGAATAACCTACCAAGGCTGATATGCCATAAAACCCAGACAAACAAACAAACAAAAACTCCGGTCTACTCAGGCTCAGAATAGTAACATCATTTAAGGTTTCATCTTAATGCCAAATATATGTTTAAATTATTCGTATACAATAGAACCGTACGCTTTCCAAAGAAAACTTTTTAAAAAACAATTTCACAAAAAATGTAATATTTCACAGATTCATCCTATATTTTGCACGTGGCTTTTTTTTTTTAAAGTTTATTTTACTCTTAAAAAATTCTTACTGTAACACTTAACAAAATCTGAAGGTGAGACTCTTGTTCTGGAGATTTGGGTTGTGTAGAGTGTACCTTGATTTCTGTCACTCCCTGGTCCACTCCGATCCGGAGCGGTAGTACCTGTTTGGGAATCATTTATTGATAATTGTTTACATTCGATTGAACCGTGTGAGAAAAAAAAACTTATCAGATAAAAACAACAACGTACAATGAGCGGGTAATAAATTAGTAAAGAGTTTTATTCTTAAAGTAGAATCGATCAACTTGGTGAAATGATTCCAGGAGCTGAGTGTCCCACGAATCTCGTTAAAAAAGTCTTCGAGATAAATAAAGATACATGACACCAGACATGAACATCACACCTGCGTTCGGCGCCAGCTTCTATGTCAAGTCTTTTTGTTTCCCTCCTTCCAGATTTGTTTAGATATTTCCTATTTTTGTTAACGAGTAAGTATCCATTGTAAGAAAAGTTTCATATTTTTTCTCTCCACTAGCTGATGGCTAACTGAATAGATAGGTTGCACTCATGGAGTGGCCAGCTGAAATAAATTTATAATAGCCAAATGGCGGTCTGTTGAGTTTTTCTTCCTATTTAATGTATATACACATATATAAACCAGGATTTAGATTTAGATAACAGACAAGGTTTGATATGCATTAAAAATAACCAACCAACTTGGTAGATGTTTTGTCTTCTTATGGATAAAAAATACATACTTGGTAGCACGTGGGTCTTCTTGTTTTCAAAGTACGAATTTCCTAAAAAAAGCAAAAGAATTTTTTTTAAATGCACTGAAATTTTCTTTTTACAATTTTTTTCCATTAATGTAATCTCTGCATTATTTGATTTGGTTCATAGCGAAAAATTATTTCAGTCACGCTAAAATTTTTTGTTTTCAGGCTTTTTTATAATGTCAGCAAATCAAACAGTGTGCTCCAGGCTTTAACAGAAGTCTATCATCAACGTTTTGGTGGGTGGATTGTGTAAACCATATTAAATTCACCGAAGAATATCTGATGTATATTGAGAAGCGTTTATTTCTTAAAATATTTACAAATTGTGTTTGCATGGGTTTGCCACTTCGAGCCAGACTCTAAAATCCTATGAAGTGAAAACACACTGACTCTCTGATAAAGAAAATAGTGCGGCCGCAGCTGTCATTAAAGGTCATGCTGACAGTTGGGTCATCACTATAGATTTCCGTAAAAATGTGCAACTTTATATAATGGTTCCTATTGGCAAATTCTAAAGTAAAATTCACTTTATCTATTTAATGACCTTTGTAAATTGTTGTTGCCTAAGATTATTAAATCTTTGTCCTTGGCTACGAGTGTCTATTTTTCTTTTTCATTTATTTATTCATTCATCTAATTGTCTATTCCTTGTTTCCTTTCTATTTACCTAATTTTATAATTATTTCCTTTTTATCTTGAGCCTCTCTTCTATACTGTGAGTTTCTTTTTTTTTCTTTCTTGACATTACTCGATTGATTTTAGTTGATAAATTAACAGTGTGAACCATCCAGTTTGTTTCTTACTTTGGTCGTGGGTCTCTGCTTGCAAAACATTGTTTGCGATTTCAATTCTCATCAAGTGCCCCATTTTTCTGGATTTATTTTAAATAAACTTAAACTAAATCATCACCATAAATTCCTCTCCCTCTCTCTGTCTCTCTCTCTCTATCCATCAATCCCTATCATTCATCGCCGCCGGCAAGTTTTCCAAACAACAACTTGTGTCCGCGTGTAGCAGTTACCGGTATGTTCTTGCTGGTCAGCTAACGTTGGCCTCACCATATGAAGGAGTCCATAAGAGAATGTCAATTATGATTTTGTTCTTGCTTCTCCAGCAGTGTTCGGCTTGTATTTTTTTTTTTCATCTTGTAAAATTCGCAGAGTAATTTGAATCCAAACTGTTTTAGATCTTATTTTCCCGGTTCATGTATCATTGGAGAACGAGAAAAGTTTTCGTAAACGGACCTATGCCAAGCCCCGATATATATATATATATATATATATATATATATGTGTGTGTGTGTGTGTGTGTGTGTGTGTGTGTGTGTGTGTGTGTGTGTGTGTGTGTGTGTGTGTAAATTTTTTTGCTAAATGAAAAATGTATATTAAGTAAGATTTGACGATGTGGAGGATATTAGATAAAATACGACTATATCAAAAAAGAAAATTTAGAAGTTCCGCGACGGAAAAAGCAAAATGGAATACGAATGTTGAATGCTTGTGGTGAATGCAGTTGTGGAAATAAGTTTAAGACACCCCATTGAATTGTTAATAGTTTTCTTATAACTGCACATATTCCTCTGAAAAATTTCCGATGGGTACTATATACATATTCGATTTTATAACAACTTTCCACTCAAAAAAATGTTATTAAGAAAAACACGTTTTCGATTGTGGAAATAAGTTTAAGACAGTTTTGAAAATTTGTATTTAACTGCTAAATTTTACAAAATTCAATATTTATATTTTTTCCCTTTCAACTGTAATACTTCCACAGACTTGTTTTGGATTGAATCAATAATTTTTCTTAGAGTTTCAGATGAAATTTCATTCCAATGCTGTTTAATGCAAGATTTTAAAGTTTCTCTATCTTCAAATTGACGTTTATTTTTGTATACTCTTCTTGACAAAATTCCTCACAAATTCTTTATTGGGTTTAAATCTAGAGACTTAGTCGGCCAGTCCAAAACATGAATATTTTTAGTTTTAAACCAGTTTTTTTTTTCAGATTAGAAGTGTGTATTGCTGCATTATACTGTTGAACAATGGTGTTATTGGTGTCTAGACGATTCATAAGTGGGATGACTTTTTTCATCACATTGATATATCAAGCAGAATTTTGTTTCCCTTTCATTTCTACAAAATCAGTATTCCAGACGAATACAAAGATTCCTAAACCATTACAGATCCTCCTCCAAATAGTCTTTTTGAAAATAGCTGCTTTTCCTTTCTTAAATCACCCCAATAACCCAGGGAGTGAATCGGGCCCATCCATATAAAACTTTTTTTCTCATCAGAAAACACCACGGTTTCCCATTTCTTCTTTGTTCATGGAACTTTTTTCTTTACCCAATCTACGTGCACCTTCTTGTGTATTGCAGCTAAAGCAGGGACTTTCTCCCTGTTTCAATATACAAGATTTGGTGTACCATGGAGAAGTTGACGAACTCTTTATGGATTGATAATCTGAGATTTTTGCAGATTTCTTGAGCTTGATTGTCTTTTTGAAGCTTCTCAAAAAAGTTGACATCTGGTTGCATTTGTAATTTTAGGTAGATGACCTGGATAATTTCTGGTACCATACGATTCAGGGTCCTTTAGATAATTTCTCTTGCAATGAAACTATAAATTTTTCTTCCAGTTTATGGGCAGAAATTTGCCCTTTTTCCTTTCCATTAAGTGGGGTGTTCCTTGGCATTTTGCAGTAACTGTATTCAATTATGCAATGTTTATATATTACTCACATGGCTTAAAATCATGATAAAAGTCTTATTTTTTCTGTGGCATTCTGAAGTAAACCAGATATACAAATTTCAAAACTGTCTTATAATTATTTTCTCCCTCAAAAACGAAGTTTTGTTAATCACATTTTTTGGTGGAAAGTTATAAAATCGAAAATGTATACAAATACACATCGGATCTGGGTAGCACACAGAAATTTTCTAAGGAATTTGTGCAGTAATTAGAAAATTAACAATTTAATAGGTTGTCTTATACTTATTTTTACCACTGTATTTTGAAGAAAATTAGCGTTTCATTGATTGCTCGTTTTCTCTTGGTAAATCAAGCTTTAATAGCGCAACTTTTTGAAGACATGATAAGGCGTGTGCTTAAAACAGTGTGTCATAAAGGTCTTTAAAAAATGAAAACAATTCGATATCAATTAACACTATCTCTCTTATCCCAATAAATGTGCTTTTTCAATCCTTCCTAAAATTATTCGTTTTTTTTCAGCATATTTTTATGGCTTTCCTTAAGGTTTTTAAACGTAATCATTTTGTTTTAGATGTTAGTTTTCTCACTATTTATAATGACAGTTTCAAAAAAGAGAGAAAGGGGAGGGGGCAAAAAGAAAAGAGAACTGGAGAAAAAAGATAAAAAAGGGGTAAGAGAAGATGGGAAGATTAAAGAGGCGGAGTGGATGATAAAATAAAAGAGGATGAAAAGAAGGTGAGACATATGAATGGAAGGACGAGGAGGAGAAAAGGTCTAAAACAAAAAGAGGAGTGGAAGATACCTAACGTTTATTTGGTTGGCGATAAGCAAGTACACATGGGTCTTGAAAAAATAGTTTTAAGTTGTTTTAATTTTGAAATATCCAAACGTTTCTTAAGTAATTGAACTAGCGATGGGAGAACGTTGTTGTATGTTGGAACGTGGAAAAGTGATTTAGCCACTCCGTTATTTTAAATTTTAACTTGCTTGGAAATACTTTTTAAAATTATAGCTATATTTATAGAATTCGTTATTACCTGATTTGGTTTAGTTTTATGGCATATCAACCACAGTAGGTTATTTAATACCACATCGATTTTTATACCTATAAACAGTTTTGTTTCAAATAACTCAGTTTAGCATAGATACAGTTTTTGTTTATACACAGCTAAATGTAAATACAGTTCTATTTCAAACAATCCAGTTTAGCATAAGTACGCAGTTTAAACATCAAAAACAGTTCTATTTCAAACTATTCTGTTTGTCTACAAAGTTAAATGGTTCTAAGTATTGCTATCTATCACTAACAATTCAATTAAAAATCAGTCATTTATTTACACACAGTTAAATGTCAAAACAGTTCTACTTCAAATAATTCAGTTAAGTATAAGTCTATATTTTAGTTATATTAGACCCATAGATGGAACTTATCAGTTTCTACTACTCTGGGCCAGAGTGGACCTGGGAGCGATGGTAATACAGGGATTCTTTACATTCCCGAAAGCTCCATGATTACTGGAGCCTTAACATCATATTGTTTAGTGTCAAAATCCAGGACATTCATTGGTGAGTCTTACCCCTCTGCCGTCAGGGCCACTTGTTACGTGAGCTGGTCATCTTTAGTGTTTGTCAGTCAGGTTGGACTTCTTTGAGGTGTTAAATGTCAGATCTAAAGTCGTTATATATATTACTGAGTAGTCTATGAAGTGTTGTCTGCGAATGTTTTTTTCATAATCAATATATTTTAGGTATCTAAGAAATCTATTATGTGTATTGAATTTTCATTGATAAATATGTCAAAAATCTCTGAATTATTCAAAAGATCAGATGAAATGTGAACTTTTTGCCGATTAATCAGGATTTGAAGTACCATATTTAAGGAAATCTTTTCCCATTCCCACATCCTCTGAAAAATGCATTTAAATTAATATTTTGTATTATGGAATCTTTCTTCTTATTCTATTCAGTTAACTTTTGACGTTAGTGTAAACTTTTTTCGTTATTCAGTACACCTAAAGACGTGGGCAGTATGTTTCATGAAGCGATCTCAAAATACATTCAAAGTAACATATTCATTTTGTTAATAGGAATTACAGAACATTGTTGCTTTTTTATGCATTCAACCACATATATTGTTGTTTAAATGTTTACTAAATCTATTTTTGATTCTATTTCAGATAAACAGGATCATTGAAAAATGTTCATAAATGGATTTTCGGCTGCCTAAAAGACAATAAGCTACTGAGAAATTTGTAAGTATATGAATCCTCCAATTATTTATCAATTTAAAACCTGATATCATTGGCTTCGTTCGTCGGGAAAATAAATAAATAAATATCATTTTGCAAACTGCCACCTATGGAGGTACTCATAACGTTACAGTTATGATCATCGGAGTGAACTCTGCTACTCAAGTTCGAACCTTGAATGAGACTGTTTGCATTTCACATAAAATAATCCCCAAGGGAAAAGTATAAATACAATTATTATTCCAACAACAACGTGTAAATAGTCAATACTGAGCTATTTAACCTTGTTAGCAGTTATAGGAGACGGAGAACCACTAGTAGATCTGGAGAGGTGTGGGCTCCGGTAGACATACTACATGAGTAGCGACCTCGCAACCAAAACAGGCTACGTGACCAGTAATGATGATTCAACTGTATGTTTTCAGAAAATGAAATAAAACATTTGCATTGATATATCTCACCTCCCCCCCCTGCCAATATTGTTTAGAATCCACTGACTGAATACCTTGTAGATAGATAGGACCTCATCAAAACACTTACTAATTTTATTGGTATAATCTTAGAAAAATATTCTTGATGAAGTTACTAGATCTTGCAAAGATTTAGTTAAAAAAGCATTCTCATAACTATATCTCATTTAAAAGGCAAGAAATCTACTCTTCCTACAATCTATCATATCTCCAATAAACTTTGCTTATTTTACTGACCAATATAGAAGATATTAAATCACATTAACGGCTCTGTTAACCGATAAATATTTAGTTGTCTGAATATCTGAGACGAAGCTTGATGAACACTTTTATAAATCTCAAAAATTCACGTCGAAATGTCCTCTTGGACACATAGCATAATGATTATAGACGTTGGTTCCTTAGGCTTCTAAGGATAACATTATCTGAAGTTTTCAGGTTCAATCCTGACTGAAGGCGAATACTAAGCATTTATACCCGGTTAAAGACAGAATCAAAATAAGCCTTCCCCGTGTATTACATGAACGATGCGGTTCGAAGTTCCGTGTAGACTGTCATGTTTGAAAATATCTGAAGAAGGCCGGAAGACAAATCAGTTGAAATGGTGTGAATATAACGATGAAGTCAATAGTCTGAAAACCCTCCATGATAAAAATAAAAAATATCTAATCCCTTCCAAAACGTAATCGGTAGACGGAGACATGATCATAGAAACTTTCCGATATTATTTTGACTTTTGCAAGTCACGTGTGGGTCTGCGAATATCTCTGACAGCTGGCATATTATATCGTTCATAAATATGCACACTCCAATCAATCTTTTTAATAGGAATCTTAATTTTCTTTTTTAAAAATGACACTAGGAATTGTATTATCCCTACCGGGAAATTATACAATGAAAACTGATATTATTAGGTATTATTTACTAAGAAAATCTACTGCATTGAAACTCTGTAACCAAACATAAATGTGTAATACGGATTATATACTTTTATATAATGTTATTTTTGGTTACAGATGTGTTGCCTTTTTCATTTTTACCTTGTTTCAAAATGCATATTATGAGAATTTTTTTTTTTTGGTTTAGTTTTATGGCATATCAACCGTTGTAGGTTATTTAATGCCAAATCTATTTGTATACATATAAACAGTTCTAGTTCAAACAATTTAGTTTAGCATTAATACACTGTTTACAAGTCAATAACATCTCTATTTCAAACAGTTAAGTTTAGCATGAATACAGTTTTTAGTTCTATTTAACACACAGATGGGATCCTATCAGGTGATACCAATCCGGAGCAGAAAAGACCTGAAAGAATTAGCATTAGCTTAGCATTACTAAAGCCTCACCGGCAGATTCTTTAGTGTCAAATCCTGGACACACATTGGGAGGGGGTCTCACTCTTTTGCAGAGATGTAGTCAGTGTATACTACAACCCCAGCCGACTGGGCCACATATTATTAGATGCAGTAGCTGCTATAAAAAAGTCCACTACTAATGTGTAATCTAACCTGGATGTTTATGACGCTAAATAGTATGATATATATGTTATCATTTTTATATCTGTTTTTTTTTAAGAAACCAAACTATACACGTTATATGATATAGTAACATACAGATAGATGCATACTAACAATACTTTATGTAGTTTTATTAGAATCGTTTTCTAAATTTTATTCGGCATTGCGTTTGTGGAGCAAATGACAGCATCATTCTCAGCAGTTTGAAAAAAAAAAAACACATTTAAATACAAATTAATTCAGTAACGGGAAAACAGTCGTGAACAATAGTTTAAATTTTTTATGTTTCTAATGCGTTCCGAAACGCCTGAGTGTCTGACAGTTCATCTATCATTTTTGACGCATTTGGTTCAATAGGCTGATCACATAAAACACATCAAAACTTCTCAATTTCATCTTCCGATAGAACTCTATTCATTACGATTTGGTTGAATTAGTAACAGGAAGTCACGACGGAAATTTGGTAAAAAATATTTCCCAGTTGGCTTAAACGTTTTAAGAGTGCGTTGACGTTGGATTTTACTAAAAATTAACCTTGCTATCAATCAATTTTCTAAAAGCTTGTTTTCTTTATTTAATAAATTAAATTTATTGCACGACCCAATATATATATATATATATATATATATATATATATATATATATATATATATATATATATATATATATATATATGGAAACATGAAAATCAAATTTGGTTGAGTCTTTAATTATCTGTTTATTTCTTGCTCTCTATTGGACTTCATCATATAATATATACATCCTTAAATATGTACGAAATAATTGCTGGGGATGTCAAAATAATTCATGAGGGTGTCATGGTAACGTAATTAGGAACGCCAATCTCTTTGATAATTTAAGCAGTGAAAACAAAGTATATTCACAATTGTGCTTATGAGGGTTATTCTATTGAAAATTTGAATTTCGTTTGATGTTTACCATTACTGCATCAATGACTTGTATGTTTCTCTTTGTTTATCTATCTATTTATCTATGCTTGTGTATCGATTGGAACAAAGTCAAAGTACAATTTAACTATTATAGACACAAGCTGAAACATCTGTTTGCACCGGGCATGCTGTTAAGACTAAGATATCGGTCGGTTATTTAATTGATAATTAGAAACCTAAAAAAGATTCATTGCTCATATAAACAAAAAAAAAGAATTACAATTTTTCTTTTATGAAATTGATAGGAATTACTAAATTAATGAAGAGCATTATTTTCTCTTGAGAAATATTTAAAACTAAAAAAGAAAAGGAGAAATAAATACTGATTGATCAATTGGGTGATTAATTGATTGATTTAGTCGTCATGTTAATTCATCAGGGGTTATTTTATACGTAAAGGTGAGAAATGTTCGTGTTATTGCTTCATTTTTTTGCAAGGTCCAGTTGAAAAAGAAAGACTTTTAAGCAGATCGTTTTTACCGATAGATCATTCCGCTTCTGAGTGGACCAGGAAGTAATAGCAATAAATAAATACAAAACGCTCTGCTGTTTAATGACATAAAAAAGAAACACTTTTTAGAGGCAGGAGAGGCTCATTCTTTGAAAGTGGAAAGTCAGCGTCTTCTAAGATCCACTAACGGGATTGGGAAAAAAAGATTAATTGATTTGAGCATATCTTATTAATTTTCATATATTTAACCATTATTATTTAGTCGTACTAAAAGCACGTAATTCCAAGTCTCTATCTCCCCCTTCCACTCTTTCTCTCTTTCCGTCTCTTTCTCTCCATCCGTTTCCATCGTCTATTACTCTTCCTATTTACCAACCCCTCCGCTCGGGCAGGATATGACACAAGGTCAATTTTTAAGCGGAGTTTTACAGGTTTGAATTCAGAGTTTTCCTTCTCCTAGACTAGTTGCCTCACCAAGCCTGAAGAACCTAGTCTGTCCTACTATTTACCCATAGCTGGGGGGAGAATAATTGGATTCATACCTTTCCCAAGGGTATTAGTGCTATGTGAAATGCAATGAGTTTCGTCCAGGATTTGAACTCGTGTCGCCGTGTTCATTTCCTACGACGATAACCATTACACCACGGGCACCTCTATTACTCTTGGTAAGTCATCTACACTCCATCTAGTGTCCACACAGAGTTGATCTATGTAAGTCCCTGTCGGTCAGCTAACACTTACACGTTCATGAGTAGGAATCCATAAACGAACGTCACTTATGATTTCATGTTTACGTCTTAAGCAGTGGCATGCATGGCTTGTCAATCTTACTTGAGTAGTTTGTTAGATAGGAGGTAAGTGACTATACGGCTGGTTGTTGGTAGTCTTAATTGAACAATCATATTGTGTAATTATTTCAAGCCTAGGGCTTGAACATCTACCAATAAGTTTAATCGTAATATTTAATTCAACGTGAATATTCTAATAAATAAATAAAAAACTAGAATAGATAAACAAATAAAAATAAAATAAAAATACGAATTTCTTCGTTTAAAATTCCCAGATGCATTTTTCGTATGCTTCGTTAAATCTCACAACAAACCAATTTGTTGTTGATGGTTGTTTATTGTAATACACATTCTCTTGACGGATGAGTCCATTTTCCCAGGAGGAACTGTTAAACAACTCTTGGATCTAATAAGCACGAGCACAAAATTTAGTAGCTGAACTTCAAACAGTTTGAATGTCTCTCAAAATCATTACTTGAGGAAGCCACTAGAGAATGAACTTCATCATTAATAAATAAATAATCCACTAATTTTTTTTACGTCGTATTTTGCTTGTATGTATGATTACCCACATATTTTCCTGTACAGAAACAAATCATGCGTGGATTCAATAAAGCATATATATATATATATATATATATATATATATATATATATATACATATGCTTTATTACGTCTCTGTCTCTGTCTCTACCTCTCTATACACATATAAGTATATGTTTGCGTGTAAATGCATATGTGTTTCTGTGTGTGCATTTGTGTAGCAATTCGTACGAAGATAAACATTACGCTAAACACACACACACACACACACACACACACATACATATATATTTATATATATATATATATATATAATACTTCCAAAAGATATCCTGTAATTTCACAGCGTTGATGTAATATATATATATATATATATATATATATATATATATATATATATATATATATATATATATGTGTGTGTGTGTGTGTGTGTGTGTGTGTGTGTGTGTGTTTGTGTGTGTGTGTGTGTGTGTGTGTGTGTGTTGATTGGGTGGGTGTGTTTCATTCATAATTTAATCTTATAATTAGGAATTTTGTTCTCTTGGTGACATGTGAAGCTTGCAATCAAGAAACAATTGTGAGTGTGTGCGCTCTTAATCGCTTTTACTTTTTATACTCTACTGCTGGCTAATATTTTTGAGCACTTGTTCTTCAAACGTTTTTTAAATGATTCTTGATTTTAATCTATATATATATATATATATATATATATATATATATATGTGTGTGTGTGTGTGTGTGTGTGTGTGTGTGTGTGTGTATGTGTGTGTGTGTGGTCCATTAAAAAATTACAGACTTTTTTACACGGACATTTAAAATTGTCTTAGACTCTTGGAAATTCAGTATTTTATTGCTATATATCCCATAAGATGACTGACCAATTTTTATGGTTTCAGGTTCAAATGAACAGCTACAGGAGGAAATAGAATATATCCAGCTAAATCCTGATTGACACAGCTGGTAAATTTCAAAAAATACAATCTGGACGTAAGGACACTTTAGAAGAACGATATGCAATAAAATTATGTTTTTAACTTGGAAAAAATGCCACAGAAACGTATGGAATGATTCAGACTGCTTTTGGAGCATCTTGCATGAATCGAGCATCAGTTTTTGAGTGGCATAAGAGATTCAAGGAAGGCAGGGAGTCTGTGAGGGATGATGAAATGTGTGGGAGGAGTAAGAAAGTCAATACACCAGAGTTGATTGGCGAAAGGGTTAGGGTTAGGGTTACTATGTTGAAGTTTTAAGGGAGTTCAGGAAGAGATTCGGTCGGAAGAGGCCAGCACTCTTGAAATCGGGTCAGTGGCATTTCAACCAGGACAATGCACCAGTCCACAACTCCATCCTTGTCACAGACCAAGATGGGCATCAAGACAGTTCCTGGCCGTCCCTATAGTCCAGACCTTTCTTCCTGTGACTTTTGGTTATTCCCTAAGCTCAGAGGCTGTCGTTATGAGAGAATTGAGATGAAAGAGGCTGTAACGAAGGTCAGTGACACGCTCAGACAAGAGGACCTCCATGGGGCCTTCCGGAAGATTTTGGAACCATACAACAAGTGCATTGCAGCCGAAGGAGATTACTTCGAAGGGCACTTGAGTTTCATGTGTGTACTATCTATAAAACTGCCTATACGAAAAAAGTCTGTTAACTTATTTAATGATCCTCGTATATATATATATATATATAGAGAGAGAGAGATAGGGATAGAGAAAGAGAAAAAAATGATGAAAACATGTAATAAGACAAGCAGGAACCTTTTCGTCCTTATTTATGTTTTGGTTGTTCTCTCCAAGATTTGGCCCTAAGTCAGTGTCACATTTTCGTGTAGAAAAGATTTTAGAAATCTTTTTTTTTTGTATTACAGTATATTTTTAAAAGAGTGTGTATAAGGAAAGAGGGTGAAACATTAACTGGTAACATAGCATATCCTTTAGCTGAATGAACATTACCTTTTGGTGTTTAAGTGTCATCAAGTGATTATTCAATAATCTCTGCCCTCGTAGACACTTGGCACTAAATACTAGATTTACTAAGCATTTGTAGGCGTGTTTCGCATATCACATAACTGTTTCGGTCAGATATTTGACTTAGCTTTTTATTTAAGTAGTTATTTATCAACTCATATATATCTCTCCTAATTCAATGCCGAGTTTTCTGTATGGTTTAGTTTGATGTTTAAGTCATTTTGGGGTGAGTGATTAAAGATGTTTTAATATTACTTTCGTTTGTTTCTATTTTCTCTGTAATATTGTCCAAAACGTATTTTTTAATTCGCTCTATGATAGTTAAAATCATTACCGTTTGAACGAAAATGGCGTATTACCTTGTTGCAAGCCATAGATTATATTCAGTTTCTGCAGTTATTTAATCCAAAGTAAACTCACAATTCTCTTGATTTTAACGACATCTCATCTCTTCTCATCAAGTGTTATTTTCTGTCGAGATTTTAGGAAATCGCGTTCATTGTAAATCCATATTTACATTTATGGGGGGAATTTATTTTGCACACGCTCTTGTCGATTACAAATGATTTTTGAATTCATCTATTCAAGCTATTGATAGGATCTTAATAGGTGCTACAACTCCGACTGATTTGGCGAGGGACTAATGGAATAAAGAGGTACTCCACACTTCCGTGATCTTTAGAAATAAAGACTGGCCATTAGATGTAGTTTAATGGCATACACGTTTTGGGGGAATAAATTTTACGTCTCTATAGGGAATACTGTCAGCGTATTCTCCCCACCACCCGGCAAGAGAAATTTGTTTAACCAATGTATTTCTTATGGAAGGGTGTACCATACAGTAAAAGTTACAATACATTTAGACTTATATATATATATATATATATATATATATATATATATATATATATATATATATATATATATTAAAATGAATAGATGGGCACATGAATTTGAATGTGGTATAATTATGCCCCACACGTGTTTCGAAATTCATTGTCCCCATCATTATTATTATTATTTACTTATTAGAGTTTTCCCCATCAGCGTTAGTTGATGGTCTTTCACTGGAGTTTGAATAACAGCAAGTCTCCTTAATTGTCCAGGACTCTGCTCAGTGTTCAGGCCGTTCTCCATAATGTAGTAATTAGGATGGTCTCCACTTGTCCGCCAACTTCCAAGCCCTCCAGTCCCTTTAGTAACCCTTTAGTTACTGTTCCAAACGCACCATTTAGAATTGATGTAATTGTCACCTTCATGTTCCATAGTTTTTTCAATTCCCTAGCATGGTCGAGGTACTTAATCTTCTTTTCACATTCTTTCAGTTTTATTCTGTGGTCAGCCGGTACAGCAAAGTCGACAATTTTGCAAGTTTTATTTTTTTGTTGATTATTATTAGTTCTGGTCTTCTGGCTGAGATTCGGTGATCCGTCTGTATGTCAATGTCCCATAGGAGTTTATGCATGTTATTTTCTAGGACAGGTGCTGGGTTGTGCATATATCAATTGCTCGAATGGTGAAATTTTATCTTGCCGACCCAGTCGTGTCTTGTCTTATATTTCTTCTGCGCGAATTTGCTGCATTCGCTTATTATGGGATTGATGGTTTCATCTCTGTCACAGCATAGCCTACATTTGCTATTTTGCTGTGTCTGATCTATTTTCGCTTTTACTTTTTGAAAGTATTTCACATCAGCGTTAACTGATGGTCTTTCACTAATGTTTGAGTGACATCAAGTCTCGTCAAATCTCCTGAACTCTTCTCAGTATTCTGGCCGTTCTCAACAATGCTGTAGTTTGGATGGTCTCTTCTCATCCTCCAACTTCCAAGTCCTCCACTCTCTTTAATAATCATTTAGTTACTGTACTGAATGCACTAATCACTATTGGAATAATGGTCACCTTCATGCTCCATAGTTTTTTCAGTTGCCTAGCAAGGTCGAGGTACTTATCATTCTTTTCACTTTCTTTCAGTTTTATTCTGTGGTCGGCAGAGACAGCATAGTCCACAATTTTGCAAGTTCTATTTTTTGTTGCTGTTGATTACTATGAGGTCTGGTCTTCTGGCCGAGATCAGGTGATCCGTTTGTATGTCAAAGTCCAATAGGAGTTTGTGATTGTCATTCTCTAGGACATATGCTGGATTGTGCTAATACCATTTGCTCGTACGGTGAAATTTATATTTCTTGCGCATCTCTCAGGGGATCAACTTGCCCACCCAGTTGTTTCTAATCTTATACTCCTTCTGTGCTAATATCCTGCATTTTCTTATTATGTGATTGATGGTTTCATCTCTATCACCACTTAAACCTACATTTGATATTTTATTGCATTTTATCTATTCTCGCTTTGATTTAATTGGTTCTTATGGCGTTATTTTGGGCGGCTATTATTAGAGATTCAGTTTCTCTTTTAAAGTTTCCTTTTCTTACCCAGGTCCATGTTTTCTCGTGCAAGATGTTGTCTATTTGTCGTTATCACTGTTATTGATATCATTATTATTTATTTATTTCTGTTTTTTATTTCACATCAGTTTTAGCTGATGTTTTCTCACTGGAGTTTTAGTGACAACAAGTCTCCTTAAGTCTCCTGGACTCTTCTCAGTATTCTAGCCAATCTCATTATTATTATTGTTATTTTCATTATCATTATTATTATTATTCTGAATAGGACCATGAAGTCTGAAGTATGTGAGGAGCATAATTATAACACATTCAAATTCATTTGCAGATATATTCATTTTAATACCTCATATATATATATATATATATATATATATATATATGCAGACACATTTATATAAGTCGAAATAAAATGTAATTTTTACTGGATGGTACACGCTGCCATGAATAAGATATTGGTTAAGCAAACTTCGGATTTTATGAAATAAAAACTTAAAGTACTGCATTCAAATTAATTTGCTGACTAATTCCTTTTAAAATACTTACTTTTCTTTCTTTAGACCCATAAAAAATTTATATCCACACACACACACACACACACACACACACACACACACACACACACACACACACATATATATATATATATTGAAGTATGTTAATTTAAGCAGTAATAAAGGACAAAGAAAGTTTTGTTGAAGACCGTGGAACACTGTTTATTATTTTCTATTTTTATTTTTCAATAGTTCTTGTAATTTCTCTTGTGTCGGGATCTAGATGGTGAAGGAATTGTCCTGTAACTTGGTCGAAAGCGTTTGGGCAGAAGATATGGGACAATTCCTTTCCCATCTAGATCCCGACACAAGAAAAATTACTGGTAGTCTTGAAAAAATGAAATAAAAAAATAATAAAGTGTTCCATTGTCTTTAACAACACTTGCTTAAAAATATATGTGTGTATGTGTGTTTGTCAGTGTTTGTGTGTGTATGCGTGTGTTTGTGGGTGTGTTTGTGCGTGAGTGTGTATGTATGTATGTGTGCCTGAGTGTGTTTATTTTTTCCAGCTGCCCAATAAAACATGCACATTGTTTATTTATTATTTTTTTTGCTTTTGAATGCAACATTTCTGTAAATATTTTGTTGGCTACGTTGAATACTCCGATATCATCACTCCAGAAGGTTAAGCACGCTCTTAAATGAGTGTCATAGATATGATAA
This sequence comes from Sepioteuthis lessoniana, assembly GCA_963585895.1. Lineage (NCBI taxonomy): Eukaryota > Metazoa > Mollusca > Cephalopoda > Myopsida > Loliginidae > Sepioteuthis > Sepioteuthis lessoniana. The sequence continues at coordinate 96,405,847 of OY757904.1, forward strand.
TAAGCTGATGGTCAGGCTTCTCTCCTAGACCTTTGAGGAATGTGGTGCCCCCCTCCATTGCCATTACCCCCAGGTCCACTTTGACCCATACTGTTAGTAGCTGTTAAAGTCCTATCTATTGGTTAAATAGAAACATTTGACTAAAAATGTTTAACCATTGAACTGAGTACAAACAAATGATTACTATTAAAATGAATTGTTTTTGTTACATCACAATACTTTAAAATATTTTTCTGTATGCACGTAAAACTCTTGGTTTTGACTGTCAATACTTGAATTGAGAATTGAATAATTCTCAAATGACTTATTTGTATTTGAAGGAATACTTGAAACTTTTTTAATTGGATACAAAAATATAATCATTAGTATTACACAGCAATATACGAAACATTTATCTTTTCGTAAATTAATGAGTACAGTTGAATATATATATATATATATATATATATATCATGTCGTGCCGCTAGCATGGATATCCCTGACTCTCTCTCTTCACTTTTCCCTATCGTTCATCGACTCTGATAGGTCTTCAGGGCTACATCCCGTATCCTCACATAGCTGCTGTATGTATTTTCTAGCTGGTCGTCCTGCTTTTGCTCGGTTATATGTGGGGGCCCATAGGAGTACATCACTTATGAGCTCGTGTGCTGCGTGTCTGGCTCGTCTAACTTGGATAGTTTTCGTGATGGAAGGCAGGTGGCCGTATAGTTGGTGCTTTGTGGGGTGTTGCCGCCAAGACTTATTCAATATTGCTCGCAACATTCTTGTGTAATTGCCGTCTAGCTTCTTCTCCAGTCGTTTTGTTAGCGTCCAAGTGGCGCATCCATACAAAAGTATCGACACGACAACTGCCTGGAAGAAACTGCGTTTCATTTTATCGGTCAGGTTTGATTTCCATATGATCGATAGCTTATCGATAGCTGTCCATGCCTTCGTTGTCCTTGTGTTGATGTCTTTTTCGGTTGAAATATATATATATATATATATATATATATATATATATATATATGTGTGTGTGTGTGTGTGTGTGTGTGTGTGTGTGTGTGTATGTGTGTGTGTGAGTGGGCGTGGAGTTGTTTGCATGTGTGTCTATTTGTAAGTGCATTGGTCTTTGTAAACTGTATTCGTTTTGCACCCAACGTACGCGCGAGTATGACACAAGGCTTTTTTAAATGTGCGTATAAGGCACTGGGCCGTTGCCCAGAGACACCCGGTAGCTCCAAAAATGTTTCGGGTCCCATCAATATTTCCCTAAGAAAGTGCCTTAGGTGCAAGGCAATATACGTAGCCCCTCCGAGTCGGGGTAGAGATTTGGGAGACAACCCTCTGAGGCTCTAGAAATATTTCAGTGTCGCTCGAGTGACGACAATGTTAGGCCTCCCCGGTACCCTCGTCAAGCAGCCTCGACCAATTACCGTGGCTTGACACACCCGACCAGACCCACAACATTGAGTAACGGCCGGCCTAAGTGTGTCAAGTGTGTTGCGTCTATTTATGTAAATAGGACTCTGCATTAAATAACCAACAAGGGCTGATATACCGTAAGATCGAACCAATCAACCATGTAAATATTTTTAAAAACTTGATTTAGTTTTTAAACGTTAAAAAAATATTTTTCTCTTCGATCTTTCTAAAATCTTGTTACGAATCGACCAATTTGATTAAAAAGGGACATCACTAAACTCTTGCCAGATTAATTCGATGAAATCAGTGGCCGCAATTAAGGTTACCATAGTTATTTCTGAGCTTAATGTCCAGATGATACTGTAGTCGTAATGCAGAATACTATTTCTCCCTTTACTAGCAAATAATATATATATATATATGTATATAACGAAGATGTCATCTGGAAAATTTGAAAAGCTTGTTCTTCGGTATTCTATTGGCTGTATATTTTAATATAACGAAGAACGTTAAACAGAAAAAAAAAACAACAACATTTATTTCATTTATATATTGTATGCCTTTTATTTTATATATTTTATACTTTTATTTTGTCAAACAAGGAATAATATGACTAAACCAAGTTCATATCAAAAGTAAAGTAGTTTGCATTCAATTTAATCTCTCGCACTTGTGAAAAATACGAACCCACTTTTTCTATTAAGTCATAGTGTACTACTTACTGGTGACACAAAAGATAATCATCATAAAGCATACCATGAAAGACATAGCATGGTACCTCAACTGTCAACTAATTCATAGTATAATTTATTTTCATCTTTTATACAATAGACAATAAACAATTAAAGAATATCTTAAAATGAAAATATTAATCCAACATTTTAATTAAGAACAGTGTTACGATAATTAAAGATAATGAACACTTTTTTAGTGCTATTTTTGAAAAGAAATATTATAGATATCATGCCAATTGGTGTTTACAGAGGTGAAAGATAGTTTTCTACGACTTTGTTTTTCTTCTTATTTCTACTATTACCCTGGCGGTAGCCGTATAAGAACTAAAGTATGGTGGCACCACTTCGATTCTAACGAAAATCTTAGGGAAAAAGCTAGATGGGAACTACACAAGGATTTTGCGTGCTGTTTTTAACCTATATTTAGAGAAACATAAAAATGCAGTTTTACTATCACTTTCATCGCATCTCGCAAACTTTCCTAGAAAGACGAGTAAGACACGTGGGGTTCTGCTGGAGAAGTAAGAGTGAACTCATGAACAACGTTTTCTAATAAACTCTTACACATGGGCATAACAGCAAAAACTTTTTAAAAATGCCCGATCAGCAGAACTTACATTTATCAGCTCCGTGTGAAAACATGATGTCATCAAGAGGAATTATCGATAGGGACGGATGACTAAATAGATTCGAAGGAATCCGTGCTTTCGACATGCCTTGGAGATGATTATAACGATATTTTTAGAGCTAACTAAAAAATACAACTATCTACTAGAGAGTTGCCGAAAAGTATTGTATCTTTTTATCCTGACATCCTCTTTCTCGCTCAATCTATCTATCTATGAATTTATATATATATATATATATATATATATATATATTCAAAGGAACCAGTGCTTTCGACATGCCTTGGAGCTGATTATAACAACATTTTTAGAGCTAACTAAAAAATACAACTATTTACTAGATAGTTGCCGAAAAGTAATGTATCTTTTTATCATGACATCCTCACTCCCTCTCTCAATCTATCTAACAACAGAGATATAAGATATAAATACATATTAGAATTAAGAAACAGATTCGAATCACAACAAGAAAAGACGGAAAAAAGTACACCAAACGACGAATATTAAAATTTCGTCAATGCGCACCTCGAGGCAGCAGCGAAATGCATTCCAACAAAACTCAAAACTAAATATAGAGTCCCAGGGGAAACTTTAGCGGTGAGAGAAAAATGTGCACTAGTGAAAACAGCCTCCAGAGACTATCGAAAAAACCCAACAAACACAAATGCCTTAAAACTAAAAACGGCACAATATCAATTAGCAGGCATATATATAAAGGAACAGACAGAATACATTCAAAATCAGATAGATAAGATTAGAGACTCGGTGGAAGATAGACAATCTAGGATAGCCTGGCAAACAATAAACGAAGTGAGTAGAAGAAAGAACACAGCCAAAGCAAAACTGAAAGCAGCAAACCAACAAGAAAGAATAAAACTGTGGAAACAGCACTTCGAAAACCTACTAGGAAACCCACCGAAAATAACACATGAACCAATCACCAGAATAATTAGTAAACAATTAGACATTAAACTAGGACCGTTCACACAAGAAGAACTCGACTCGGTTCTCAGAAAAATTAAAAATAGGAAAGCTGCAGGGCTGGACGAGATTCCACCAGAAGTATGGAAGACCAGACAATTCGACGACATACTGCTCCAATACTGCAATGCAGTATACAATCAAAATCCGATTGATAGATGGATGAAGGGATGCATCCTCCCCTTCCCTAAAAAGGCGGACCTCGGATTAGCCAAAAACTACCGAGGCATAACACATTACATCCATAGCAACCAAAATCGACAATGCCCTACTACGAAACCGGATAGAACCCAAAATCGACAACATACTTAGGAAAAACCAAAATGGTTTCCGAAGAAATAGATCCACGACCTCACAAATATTAACCATCCGTAGAATCCTTGAAGGTGTACGGGCAAAAAACCTACAAGTGACATTAATATTTGTTGACTTTACCAAGGCTTTCGATTCCATTCACAGAGGAAAGATGGAACAAATCCTACTAGCGTACGACATACCTAATGAAACCGTAGCAGCAGTAACGATTCTCTATAGAAACACCAGAGTAAAAGTACGATCACCAGATGAAGACACAGAATACTTCGACATTGTATCAGGAGTACTACAAGGGGACACGCTGGCTCCGTACCTCTTTATCATTTGTCTAGACTACGTACTTAGAACATCGATTGACAAAATCAGACAGAATGGCTTCGAGCTGACGAAGAAAAGAAGCAGAAGGTACCCCGCAACAACAATTACCGACGCCGATGACATAGCGATACTGGCAAATACACCCGACCAAGCCGAAATACTACTGCATGTTTTGGAATGAGCAGACGCAGGCATAGGCCTCTGTGTTAATGCACACAAAACGGAATATATGTGTTATAATCAAACGGGGGACATCTCCACTCTAGAAGGAACCCCTCTTAAACTAGTAGACAAATTCACTTACCTAGGAAGCAGCGTCGAATCAACAGAAAAGGACATCGAAACGAGGTTAACGAAAGCATGGACAGCTATCAATAGGCTATCGATTATTAGAAATCAGACCTAACCGATAAAATGAAACGCAGTTTCTTCCAGGCAGTTGTCACATCGATACTGCTATATGGCTGCACTACATGGACGCTAACAAAACGGCTGGAGAAGAAGCTAGACGGCAATTATACAAGAATGCTGCGTGCAATCTTGAACAAGTCCTGGCGGCAACACCCCACAAGACACCAACTGTACGGCCACCTGCCCCCTATTTCGAAAACTATTCAGGTTAGACGAACCAGACATGCAGGGCACTGCTGGAGAAGCAGGGACGAACTCATAAGAGATGTACTCTTATGGACCCCCACACATGGCCATGCAAAAGCAGGACGACCAGCACGAACATAAATTCAGCAGCTATGTGAGGATACGGGATGTTGTCCTGAAGACCTACCGAGGGCGATGAACGATAGGGAGGAGTGGCGAGAGAGAGTCAGGAATATCCGTGCTACCAGCGCGACATGATGATGATATATATATATATATATATATATATATATATACGTGTGTGCGTGGATGTGTATTCTTGTGAATGTAAATGTATACATAATTCTTTATCTTGTTATTCTTATACTTTAAAAGTTGACGCGATGACTATGTTGCACACACTGAACATCAATTAAAATCTTGTTTTCTTATATTTCACCTTTTAGAGGAATAGAAAATGTTATCAATTTGCCATATTTTCTATATTTTAAACTCAAATTATGTTTCGTGTGATAGATAGATAGATTGAGAGAGAGAGAGTCTAACTTTCGTTTTCTCATGAAAAATCACTTTAGCATTTATGCAAATAGAGTAATAAAATTATCTGTTTTTACCTTTTGGACATTTAACATTTTTATAATATTATCGTAAACCTGGAGTATTTATTTTAAGATAATGACTAAAAATTTAACTTAACCGATTTGTTTAAGTGTTCATGAGTCATGTTTCTGAGTGCTAAGCAGCAAACATATTGCAAAATATGTCCAGTGAAGCGAGTTCAATCCTTATTAAATAACCTGATATTGTTGCTCTGTCACTGAAAATATATGTGTGGGCAACTGAAATCTACTCAACCCTCCTCGTCAGCGGAGCTTTGAATATGCGGACTGTATTCTCTGCTGAGGATCAATGATTGATAGATAGATAGATAGATTCAGCATTTAATTAACATTACTTAAAACTACACAAAAGATTAAGTATGGATGTAAAATGAATACGATTCCTTAACATCTAGGCATAAAATAAACTTTGTAATCAGTACCTAATGGTAAAACTCTAGTGCTGGAGATCTGGTAAGTATGGAGTGTCCTTTCATTGCAATTACTTCCGGGTCAATTCTGACCTTTTATTGTAATAGCTGTTAGGGTCACATTTATGGGTTAAATAGACATGTTTAAGAATTATCCGTATTCGATAAGTCCTATGCAGAGAAAAATAACTTGAGTTACAACTGCACAAAAAATATAAATATGAACGTAAAATGGACATGATTCCTTAACATCTTGGCATGAAAATAGCTTTAGACGGGCTTAAATGGCATTATAATAAATCAATACGAAACCGAGTGTTTCAAACGTTCTCTAATTTATGGTCTTGGGTTTGAAATATAAACAGAAAAGATTACAGAGATCCTGTTTCCTAGAACATTTTAATACAAGAAAGAATATTTGCCGTTTTGCTATCGTCACCACTTTGTTTTAAAGATTATATCCTCGAAATGCTTTCTCTACAAAGTTATACATTTCTAACATTATCTGCCCAGTCGGTTGGGGCTGTAGAATACGCCGACTGCATCTCAACAGGGAGGTGGGTAAGACCCCACTTCTTTATCGAGTGCCCAAGATGTAACTCTAAACCATATGATGAATCCAGATCCAGAGCTTTGAAGGATTAGAGGTACTCTTTTTTTGCCATTACTCTTAGGTCCAATCTGAACCGGAGTGAAAGTACCTGTTAGGCTCTCACCTATGGGTCGAATAGAAATATTTAATCATTTCCTCTCTTGAAACCATTGAAATGTGGACAAACTATTGACAAATGTTAAATTGAATCAATTTGTATTACATAGTCGAACATAAAACTATTTAAAAGTATGGAAATGAACGAATAGCATTGTAATGAACAGCAATATTTGAAACAATTAACTGTGTGCCCATAAAACTATTAGTGTTAACAATACTTGAAACTGTTTCAATATGTGCAAGCTAATGATTGATACTGAATAGTTTGGTTTAGTTTGGTTTTATGGCATGATAACCAGTGTTGGTTATTTAATAGAAAATATATATCAAAAATAATATTTTACATATTTTGTTGATAAATACAGTTAAACGTTCAAATAGTTCTATTTCAAACAATTCAATTTAGCTTAAGTCAACAAAGTTGAATGGTTACAAGTATTGCTAAGCATTGCAAACAATTCAATTAAGCATCTGTGATTTGTTTACACACAGTTTAATGGTCAAACAGTTCTATTTCAAACAATTCACTATCAGGTCTTACCACTCCGAGAAAAGGAAGTAATAGGGTACTCCACATTCCCCAAAGCTACAGCATTACTTGAGTCTCACAATCAGATAGTTTAGTGTCATATCCAGGACACTCGTTGGAAGGATCTTACCACTCTGCAGAGATGCAGTCGGTGTATTCTATAGCCCCAGCCCACTGGGATATGATATTCGATAGAATTATTGGTGTTAGAATGAAATACTTGTGACTGTCTAATTGTGTGCAAAGAAGTTATATCTTTATCCTTTTAAAATTTAACGACCGACCAACAAATAATTTCATTGAAGTTTGAAATATATAAAGACGTCTCGGCATTAAATAACCATCCAGGGTTGATATACCATTAAACCAAATAACTTCAACCCATCTAAAGTTTTGCAACTTCTCGCCAAGTCATTGCTTCTAGCAATGCTGTAATTTCCTGACAAATAAAATCTTTCATTTCCTCAGTTATATGTAGTCAACTTCAAAATTATTGAGCCTTCAGGCATCACCAGACGAAATAACCACTAGGGGATAAATCTGCTTAAATCACTACGTTACAATGATAGAGTCACAATTTTAAAAATCAGTTTCCATTATAAACGATGAGGTTAAACATTCTACGTTATGATGGCGACTAAAATGAAATGGCTACTGTTGCTAAAGTCATGCCTCACATCCCTTTACCGACAGCTTTGTAAATTCTGAAATAATTTTCTTGGATCTAATCTTTCTCTCTCTATTTATATATTGTGAGAGATAGGTGTATAAAAATATACAGTAGAGGCAAGCGGAAAGGAAAAACAAAGAAATTAAATAGGAAGACAAAAATCCTCCCAATACCCTTGAAAGTGGGTACGAGTTTATGTATACATAAGTGTTCCTATATGTATTATTGGGCACGCAGAGAATATGTACTTATATACAAAACATTATTTACTCATGTTCCCTAAGTGTACCAAAAAGAAAATTGTAATGTTACTGCACTTAATAGGACGTTGTACGACCACGTGCTAGAACGGCTCATGCGTGTATCGCAAAGTTTTAACTTCTAAACTCATCGTCGGAAAACACGAAATTATGCCTTAGTTCACGAACACAAAACATTTATTTATTGCTACACTTTTTAAGAAAGGAAGGGAGTATGAAAGCTGAGTCGACTGTGTTAGCTGGATAAAGAGAAACAACATGTCATGAGGAGAAAGAGACAGCAGACACAGACCTTGAATTTTTCTTCCTATTTTTTTGGCTGTAGTTCTAACGTGCTAGTTCACTGGCTTCATCTTCACAGGTTCTCGTCTAGGGTGACTTCCATTTTTGGAGCTCCCTCCAAAATGGGGGCTGCAACTTTTGACTATCTTCACATTTCCTGGTTAGTTTCCTCTCGCGTTTTACCTCATAATGTCTCCGAGTATACTAACTTTCATACCCTAGCTGTCCTCTTACTTCCGCCTGGTGTCAGTGGGAGGACGTATCCGTTTCCAGTTGTTCCACTCTTGCGTAGAATATTTGGCACCTCTGGGTTTTTTTCGAATCATTCTTAATTACTTCAGTCATTCCCCTGTGACTGGCTGACCTACAACAATTGCTTTGGTCTGGCTCACCAGAGGCCAGCTGAGCGTTTCTTAGACTATGTGTCTGCTTTTTCTTATTATTATATTCCTCTCTCTCTCTCTCTCTCTCTCTCTCTCTCTCTCTCTCTCTCACTCTATCTATCTATCTCTCGTTTTCACAAGAAATGTTTCGCCCGTTGCTTTCTAACTTCGACTCTCCATATGACATTATACACAGACCAGATGTCTTTTGGGACAATTCTTAAATGGACATTCATTAATTAGAAACCTAGATTTTAAAAAATCAAAACAACCTACCAGAAGAATATTTACAATAAAAGAACAGTCTCAACTTAAATTAACCATTTTAATCTCCTGAAGAATAGGTATAAGCTAGAAACATGCGTAGAGCACAAATATATGGTATAATAAAAACTTAAATATAAAATTTGAAATCATTTGCGGATTTGTTTATTCATAAATATTTACTTTTCTCTCCTTCGTCAAAAATCTATCTATCTATCTATCTAAGAAAATATATGATTTTATATTACTGATATGGAAATCAAAGTAAAACTCATGATTATGTCAATTTATGCCAGAAATGAACAGCTCGATCAAATTTCATTTCAACTTAATTTTGTGTTCATTTAAGAAGGACTCACTGCTTTAACACCACTGGCACCTGTGACCGATATTAAATGATGTTTGAAACTGCTTGTCGCTTGCAATTAAAACTTGCATCCATCTAATAAAATATCAGTTTGAAATTCATCCGAGCTAAAAATGGTTTTACGGTGGACAGCATATCAATCTGATGAAACTCCTACATATACACTCACATCCGTGCACAGTTGCACACACATATATTCGTGCTGTAAAGGTCACAATCACTGGAAATGGACGCGGTGATCCGAGTTCAAATCCCGGACGAAACTGTTTGCATTTCATGTAGAGCTAATACCCTTGAGAAAGTAACAATCCAACTATTCTTCGTTCAGCTATGGGTAAGTAGTAGGGCAGACTATGCACATTAACTGTGGTAGGACAGCTGGTCTAGGAGAAGAAAACCACTGAATTCAAACCTGTAAAACTTTTGTCTATTTTGACATACATATATATATATATATATATATATATATATATATATATATATATATATATTTATACATGAATTTAACGATGCCACATAAGCTTAAATTCAATTGCTCTTCTCAGGAATTAAGCTCTCCAGTAGCCGATAACTTATATGCCTCTAATTATATGCGTAAAACTTCATTCACTTACGTTGAGAATGAAGTAAAGCCAGCCGATTCTCGATCTTGACTTGAAGCATCTCGCTGGTATAGCCACACTGAAGAGTTGTGATACCACGAAACAGTCTGTGAATGACTATATATATATATATATATATATATATATATAGGAGACGAAAAATTCACACAATTCTTAGTTTTAAGTTTCACAGTATTCCTAATCTTTAAACAAACAGTAAGTAGATTTTGCTCTGTTGGCACTCCCATATTATTTTCTAAACTGAGGTTTTTAAAGTGATTGCTTGTTTCAACCGTTAGTCAAATCGTCTGTGGTTATTTTCTGCTGAGAAGTTCGGGATTTCTACTCGATCCTATCGAATCATAATATCTAAACAGATCTATTTGAACCATAGATGGGATCTTAACAAGAACTAACCTCGGAAGAATAACAGAATTAAGGTAATCCACGCTCCACAGATCACGAGATGTGAATTTTTACCGTCAAATGTCCTACCCTGGACATCCCTTTTGGAGGGTGCTTACCTCTTTGCAAAGCTACAGGTGGCATATTTTAAGCTCTGTTGACAAGGTAAACAAATGGTATTTATCAAACAGTAAAATACAAATTCAGACAAATATAGACTTCGAGTTCTCGTATTAAGGCTTTTTTCAATGCAAGTGAGTACTATTCTTCTTCTTTTCTTG